>OY982569.1:517983-626771 GCA_963859945.1 Euplagia quadripunctaria | reverse complement strand
CAAACAAACACACATTTATAACATTAGTTAGAATTCAGGCAGATAATGAAGAATTTCGTAGCTTCGTAGTTAAATTCGTAACTTTGGCAATGGTCCCGATTCTATTGTACACTCGACTAAACTAAAACCTGACTTAATTTCTTCATATGAAATCAACCTTGTCTTCTTCGTAACAAGGTCTATTTGCTACTGGCATCTATTTCTCAGCGCCACTAAATTTCACTAAAACCTCAACATTTACCAAAACTACCTTTTTGTTCGGATGAACTCCGAAATAGATGCATCGATTTTGACGAGACTTTTACTAACAGATAACACATATTATAAGGAGTTACTTAGGCTACTTTTATTTCTAAATGAAGAATAAGGGTTGCGGGAAAAAATTAACTACTGAACCGATTTAAATAATTAATTCGTCATAAGAAAGTTAGTCTATCCAGAAGTAGCATAGGCTTCACATTAGTAACAGGTACCTACAGGTAAATGCGTGGGCAAAGCCATGGGTCATAGCTAGTACATATTATAATAAGAATAATAAATTAGATATTGTTTTTAACACTACGTTCCTTAGTCCACGTTTTGTAGAAAGTTAATATGACGTTCACACTACTATATATTATTTAGACACTGGTGTCGATTCTATTGTCAGACTCACTAAACTAAAACCTAACTTAATTTCTTCATATGAAATGAACTTTGTCTTCTTCGCAACAAGGTCTATTTGTTACTGGCATCTATTTCTCAGCGCCAATAAATTTCACTAAAACCTGTCAACGTATACTCAACTTTATTTCCACGCAGCGAGAGTCCCCATTTATTCAAATGCCGTATAATTGCCGTATAAAAACTTGTTCAAAACGAACTAAGATGACGTTATTTTAATCGACACCTACGAAGACGCTTACTAAAAACACAGAGCAAAAGAGATGACATTCAACGAATAGCGGCCCTCGCTACGTGGTATTAAAGTTTATTTAAGCGTATCAGACTTTCGTCGACAAATAAATTGCTTATTTCGATAGCGACATATGTTACCTACTTGTTTAAATTTGAAATAAGACCTTGTTTCAAAGTTAACAAGGTTTACATTTTGTATGAAGAAAATTTAGTCAATTATAGTTAAGAGAGGAATACAACAGAATTGACACCAATATCACCTTAGTAAACTGTCTAAGATTAACTTTCACAAATAAATGTTAATTTATTGTATTACAGACATCCCTACTCTCCGCTACTATTTCAACTTGGGTGTAGAGTGCATGTGGGCGGCGTACGGACCGCCTCCCCCCCACCAGCCTCCCCGGCACTACTCGCCGCGGGACCTTGCGCAGGTAAACTTGACTTAAAAATGTTACATGTCCCTCCAAAGAAAATGGCTATAATAGCGAGTTTTTTTTTTCTTCGAGTCTTTGGCTCATACTTTACAGAGAGTGAAAACAAATAAATTAGAATTCCTGTACGGCATCTGGTAGCATGTTTAATTTCGCTACATTACTTGTTACGGAATGTTACTGTTTGCGTGAGAATAAGATAGACGGATGAACAATCACTACATATTATAAAACAAAGTCCTCCACCGCATCTGTCTGTTCGCGGTAAACTCAAAAAGCACTGAACGGATTTTCATGCAGTTTTCACTAATAGATAGAACGATTCATGAGGAAGGTTTAGGTATATAATTTATTAAAATGTTGTGTAAATTCGTTGAAATATGATGATAATTGTTGAAGATGTCTTGGCTACCCGTGCAAGCAGGGGCGGGTTGCTAATACATGTATAAAATAACTTTGTATTTAATGAACAGCCATTAACAGAATAAAAGATGTATTGAATTTTTTGAACGTTCGTCATATTTCTGTTACAACAATCTTTTATTTTCATCACAACTCGATGAAAATCACTCATAAAGTCACACGTATCACCAATTAATATACAATAATATATCACCAATTAATATTTGTATAACAATAAAGATGCGTTCATGTTCATCGTAAAAGTTATAACGTAAACAACATCTTAATATTTATTTAGTCTGTACAAAATTCCATAGTTTTGATAGAATGATACATAATAATTTTTTTACTCACTTCGAAGCGCTATTATTTATCCTAAGCATTTTTATATTCATAAATATCTAGTTTAATAATGACGATGAACCATTATATTCCAGCAGCCAACCCCTTGTTTTTTTGCGAAGCATTTTTATATTACCACGCACCTTTGTTTTTTTTTTGTATAAATATTTCTAGGAACGTGGATCACAGATAGGGTTGCCAACCGTACTTTATTGTAAAGTATTGTACGTTATTTCGAGTAATTGTACTCTATACTTTATGAAAACAATAAAGTACGCAAAAGTACTTTATTTCGTGTGATTTGATTTCTCTACGATTTATTTTACATAAAGCATAAAAAAAAGATCGGTCGTAAGACGGATTCAAAATTAGTCAATGGATTTTTATTAAAATAGTAATGCATCTGTTGATTAAAATAAATAAGTAATTAAAAACTTAATTACTCATTTATTTTAACTTAAGTATAGACTGTAAAGAAAGTGTGCAGATTTTTAGCTGGAATAATTCTTTGCTAAAAGTGACGAAAATATATTTATAATAAAGTAAAATAAATAGTACTTTATTTTGACACAATGTACTTTTTTTTCTACCTTTAATAATCAATGTACTTTATTTGGACAAAAAAAAAAGGTGGCAACCCTTATCACAGACAACCTTCACTGAGATCATATGGAACCTACAATACAAAGTTTAGTAACAACACATTTTGTCTCCCAGGACATGCAACAGATATCTCTCCACGAGCGTCCTGTGATGGCCCATGGTACAGATCAGAACCACAAACATAAGCCGGGACAACCCAACGACAAGCCACAACTCAACAACCAGGGCAAGGGCAATGGCCAACGACCACTTTTAGGACCCAGGTTGGTCTATTATTTTTTAATATCAGTAACAATGATCAAACAATGACAAATATACAAAATAAAAAAAAACAATGGGACCGTGTCGCCAAACTCACATATTCTCTCCGATGCCATGATACAGCGAATAGTGATGTAACATTTATGATTCTATTTCGAGCATTACGTTACATTACTGCCTCCCTGACTGACGAGCATTCGCCTCTAATGTAACATTTATGATTCTATTTCGAGCATTACGTTACAACACTGCCTCCTTGACTGACGAGCATTCGCCTGTAATGTAACATTTATGATTCTATTTCGAGCATTACGTTACAATACTGCCTCTCCCTGACTGACGAGCATTCGCCTGTAATGTAACATTTATGATTCTATTTCGAGCATTACGTTACATTACTGCCTCCCTGACTGACGAGCATTCGCCTCTAATGTAACATTTATGATTCTATTTCGAGCATTACGTTACAACACTGCCTCCTTGACTGACGAGCATTCGCCTGTAATGTAACATTTAATGATTCTATTTCGAGCATTACGTTACAACACTGCCACCTTGACTGACGAGCATTCGCCTGTAATGTAACATTTATGACTCGAGTTCAAGCGCGGCATTATTAGTTCAAAATTGTTATTTACGTAAAAAGAAACAGAAAAAACCATATTGGTGTCATGAATTATTTTAAAACCGACGAAACACAGGCAGGTTTCATTATTATATATTCATTACAGGTTGCGCACTGTAATACTTGGTTCTTCTCCCTCACCGATGTAATGCTCGAATCTTTAACATTACAGGTTGCGCACTGTAATGCTCGGTTCTTCTCCCTCACCGATGTAATGCTCGAATCTTTAACTTTACAGGTTGCGCACTGTAATGCTCGGTTCTTCTCCCTCACCGATGTAATGCTCGAATCTTTAACATTACAGGTTGCGCACTGTAATGCTCGGTTCTTCTCCCTCACCGATGTAATGCTCGAATCTTTAACTTTACAAGTTGCGCACTGTAATGCTCGGTTCTTCTCCCTCACCGATGTAATGCTCGAATCTTTAACATTACAGGTTGCGCACTGTAATACTCGGTTCTTCTCCCTCACCGATGTAATGCTCGAATCTTTAACATTACAGGTTGCGCACTGTAATGCTGGTTTCTTCTCCCTCACCTATGTAATGCTCGAATCTTTAACATTACAGGTTGCGCACTGTAATGCTCGGTTCTTCTCCCTCACCGATGTAATGCTCGAATCTTTAATATTACAGGTTGCGCACTATAATGCTCGGTTCTCCTCCCTCACTGATGTAATGCTCGGATCTGTAACGTTACATTACAGGCGAATGCTCTCAGTGAGGGAGCACCTTAACTTTGACACACGATAGATATACATATTTCAGTTCTTCTGTTTTTTGTAGTTTTAAGAAAATTCTTGATTTTTAAAATAGAAATCTTATTTTAAAACTGACAGATTAAACTTGAAAATTGACTGACAAACCTCAAATTTAGTATGAGAGAGACTGACTTGAATGAAACTTTGGATACGTCTCTGAATTAACTCATTAATATAACAATTTATATGTAAAGTAATATATTAACTGCTTTTCGAAGTATTCTCCATTACATTTAAAACACTGTTTCATTCATTCAAACCATTTTTGAAAACATGAGGACCATTAGTCTAAGGGCATGTTTTTCACGTGCTGGTTGAAAGCTATCACGGCCTCTTCCGGCCCCGTTATGTGCGGGATGGGTCACTAGCTCTACCTTTTCAGAAGCCAAAAATGACTTTGTCTTGTTCGCGGTGTGCGCCGAAACATTGTCATGGTGCAACATGTCTGCCTCAATTTTGTTGGTTGGCTGTCACCTTCGAACACCCATGCATACAGAAGACTGTTGTTTGTAACAATATATCCATGTTTTATCTCCTGTCACAATGTCATACACAGCATTTGAACGTCCGTGATCGTACTTTATCAACATTTTTTTACACGAATCAACAGGAGTGCGTTTTTGTTCTGGGGTGAGTTCATGAGGAATCCAAGGGCAACAAAGTTTTCTAACCTTTAAATGTTGATGTAAGATTTTTTGATTTTTTCTCATACCAATCTCCAAAAGTCCTCGCATATCATTTATGAGCGGCCAGGAGCGCAGAACTTTCAGTGTGCCCTATGTAATTAATACCAATGATGTATGTTGATGGAATGTCGCAGATTTTTCTGAAAATGGCTACGTAAGAAAATAAATAAACAAAATCATTGAAATTGACATGAAAATAATAACATGTTTAGAAATGTGCACCTACACAAGGAAAAGCATTTTTAAAAAAAAAAATATTTTTTTTCAACAAATTTTTCTTCAAGTTAAACTATTGTTGGGTACTCATGACGCTCCTAAAATTTTACCACCCCTTTCTATAACACCTGTATATACATATCATACATACATACAATATAAAAGGAAATATATGGAAATAATTTATTTTTAAATTAAATTTTTTTTTGAAGTGATAACTTCTTATGGGAGGGTAAACCGTTTCGTTACATAACGCGTTACGGCGCCAGACTGTCTGACTTCCCTTTCTCTCACGCATATGGCAGCGGTTGGCAGGCTCCTCTTCTCAAGAGTTTTCTCAAGTTAAACAATTTCAACATTAAATAGTTCAACTTAGATTAGTTTAAGTTATCACTTCTGTCGGGCGTTCCGAGACGCACACGTCGTTTTTTTTAATATCAATTCAATGTTCCTGTCCTTGTGGCCTTCAATCACAGGCTGGACATACGGGTACGCGACCCCGACCTCTTCGAGCTACTGCAGTCTCAGTCCCATTCTCCCCATCAGAGACTTGCGGTATCCCTTACCCTAGCTCCCTCGCCCTATCCGTATTCCTTACCCCAATTTATCTTCTTCCCTTCTGAAAACGACTACATTACCAACGAGGTTTAGCATCAGGCAGGTGGCCGGCTATAAGAGAAACAAGATAAAACTCGCAATATTACCTATACATTTCGCCGACCCCAAATAAAGTTGGGAAAAGGGCAAGTAGGTGATGATGATGACAAGAGGTATAACTACTCATACACGGTTTTGTTGTTCATCAATGAAACCAGATCGATCAATGCTGTCTTTAAACTCCAAAGCCAGCATCACTCACATCAGATTCTATTTATTTATCAGCAAACAAACTATAATCCTTATATTCATATCGCACTATTACGTGAAGATTTCACGTATGTAGATAGTATAACTATTTCAAGTCATCTGTGAAGCACACATTAAGGCATCTTGAAATTTTAATCTAATAAAATTTGCTACAAAAAATTATTTAAAATTTTAAGACCCCAACCTATCAGCAGCTTTTTGGTTTTGTATTTATATACCTCGCCAAAATTATTTAGCTTCTGTTCTGTGATGAGTTTACTCCTCGACCGCGCGCTTTTAACAGTAATCACTCTGTGAGTGATGAATGACCGAAAGATAGGAATGAGAAAGCGCCAACACCGTTCGGCCGACGAGCGGTGACAAAGTGACCACTTAGGAGATTGGCAGCCGATATTAGAATTGCCCAGGCAACAAAAAACAATCCTGGGTATGATTGTCAGAAATAAATTCTTGATTTATATGTATAATAATTTTATTCTATTTAACTTATGTTTTCTACCATAATTTCTGTTCTTTTTTAATCATAATTTATATTGTTTAATTTTCTAACCTTTTATTTTCCTTAAATCCTCTTAATTTAGTTGTTTTCGTAACAGGTTTAAGCGCGGTGGCAACAATCAGGACGGCAACCAGAATTCGAACCACAACCAGAATAAGCACAACAATAATATGGGGAACAAGGGACCCAACAACCGGTCAGTATATACCACACTTCATGACATTTTACAGAAAAATACTCAGGAATGTTTTTTGGTATCTGGGCTAATACTGTGTAGTTTTAGTTTTTATGTTAAAGCTACGTCAGGTCGAAACGTTTCCCTTTATAGAAACCATAGTATGGCCAGCAACGAAAGTCGATTAACGCATTTTTACAAGACCTACATAATGAACATAATCAAACATTTTTCATATAATTAGCGTTTAATATTTAAAAAAAAAATAATTTTTTTATGCCACTAATGCTTGACAATAGCTACTTAAAAAAAATAAAAAGTAGATTGATTGACAAACAGCAGAAAATGGTTCATAACTGACTCTTCTCTACATATACATACTCTTCTGCTCTACATGTTTAATAAAAATACATATATTGTGATCAAGAAAGAGAGAGAAAGAAGAATATTTTGAGTTCACACATTGGTGTAAGAGATTTACGACAGAGTTATAATCAAAGGAAGACTGACGCCTCGTGATATGCCAGCTCGGTGAGCTGCCAGGTTATTGCAATGGGAGAGAAAAGGAGAAAATAACTGATACCAACAAAATAATAACTAATCAAATTAAAATTGTTATGAAAAATGCGATACACCTAGACTACAATATTCACATCAAACAATCAATCAATCATCAGCGATAGGCCAATAGGAAATTAGGAATTTCTCATAGCGTTTGTTGTGGCTGCGTTCGTAAGCGTTCGTTGTGTTGTGCCTTTTCATTCACAAACGATTCATTAAATATTTTATTGTTTAATATGCACATAATACACAATAATATATTTAATATACAATTTAAATAAATAAACAATTAAATAATGTGTGTATAGTACGCACATTATTTAATTGTTTATTGCATATATGCAGAAACATAGCATTCATTGGTTTCATGAATAATACATGAAATGTAAGTTGTGTATTGTGTTATGTGCCTTTTCATTCACAAACGATTCTTAAGCAACTCTTTGCTAAGCGAACGCATTGCGTCGAATACCGATCTATAAGAACTTAATACATCTCACACACGGTCTCTGATCTCAAACTAGGCAGAGCCTGTGCTATGGTAACTGGTAACAACAGACTGCTGATAAACATACATTGTCTAGGCCTTAGCGGGTTAATGTAAATCAAACTGTGGACTGTATATCGTAGGCTTTAATGCCGTTAACAATCTTCGATCAAATCTTGTGAAAATACAATAAAGTGTCCCTGTCTATCGCGCGATGCGTCGAAGAGGCGAGTGACGCGTTGGGTGAGACGTGTTGCTCCGCACCACTCCGCCCCGCACTCCACCCCCCGGGACATACTCCCCGGGTTGAAGATTCTTCAACAATCCAGAGGCAGCCTCTTCCTCTTCAGCTCGGCCACCCTCGTGACGCCGTCCACTCCTGGGTACGTCTTTATGACGCGCCCCAGAGACCAAAGCAGGAGAGGTGTAGTCTTGTCCTTAATATAGAACCAAAGGTCCTTGCTCGAGTTCTCCCCTAGAACCAAACCATTTCGACTTTGTTTGTAGTAATGATGTGTACTCGTTGTGGAATCTCCTCCAGAAGTGTTCTCGAATGTATTGAATCTATTTCCACCGGTCCAATCGCGTCAAATTAGAATCGGCCACTCTGGAGTGTGGTACAGTTAGGAGTTGTCGTCCAATTAGGAAGTGAGAAGGAGTTAATGCCGAAAAATCATTTGGGTCAGACGAAACTGGAGTAAGAGAATCGTGAAGTCGTGAATTTAATACTGCCTCTATCTGAGCAAAACAGTCATCATCATTTCCTCAAACGTGAAATGCGTAAGATGCAGTAATCTTTTTAAATGGTGTTTACAAGATTTCACTGCGGCCTCAGCGAGCGAATTAAAGTGAGGACTGTATGCGGGCGTGAAAACAAATTCGATACCCTCTTTTGCTACCTTATAGGCAACATTACTTGACTGTAAGAGCGAGCCTATATATGTCATTTGATGCCCCTACAAAGTTAGTCCCGTTATCGGACGTGATGCTTCGAGGTTTACCTCGACGCGCCACGAACCGATTTAGGGCAGCCATATAAGCTTCGGCGGTAAGATCCGAGACGAGCTCCAAATGTACAGCCTTAACTGCCGAGCAAACAAAGACGCACACATAAGATTTTGTTAGTTTGCAACCGCGACCCTTTCGATCGGCTACCAATACTGGCCCGGCATAATCAACGTAAGAATTTAAGAAATCGAACTCGAGGTGAGTTCTTGAAGAGGGTAGTTGACCCATAATTGACTGTACGTTTTCAGCCTTATGTCTAAAACATTTATGACACCTATTCACGGTAAACCTAGCCAAGTTCCTACCGTTTAGAGGCCAATATGTTTGTCGAATGTGCGCCAATAGCAACTGTGGGCCGGCATGTAGAAGTTTTAAATGTTGCATTTCAAATATGAGCTTTGTTAGTCTATGCTTGCTGCATGTTACGATAGGATGGTTGACGCTAAAATCGTAGGGCGAATTAAGAAGCCTCCCGCCCACGCGGATGAGATTGTGATCATCTAAGAAAGGGGTCAGAGGAAGCAGCCTGCTATTGCGTGGTAGGGCTTGACCCGCTTTCAATAAATTCCATTTGTCGGGAAACATCTCAAGTTGTGCATAATGAGTAAGTAAATTTAATGATTTCTCTAATTCTATATACATATGTCAGTACTCTATACCGCCCGCACTCCACCCCCCGGGTCGCCTGCGGGTCGATGACCTCGGCGTTGCGCCGACATACATATTATAGATAAATTACACCCAGACACAGAACAAATGATCGTGCTTATCACACAATACTTGTTTGAAAATTTGATTGGTTCAGTTCCGTTGCTAAGGTCTCTCTGGTATTTGAGGACAGTGCGTATGACGTAAATATATAATTTTTTCCTCCTCGTTTTACTACCAAAAACGTATAAAACCGATAGATTAGATTATTCTGATGTCTTTCTGTCTACGATAGACATAACTTTAGGCAATAATGACATTGTTTTATACAGTACTAGCACATAATCTCATCAACTTACATTGATTATTATTTATATAGACTAGTGGACCCGACAGACCGTGTCCTGCCCGAACGTAATTATTAATCAACCAATTATTTATTTTCTTTTTGGTATCATTATTGATTTCGACAATAATACCAATACTTTTTTTTTAAATAACAATAAAATTTGTCAAAAATAAAATAATTTCTAGGACTAGATTGCAGCACCAGCTACCGGCTCCAGTTATAAATCTAAACCATTCCGAATCCCACTCAAACAAGTACACATTCATAAACATTTTTAAAATTCAGAATAAAATTGGGACAAGGGTAGGCAGATTATGATAACATGTGTCACAGAACTCTCAAGCTGGGCCTTATATCCACGTAATAAAATTCAATATTAAAACTTCAAAGTGGTGTATAAGGTGTGTTTTTATAAAAATACCATCAAAATTCCCTTGAGTCACTTGAGAAATAAATACTTTTTCTTCTTTCTTTCTAAAAACCTAAAGCATTTACGGACCCACTCAAACATACATAAAGTTCATTATAAAAATGAAATGATCATCGAATCCGGTTGCAGCGCCACTGCTGCCAAATTTTTGTGTGCGAGTGTGTCCGTAGATTTTCAGAAAAATTTGCACCAGCTTAGAAATTCAGTTCTTTACACACAAATAAAAAATAATCTATACAAATAAATAGAATTGAAGTGTGTGTTTGTAATATCATAATAACAGCTTACTGAATGCATCTAAATGTTTATTTGGTACTTATACCAAAAACCGATTTCCACGGGACTTTCACTGGCAGATAGCTGATTTTATAAGGAGTAACTGGGGCTACTTCTATTTTGTAAAGAGAATTAGGGCTCCGCGCAAAAAACATAAATATGTACAAAAACAAATTCATTAAATTTTTATATTTATTATAGAGTGTGTATCCCTCCTAACCACTTATGTATCCAACTCTGTTTGTTCTGGGCATGGTTGGATACAATGAGTTGAAGGTCAGAAAGGAGTTCACGCTAATAGAATATTTATTTAAGATTATTATAGGCAGGATACACAATGCAGATATATTGGGTATGGCAAGGTTGTGTGTACCAGATAACGTACCTATGTGGCGCCTCTGTCTCGAGCGAATCTCATTGCAGAGGAGACTGACATATTTTATTGTTCACTGAGTGAATTCACTAATAAGATAACATTATTTATAGTATGTTACGAATAAAAAAATATGGCATACAGAAATTATTATAGTTGCTTAGCTATTGCATTAGGTTTTTAACCTGTAATAATAGTTGTAAGTTTAGTCAATAAATAAATGTAGTTTATTCACAGATCAATATGTTCCTAAACTGAAATAGACACACATGATTTTCCAGCTGCACTACACTGGCTAGCTACCATTTGAATATTAATACTGAGTCATCAGTAACGATGGTGTACAATTCCAGGCGCAACTCCCACACGGACGGGCGCAACACCGGCCCCCACATGGGGTACAACAGTGGGGGGGGCGAGGGGGAGTGCGTCATGGAACAGCCCCTGCTGACCCTGCCCTACATCCCCTACCCGCCGCCCATGTACCCCATACAGTACTACCCCGTGGAGACCGACCCAGGTAATTGATTAACAAACGAAATTTAATGCTTTTTTTTTAACCCCCGACACAAAAAGAGAGATGTTATAAGTTTGACGTGTCTGTGTGTCTGTATATCAGTGTGACTGTGTGTCTGTCTGTGGCATCGTAGCTCCCAAACGAATGGACCGATTTAAGTGTGGTTTTATTTTGTTTGAAAGGTGACTTGAACACTCTCGTTCTTAGATATAATTCAAGAAAATCTATTCAGCCGATCGAAAATAATCAGCTCTTCATTGAAGGGATTTTCGAATTGGAGGTATTTTAAATTTTAAATTTATGATTATTTGTAAAATTAATAGTGTAAGTGTTTATTTCGTGTTTGTGTGCATTTTAATTTTGTCATACATATATGTATATGACAATGGCGTTCAAAAAGTTAAATTGTCACGAACTTTTGGCTCACTCTTTAACCCCCGCCGCAAAAGGAGGGGTGTTATGAGTTTAATGATGTATGTGTGTGTCTGTCTGTGGCATCATAGCTCTTAAACCGATGGACCGATTTCGATTTAGTTTTTTTGTTTGAAAGTATGACTTGATCGAAAGTGTTTTTGATTATAATTGAAGAAACTCTGTTCCGCCGTTCTAAGACGTCCATTAGACCTCATGCAAACGTCAATCATTTCCAAAAGTCATGATTGACAGATGTGCGTTGGTGATGGGTAAAATAATATCGACATTAAAATCTCATCATGCAACTGTCCATCACTGCATTCGACGATAGGTTATTCGTCAATCACCGTTTTGATTGTGGCAAAACTGACCGTGGAATGGGTGCCTAAGATCATCTCTCATCAGTTCTTTTCTAATCATTGAAGGGATTGAATTGGGGGTATTAATTCTTTTTAATTTATGCTTAGTGATCAATAAGCGCGTTCTAGAGTGTGGATGTACTTTTTCAGGCGGCTCCAACTTGACCCATGTATAAATCTGTGCAGAGTCGTTTATGTAATGTTGTGTGTTTGTTCCAGCTATGATGGGCATGATGGGCGGCATGGGCTACGTGGGCTACGAAGAGGCCGTGGAGTTCGGCATGCAGCCCTACTACCCGCCCCACCCGCCCCACTACCCACCCCCACACCCGCCCCCACACCCGCACCACATCGACCACAAGTAAACTGACCAGGACCGAGCAACACTACCGGATAGATGTACCGATATGGCAGTTCGTTTTTAAATTATGATTATTATATAAAAGAGTGTTTTCCCGAAAATGGTTCAAATAAAATCTTAACTGAATAATTATCAATTGCATAAGTAGTACAAAAGATAAATTCTTCGCAGCTTATTATCAAACCAGGGAATCGTTTGCGCTACCTTACTCTAATGGCTTCTACTCGTACGTTCTGTGTTGCCACTAGTCCAAAATTTATAAACTTCTATCCCTTAAAAAGTAGTTTTCGCCATTAAAGTTGTAGTTAGCAACCCTGTTAACGAAAAAATATTAGTAGAGTGCTTTTTCTAGAATAACGCTTGCCATGTTGGAGTTGACCCTTGGAACCCCTTCATCGATCAGTATTTTTGGAAGTATATTTTACGTAGGTACCAAAATTATGAACTAAAATATACATCCTTGGATTCTCCGCAGCTTGGCTTGGCTTTTTTCAAATGTTATTGCACTGATATCAAGTTAGTAGTTATTGAACTATCAGTTAATAATCGGTACATCTTGTCGGCTTGGATATATTCTGTAAAGTCAATCGTTTTAAGATCTTGTAAAAACTTACGATTGATGCAAAGGCATTGTGAACTTTTCTACATGGAATGCATTCCATATTTCGCTTAAGTACACCACTTTCATTAGACAAAGGATAAAAATATCTTGTAATTTTGTAAGGCAGCTTACTCTCGGTCAAAAAAGTCAGTCTTTTTTATAAATATGATTGGTAACAAAAATTGCTAAAAGCTAAACCGCAACTTGCATATTCCTGTTTTTTGAAAGTGGTCATAAAATTTCTACCACTAAACACTTACCATTTGAATTATTACAAACAAAGATTTACTAAAATTACAAATTGTAAAGTTCAAATAATAAGAGTTTACAAGATTGCCAACAACGCCAATGCATTAGAAGCGAACATTTTAAATATACATAAAACAATTTGCTGAGCAAATGTTATATGTATGGAAAATGTATACAACTTAATATACACTGATACTTTTATAAAAATACAGCTACAATTTTTATTTTAAGTTCATAACTATTTGCACAACATGCACAATATATTGGATGTATATACACGTAACACAGTTTCAGTGTATAATAAGATTTTTATAAAAGCATCGACTGGGACTGATCTGATTTTGACTAAAACGTTTTTGAAACTTGTCATTTACATTGAAATTGATGTTAAAATCGATCTGTGTCGGGCGACTGTCGCCGGCGCGAGTGTCGGACACGCGAGTGTCGGACACGCGACACTCCGACACTCGCGGTGTCGATGGCGCCGAGTCCAGGGCCACTCGCGCTCCTCACGACAGAAACTTTCGTCAATTATTTAAACAATAATCCTTTGTCAATTCACCGCAATGATTTTAATACTATTTATTGTAGTTTGTCATAAAAGGAAGACAAAACTCGAATCGAGGAGCGTCTCGTATGTAATGCGGGAGACCTGAACTCGGCGCAGCATTACTTTTGTTATTTATTGCGATATAGAGGTGAATATATGTGACAATATGTCATTGTCGACGTTTGTAAATTCGTGTTTTAAACTGTACTTAACCGACGAGATTAATGGGAAGGTTGTGGATGTCAGTGAGATTCAGAACATGAGAGCGAGGACCGCATTCGTTAAACGTCTAATGAACCTTGAACTTTGAATATCCTTTTTGAGAACATTCCCTATTATAATAGCACACCTTCTGTGATCGATATCGACTGATACGTTTGCCCGTTTTACGAACCGCTTTCTAAATTAAGGAACCCCATTTGGAAACGTTTATTCCCTAAGTGTTCATTGGTGCTGCAAAATTGTCGAGGATGACAGGGTTTACGAAATATTTTTGTATGGTACGGCATTATACATACATACGATTTTGCGTAGTCGTTAGGAACTGTATATCATTCCTTGTAATTTAAGGTGAAACTGTAAATTTTAAGCCAAGTAATGTAGTTTTACGTTTCAAATTTAAGTTTCTCTGTGTTTAGTTGAGCGAGTCGCCGATCACAACACGTAACTATCGCCATCGACATATCAATAAAATGAGCACATGTTAGTCAGTTGTGTTGAGTTGAGATACTCGTGTGTAGCGATTGGTCGATTTCGTTTTTCTCTTACGTATAGTTTAGTTTAGAAATAAGTCGTTACGGTTTCACAAACCTCACAAGGCTCACGCTACGATTAGGTTTACTTTTAAAAACTGCCCAGATCTCAGGCTTACGATGACGCAGACCTTTTGAATCTCTCTCTAACAAATTTCAGCGTTTTAATGCTTAACTAGCATTAAAACGTACGAATAAAGTAATGTTAACACAACAGTATCCTATTTTGATCTCATAAACTGTCATTTATAAGGGAAACCTTGGTGCTTGGGTAGTCATATATTGTGTTGTGTATGTGTGGGAAATTGAACGAACGATACACGAGGAACATTTATAACGAAGCTATATAACGTAGACTATCATTGCTAAAATGATATTTATTTATTTTATACCGGGAAAAGAAAACAGGTTTATTTATACATTATTATATTTTGGAAAACGTCACCTAGTCTCAGCATTTATTATCGTAGGTTGTATCGTGCACTCGCCCAGTCCTCGGGGGCCCGAGGAGTGGAGGGTCGGTAGAGCTCCCTCTAGGGAGAGGCGCCGGTAGTATGTATGTAGTAAGCCATATTGGAAAGTAACGAGTCCCTTTTCAACATACTTGTCTCTTATTTGAGAGTGTTGTACGGAGGACGTATCTGATTCGGAACTTGTGACGGTGTCAAGGTCCCGCCAAAATTGACGTACAAGTATTTTTGGATTGTTTATATTAATATTTGGCTGTGATTCGGATGTAATCTCAGTAAAGCTCGGGAGGACGGTGTTGTATGAGGAAGTGTAGGTGTCTTCGTATGTTAGTCCGTAGTAGATGTCTAGTTGTCTGTGAACCCTTTGGTCGGCCGTCTCGAGGTCACGTAGCTACTTTCTACTTGTTCAAATCCGCCCATGATTACACATCCTGCTTACATATTAAACGTATGTATTTACTTAATACATCAAATTATATATTTAAACGTAACAAAGTCGTGATTGTTTGTACAGAATTGTTAAAATTATACAAAAATCCAAAAAAAAACGTAAGTGTACTCCTGTATGTGTGTTTAATGTAAAGTCATTTTCGGTGTTTCAGTATTAGTTTTAAATCACTAGGAGTTAGAATTTTATGTTAGTTGTTAATTAATGTTTACGTAACGTATAGTTTAGATTTACTTTGGTTAAGTATACACATGCCGTCAGTTACTTTATATCTCGTCAGTGAGCGCTGGAGCGTTAAGTATATATTTTTTGTTCTCATACTAGTTGTTAGTTTGTTTGTGCCAACTTTAATGTATTTTATGAACATTGGCAGCGACCGACGTGGTATCGTCGTCGTTGCCGAAGAACAAAATTCTTGTTGTCATATCAATAATACATAAATACGATAATAATTGTGTTGTGAATATACTATATGGATAGATGTACGTCTTTACTGTATGGTTGTACAGAGCTCAAAGTTAGGGTTATGTCCGCCTTTGAGATGTTATTTGATTTTTTTTCCAAATTCCATCAAATAAAAGTCAACTGATTTTTCAATCTGTAGTTTTATTTTGAACCTATAGTTTATTTATTTCTCTTTATTGTACACCTTTAAATAGTAAATATTGCAAAACAAGTTACAAATGTTGAGGTATTAACAGTCGGCGATCTTATCACACAGCGATTTTTTTCCAGACAACCTTTGTACGGGTATTGTGAAGTATAATTGAGGGTAGTCTGTGGTGTACAATGTAAGGTTATGTTATCTATAGTATTTTACTTGTGATTGCATCCGCATGAAACTAATTTTGATTGAATACCGTTAAAATTTGTAAGGTTCTTAAATCATAAGATATTTAATAAGTTTGAACACATTATGAATATGACGAACGACACCGCTAAAAATAAATACAAACATACTCGACGAAAAACTCCGCACTTGACTACTTAGCGGTGTATTACCAGCAGGTGCACGCACGAGATTTGACGCGAGTTGCTTGTTCACAATAACAAGAAAGTATTATTGCGTTAGACTGCTTAAAAAAGATCTCAATAGTGAATCATGATTTATGACCCGTGGATATCGAAAGGTAAGATATTTTTTAGGTTTTTTTTTTGCAAACGAGCAGACACTTGATGGTAAATGACTAGGTACCGCCGCCATGCCCAATGCAAGCGATGCCGCGGCAAAAGCTGGAAGCTATCAACGAAAATCACACTGTCATCACGTATAGTGCTATTGCCTGGTGGCAGAGAATAGAACTAAGCACTGTCAGAAACAAACTGCAGCAATTCCAGACACTCCCATGTATTGCCGTCACTGGTTGCATGCGCACAACTTCCACAGATGCCCTTGAAGTGGCTCTCGATCTAGCACTATGTCAAAGTGCACCAATCATGTCAAAAGGTATAAAGGAGTACAACACCGTATACTGTCTGACAGTACGGTCGCCCTAAAGGCCTTGGAGGGTAACACCCTGAACTCCGGTCTCATTTATAAATGCCACCAGACGCTGGAACGTTGGGCCTCTGCCGATTGGATGGATAATTCTTCAATGGGTGAAAGGGCATAGCAATTCACTCGGGCACGACGCCGCTGATGAGCTGGCAAGGAAGGGATCTACAACATCAGCGGCAGGTCCAACTATACTGCTGCCACTTCCCTTCAACCAATTTCCCTCATGGGTAAGGCAACGGACTCGTGAAGTGCACAACGGACTCTGGGCCGACATACCTGACTGCCGGCAGTCTAAACGTGTACTGACGGAGGTCTCGCCACGTTTAACTTGCAGACTGCTCAGTCTCAACCGACTCGACATCAGGATAGTTGAACGAAACATTACGGGCCACCTGGCCCTAAACCGACACCTATACCCCATCAATGCGACAGACAGTCCTCTATGCAGAGGATTCTCAACACGGAGGAAACACATTATCTATATATATATAAAAAATATTCAGTCGAATTATGAACATCCTCCTTTTGAAGTCGGTAAAAATGGTATTGCGTAATCTCTACTAATATAAATAAAATTGAAGTGTGTTTGTGATGTCATAATAACAGCATTTTACAAAATGCATCCGAATGATTACACGGTACTTATACCGAAAAATCTATTTATAGAATTTTTGTTTGTCTGACTGTCTGTTTGTTCCGTCTAATCTCCGAAACGGGACCGATTTCCACGGGACTTTCACTAGCAGATAGATAGACTAGAGAGAGAGAGAGAGAGAGACGAGAGTTTTCGTTATTTTATGTGAGTGATTAGTGATTAAAAAATTGACTTTTTGATTTTTTTACATCGGATGGGCTCGACTCGTCGTGCCAAATTCAGTGGGCTGCTGCACGCCGGCCAGGTCGCCATCCGTTAGTATTTAGACTATCGATTTAGTTAGTACCTAGCCCAGGCTTATTTGAAACGTTATTTGTTCACAAAAATAAAGCATTAGGCACATAACTTGCTATTATTAAAATATTCAGATATATTATTCCTCAAAAGAAGACACTAACGTCGCCTGAAGAGATAAGAGTTGCGGGATAGGAAGAGAGGCAACTTCTAGGTGAATATAGCTTCTAAAGGGTACTTTATTGTGTCGGAGTAAGAGTCGCTATTTATTGAAATGATTTTACGGAGTGTGTCTCCTGTACGTGTACTCTGTGGTGGTGTTGAAATTAGAAGAATTCCAATTTGAGGTACTTGACTAGAAAACGCCTGATCTGAAACCTTTGGTGCATATTTGGCACCACAAGTAGTTTTCTGTACCTAGTTTCTCCACGTGTCTTTTTAATCAGCAGAGAGCACGGTAGAAAATCCGTGAGCGAGTGGGCAATTTCGCCATCTCTGGATTCTCACGTAGTGGTTTACAAAGTTTGGCACAGACTTTCATCTGGGCCCATAATCTTGTCCGGGAATAAACAGGAAAGATGTCTTTTTTTGGAGAAACGATGAAAGAAATCTCTTTCAAAAGATTCTCTCTCGTTAATTTTTTTTTGCTTTATAATACGATGTCTATGTAATACTGTGTAAGATTTAATAACGTGACCCACGAAGTGAGTTTTAAAATTACAAGATAGATGTGGTCTTGATTTGATTGACTGCAGGCACGTTACAACTTTGAAATCGACTATCCGTCCGAGCCCGAGCGCATATGGGTAGGTATCTAATCGTATACTTTGGTCGCCCGTTGTTTTCTGTCACTGAAAAAAACAGCACTCCTGCGCTGAGTGTGTACCTACTGTCAAATGTGTAAACAATAGCTAACTAGTACTTACTCGGTTAAAAGGTAAATATTTCGTTTGTTTTTATAAGTCATAAATGTATAAGTTAAGTTTATTGGTTTCTCTTAAATATGATATACGTATAATAATAACGTAACTCGTGAGAACCGGATGCCGGGTCGGTAACCTATAAACCTCGTTCTTTCTCAAGCAGTTGTATATACAAATGTAAACTGCGTATGCAATGCGTAGATCTTAACATAAGAAGCCTTTATTATTTGATAATGAGAAGTCTGTCAAACGATAGAGAGCTTTTGTTATGACGTCTCTAATGAGAGGGGTCATAGCATCATGAGCACAATTCAATGACCTTGTCAAACAAGTAGCTCTGTTCTCGTTGTTATCTATGATTAATGATTATCAATAAATGGGCTGTTTGTTTTGGGTGCATACCCTACTTACGACGGAAACGAACATACGGCTTATATAGATCGTTATGTACACAGTGAGTAGTAATCGCGCGTTGATTCAGATAAAATTGCTTTTCAATTGCTCCGACAGTTATTAGCGCGCTGACGTTCGGTGAATGAGGTGATCGCGTTTAGTTACATAAGTTTCTTGATTGATTGACTGGTAAGTTAATGTTAATATTTTTTATTTATGACAGATACCTACTGATAGACATTTTTTATAACACATTTCCTTTAGCCATAACACAAGATAACACCTATCTTGTTTTACTTATATTGGGATCTAGAAAATAAATAATCATGACTTCTTTCCTTCACTATATATCTGTAAACCACTAGTTATCAGGCTGTGTCTGGCAATGTAACTCGTGATTTTAAAATTTTCAAGGACTTATAAAAAAGACTTTAACGTAATTATGATTAAAATGGTGGTGTTAATTACTTTCCTAATTTGACGAGTAAGAAACTCGTCAGTGTGCCTACGTGACTTACGTAAAAGTCTACGACCGAAATTTATCTTTTTTATCATATCTTTTATATAGGGGCTCGTGGCTAAGTGGTAACCGAGTAGGTTAGCACATTACAAAGTTAAGTAATACTAGCCAGGTCAGTCAAGGATGGGTGACCATTCTTAACACTTTGAGACCCCTCCGTGCCTCGGAGAGCACGTTAAACCGTTGGTCCCGGGTGCCATACAAAAACATCTGTAGCATTAGGGGTAGTTGGAGCCCTAAAAAATTTGATAACCTGGTCTAACTACAGAACTTCGATGTCGCCTAGTACTTGGGTTGTGGAAGTCTGATGGCAGTCGCTTCACGTAAAATATCAAAGTTCGACCGTATCGTAGTTAGACAGAAAGCCGACCCCAACTTAGTTAGGAAAAGGCGCGGAGGTTGATAAGAATTTGCAATGATGTATTTAAAATATATATTTGAAATAAAGGCATAAAAATATTTGATAAAAACTATGTATTAACCCCCTGCTTTACTCTCAGATAATTCGTAATATCATTCGCTTTACCTAGATACTATATTATACATATTAAAAAGCGGCGGTAGCGTAATGGCTAAGGCGACGGACTTGCGGTCAAGTGGTTGCGGGTTCAAACCCAACCCAGTGCACTACCGTCGTGAACCCACTCCTAACACAAGCGTTAAGCTTAGCTGGAGGGGTTAACGAGATTACTAGTAATGTGTGACCCACGATACTAGTAATCTTTTAAAAAAAAAAAAAAAAAAAAATATTATTTCATTGTTCCCATTCTAAATATTTGTGGTACGCCACCAGCTACAGCTTATTTTCCTGTGTGTTTCCATACAAAGGTTGTCTGGAAGGCATTGCTTTTAGCGATAAGACCGCCCATTGCACTTGCCGCTTAGTATAAACTGTTACTAACTATGTTTAATTTCTGTCCAGCTGTGGTGTACAATAAATAATGTTCTATCTATCTATGTATCTAATAAAATCTATCTGAAAGAAATTCAATTGAACTACACATTCATAAAATCTGTTTAATACCCATAAATTTAATTAATGAGATATTCATTTAACGGCCCTTGAATTTATTCGCCGTGAAAACACGGTAAAGAGTCGTTCTAACTATTTTAGTGAGGTAATATATATATATATATATATATATATATATATATATAATCTAGAGACATGCTGTGATCTTCTGAGGTTTATTTTACGCAATCTATATAGAAGAGCCCAGTGGCGTAGCGTGCCTGCCCTGTATCAAAATTAGTTGGGGGGGCCCAAATGAAGGGTAAAGATTTCTCACAAAAGAAAGCATTTAAAGCATTTTTGTTTCATTTCCCTTTGCTTCCCGCAATAACCGATGTAGGATGTTGACAACTTTTGGGCGCACGCTTAACCCGGGAAAAAAAACCGGAAAAGAAAATGACCTAGAATTGTCAATTTTGGTTAAAAGCAAGGTCTTACAGCACAAGTAAAGGGAAAATTTCGAAAAATAAAAAAGTTGAAATTTAAGTTAAATTTTGGTACTTACAAGTTCGAAAATTTAAATTTGCCCATATCTTTTTACCGTGTTGACTCTGAACCTTGATTTTTATACACCTAATAGGGGCTATAGACCTTAGTATCTGGTATAAATTTCAACTTGCTAGGTCCACCCGTTCCTGAAAAAATCGGTGGTGACACACGGACAGACGGGACAAGAGAGTGATCTTATAAGGGTTCCTTTTTTACCTTTTGAGGTACGGAACCTTAAAAAGAGATTCCTTTTTTTTGACTTTTGTAATTTCTGAAGTGAAAACTCTCTATGGCACGTATGACAGTTTTTTCATATGTTGTTTTCCCGGGAAGCACGAGATTAAGTGACATTGTGGATAACATTTTACTAAGTTTTGCTTACACACGTTAGGGGCCCCTGTAGCCCGGGGGCCTCGTATCATTGATACGGCTGATACGGCGGTAGCTACGCCCCTGGAAGAGCCCCCATGCCGGCAGCCGGTCAATCGATACAGGCAATAGTCTGACATAGACAGTGTTCACCACCGCTTTCGAGTGAATCATCGGACAGCAAGAACGGATGGTCGCTCTTCCTGTTCCATTTTTATATTCGTAGATCCCCTAATCCTAACAGTTCCCGGTGAAAGTTACAGTGGTCTTTTAGCTATGAAATATTCAGTTGTAGGCATGAAGTACCTAATCATATTTTTATTTTTTATTACCAAGCTGGCGAACCGGAGACAAATGTCATACATTTTTACCGACGCCTCCGGAAAAAAATATTAATGCTTATATTTATTAATGCGCCCTAAACAATGAAACATATTTATCTACATAAAATTAATATAATACAATGAGCCTGTGATAAACAAAACGGCAGGAAGGCATTCCGAACATCAGTCCGGAAACTAGAACATCCGTCCTCATTAAAAACAAAGGCCTCGTTGATAAATTCGCTTTATAATACCTACATATTTATTATGAGAATTGATAATGATGATATTAATGGATGGATGATTGAATAAAAAAAATATATACTTTGTCACTCAGTCATAGGTTTGTCGATTAATAGTTAGGTAAGTACCTATATACTTTTTTCTGATTCGTATATGACGGGTTTTCCATTCCTTGATGGACAAGTTATACTTTATACTTATAGCATACCTAATAGAGGTTTATAGTTTTGATGTAGCAAAATTTTAATTATTTAAAATAGTTATTCTCGAGTAAAATGTTTCAATTAACAAACGATATGTATGTAGGTACATCGTTTTCCAAATACGAATTTAGCAGATATTCGATAGATATCCGTCCAGAATAATCACGGTATGGTTCTAACTAATTATCTTTTGTTTTAAATGATTACGTATCTATTGTAATAATTATCTCTTGTTTGTAAAGTGAAGTGCGTTGGCTCAGTTATAAAAGGAGGAGATTACCTGAGTGAGATAATATGATAATATGATGATGATACTTGAGTAATAAGTTTATTTTACTTTGTAATTGTTACATCGCAGATATATTATTTATCATAATATATTTAGTAACTTTTTGTTATCGTGTGGAAATTTCCACGGGTTATCAACGCACCCGGGCAAGGTGGTATATCGGAATCAAACCAAAACTTGCCTAAAAAGAACTAGTTCTCGTCCCTTCCTTTTCCGCCGCTTCTTTGACATACATCACTTCCACGCAAAACGAGGCAACGGAACCCCACTCGCGCCGCTCTTACCTAGTCACTGAAACGGTTATGGAGCCGTTTCAGTGTCTACTGATCACCATCATCGAAAATCATGACCGAATGAGAAACCGGCCACAGTGACACTGATCCCAAGAATTGCAAGAGCGCACCTTAACGAAAGCATGGAGCGATGCGGGTGTCTTAACATAGTTTTGAATGTTGGATAATGGAAGGATTTCTAGCCAATCGTGCGACTCCCATTTTCTAACCGCCAACAAACTCCGTCTCCGGCTCATTATGCTGCAAATTAACTATCAATGACCAGTAATAACAAAGGATTATAAAATAATACAGAATCTTTCCCTTAATATACATAGTCTACTCGTGATCGTGGGAGAGTCATGCTTCGGCAGGTACGGGCCTGCTCGACCGGAGTGATACTACGGCCTCGCAGAAAACCGGCACAGAAGCAATGTATGCATTGCTTTTCGCCGAGTGTGTGAGGTTACCGAAGGCCCTAACCCTTCCCTACCCCTCTTGCACCCTTCCCCCACTTCCAACTATAAAGCCGGCAGCGCACTTGTGACTCTCGAGTTGCAGGTGTCCATGGGCGGCGGTAGTCATATACCATCAGGTGACCCGTCTGCTTGTTTGACCCCTATACCATAAAAGAAAATAGACCAGCTATATGTACGTGTTATCCCCAGATGTCGGTCAAGGTCCAGAAGATAACCGACCCGGTGGTGCTGGGCGAGGGTCCTCACTGGGACGCTCAACAACAGGCGCTATACTTTGTCAGCATCCTTGAGCATACCATACATAAGTACGTGCCAGCCACTGGAAAACATACCAGGACTAAACTTGGTGAGTCCTTACCATTTAAGATACTATCTATAGCACTATGCAAAGATTCATGCCTCTTTTGTTGAGGCCGGGCCACGGCGCCTTTAAATACTAGAACTACCAAATAGAACCGTATTAGGAATTGTTGCAACTTAAAGTGCAATATGGTGATGGTGCCACAACGTATTGATCCCAGCATGCTCATATTTAGATGATTCGTGTTTAATTGTCTGAGATTAAAGTAGGTACGTACCTGCTGTAGCGTTAAAAGGGTTGTTCAAACTGTGTCAATCTCACCATTTAACATCATCATTCATCAGTAACAACTGCTGTCAGTTGCTACTGTTTTCACGTGGAAATGAAGAACTGTCTGTCTCCTCATATTCCGTCGTCTGATTGATGTTCAAGAACGTTTGACAGCTCGTTTTAAATTATTTTATCTCCTGACGTAAAAAGAGAGGTTTAGGTGAGACGTTTATAAGTTTGACGTGTCTGTGTATCTGTGCGCCTGTCTGTGGCATCGTAGCTCCCAAACGAATGGACTAATTTAAGTGCGTTTTTTTTGTTTGAATGGTGACCTGGTCGAGGCTGTTGTTAGATGTAATTCAAGAAAATCTGTTCAGCCGTGCGAGGATCATCAGCTCTTTTCTAATCGTTGAAGGGATTTTCGAGTGGGGGGTATTTTAAATTTATGATTATGTTCTATGTCTAATCCATCCAGATGGTCGTGTGGGCTTCATAATCCCTGTGGAGGGGACCTCGGACCAGTTCCTAGTTGGCGTGGAGCGCAAGTTCCTGATAGTTAAATGGGATGGGGGGGAAGGCACGCCCGTCACCGTAGTTAAGCAGATCGCAGAAATAGACCAGGATGTACCCATGAACAGAATTAATGATGGGAAAGCGGACCCTAGGGGCAGAGTCTTTGGTGGTAAGTGCTGTGCTGATATTTCAGATTTCAAAGTTTGTTTAATTAATAGGATATAATACAAACCATTAGTTTCACGAACACGCATCTATATTAAATTCGATAAAATTACCCTCATGATAAAGAAGTGTGACATTGAATGGTCAATGTCACCATGCCTGTTAGATCAGGTCATTGATCTATTTAATCCGCAAGTGTTACACAAGGACCTTTCTCCTTAATATTCCGGTTTTCTAGGCGAATTGGCCTACCAAATGCTACCATTTGGTAAGCCAATTCGAGTGCCAAACCCAAACTATCCGCCAAGAACTACTTCTTGGCGGATAATTTGGGTCTCCTACGGATGTCTAACTCCGAATCTACATCATATATGTATACAAACACATAACAGCCAGGAATAATAAGCATTATCAGGACCTACCTAAAATGTAAGATCATAATAATTTATTAGTGTTAAGGACAAATGGGCCAAATAAATTATAATTATATCGTTGTTAAGTTGCGGAATGCTACTAAGACGACTTGTATTTATTGCTGATTATTATTATTATTTAACAAAGTACCTAGCAATAGTTATTTTATCTACAACTAAGTACACAATAATATACATTTAACTACGTACGTTCATACATATTTTGTTATGTAATAGGCACTATGGGACACGAGGATCCTCCAGGCACGTTCCAGCAACAGAAAGGCAGCTTATTCCGTCTAGTTGGAGCGAAGGTGACGAAAGTAGTGGACAAAGTTGGCATCTCCAACGGCCTAGCTTGGGACTTGCGCGAGAAAGCCATGTACTATACTGACTCACTGGAGAAGAATATTAGGCGATACGATTACGATGCAGAGACTGGAGATATATGTAAGTATTTTTTTTTTTCTGACGGACTGTTAGTTCGCCTTAATAGTAAAAATATCTACGGATAGACTACTGCAAGCATAGATAATATACTAAGTATATAGGGAACTACAAGTTTATTGATCAATATTATTTTTAACCGACTTCAAAAAAGGAGGAGGTTCTCAATTTGACTGTATTTTTTTTATGTTTGTTACCTCAGCACTTTCGCCTGGGTGAATTTTATTTGATAGTTCTTGCTTCGCGTGTGGTCAAATTTCAATTTGGTCCAGTTCTGACAATGGCTTCCATGAGAAAACCATATAAGTCTTTTGTTTTTTTTTTAAGTCGGTTTTTTTTTTAATTTTTAACAATCAAAATATATTTTTATGCAAACAGCAATTAAATTAAGTAATAATAACATAATGTTAAAAATAAATTACTTGATTTATAATATAAATGCATCTGAGTGGCTGAAGTTTAAACTTGAATTGAATCAATCTTGGACGTCAATTTTGACGTCCAAGATTGATATATGTAGTTCGGATGACCATACTATACTACAATTTAGCTTCTTGGAGCTGATCTGAGGATTGGGCCAGGAGATAGATAGTGGAACTCTTCTGTGAAACCCCTCGAACTTGGGCTCATATGGTTCGTTTTGACGAGTCCAACGTTGGTCTGATGAAGGAGTTAGGAGGTGGACGGTGGAACCCTTTTTTAGTTTTTTATTTGATTCGAAAGCGTGTTTTTTGATTACTTTTTTTAACGTTAATTTATTTATTTTAGCAAACATGAAACACATATTCGATTTCGATAAAAATAAGATCACCGGAGTCCCCGATGGTTCCACTATAGACACAGATGGGAACTTATGGGTGGCAGTCTTCAACGGCTCTTGTATCCTCAACATTGACCCGAGGACCGGAAGCCTGCTCCGAAAGATCCCTATTCCAGCCCTGCAAGTCACCTCGGCCACTTTCGGAGGCCCCAATTACGATATTTTGTTCGTCACCACAGCGAGCATGAATATTCAGGGACCCCAGGACCCACCGTGTGGAGCTACCTTTATGGTGACTGGCTTGGAAGTTAAGGGGTACCCTAATGTTAATTATAAGCTTTAATGTTTTTACCATATATTATATAGATTGTCTTAAATATTATATCCTAACATAATTAAACTTATCGAAGTAGTGTAATAAATAATTGTTACCTAATGAATTAATAAACACACAAATAATTTAAGGTGTCTCCCCACTACCCCGTTATAACACCGAGTCAGTAATCGTTTTGGCATATACAAAAAAAAATATTCTTTGCATTAATTAGTCACGCGTAGAATATTGATTATACTAAACGATCGAAAACTACTTCGGTTTGACTCTACTGAACTGAATATGGGGCAGAATTATTCGGTTCCAGAGCTTGAAATACAAGGAGCTGTTTGGAAGAATTAAAATATCAAAGAATTCTAAAAAATAGGTCTTTGATAGAGTTTTTATGTCGAACTTCTATCTAAAAATAAATAAAGAAAGAAATTGGCACACAGGCTCAGATTTTCACATGAAAACAATAAAATGAAAAATTTAAGAAATAAAATATACAAAACTAAACAAAAAAAAATTGGAAGTATATTACTTCTGTTCACTGGCAACACCACATCTTCCGCCTGAACAGCCTACAAGAAGGCCAGTATTGTCAATGAGCAGCGATACAATCTTAAAAATCTTTATAAATTAAGTTTATAAAGTTATGTGAAAATGTGTGTCCCATCAGTGTCAAACTTTGGACATCGCTCAGCAAACATTGCGATTATTAAACCCATATTCAAATAACATTCGCCCGTCTATGCTTCAGATATTACGTGTCTAATCTTAAAATATGCTTTTTAACGTATATATTTATGTACTACCATAAAACTGTAGCAACTCACACTTCCCTGATTCAAGACATCTGAGATGTCTAGCGGTGGTACGGTACAAGGTAGTGGGCGCACGCCTTTAAAATAACTTTATGATTTTATTTTAAATATTTCTATGACAATTGTTTACTCGTACTTATAAAATCTATGAATAATAAATTGTAATCACAAACCGCTTATTTTAGACTGAATATTGTATTAAATATTTTTAAGCATACCTACCTACTACATAAATGCTTAAAGATGTTTTGAGATTATTATAAGATTATAACTTTATTAAAATATATTAATATAAAACTCAATAGCAAATATTAAACTTTAAAATGTTGTCATTTAAAATATATGTTATTTTTTATTATTGGGTATTAGTGTATAATTAATAATAAATATATTAATTTTACAAAAAGTGTTTGTGATTGATAGATAAGTGATAATATGGTGTCAAATGGAAAGGTACATTTTGGATAGTTATTCCTGCAGCCTGCAGGAGCGTGAAGTATGCAAGACCAGTTGATTCTATTCATTGCCTCTTTTTGCCTGTCTCTATGTAGACTACATCACCGCAAAATGCGACCCGCAAAATACTTAACTTGTTGAAAGAATGGTGACGATAAATAAAATACAATATCTAATACAGTAAATGAATATATTTTATAACATTCAGTCGAGTCGCACATTAACGTTGGGGTGTCCGGTGACCCCCAGGCCCGCCACCCTGAACGTGGCGCCAGCGGGAGGCCTCTGCTCCTCCCCTCGGTTCATGGCGGCAGTCGTGACGTACAGGATGTCCAGGTCGCGACCTCCGAAGGTCGCCGACGTTACTTGAAGGGCGGGGATGGGCACCTTTTGGAGAAGTTTCCCGGAGCGAGGGTCAATGTTTAGCACCTATAATGGACGAAAGAGTATTTAGTCAAATCTAAATGCTTCTATTAATTATTACAGTGTACTTTTTTAACGACTTGACAAAAGAACTGAGTGAATTTTTTTTTTTATGCTATGGGGGGCAAACGAGCAGACGGGTCACCTGATGGTAAGTGACATGGACCATGGTTGTTGAAATGATTATACAGCTCACAACGACGTATGTAATAGGAGCAGTTATCCTAACGCGCACAATTAGTATAAAATATAATTACTACAAGTTTATGCCCGCGCCTCGGCTTGCGTCATTTAGTTTTTGTCAATCAATTTAGATATCCCTATAATAAATTACTCTCTGTTTTTTTCTGAACCTCTGGCAACATGCAAGGTATGCAAAATTTACTGATGACCAGTGAAGTAGTTAAGACGTGAAAGCGAACATACAAACTCACATTCACATTCATAATATTTTAATTAGGGTAAGGACGTCAAAATCTAATCAACGCTCAAGAGAAGGACACGGCAGTTAACTGCCAAGTTTTATGAAATGTCAACACAGTGGGTCTTGTAGAACACTTCTATGAAATAACACTTGTGACGTCATACTTTTTTTACAGAATAATATCAAACTTGTAAATAATATGAATTTAATATTTCAAAGTGTTATGTATACGTACAGTTTCGTCAGAAGTGTTCAATAATTAATCTTAACCAAACCCAGCAAAAACACATTGTGAGATACATATGTCCAGCAGTGGTTCTCTCGGTTCATGACATTCAAGTGCCCTATTATATGATATTCAAATTTTGTTTTTGCAACTATTCACTGGAAATGACGTTATGAAATAGCTAGGCCTTTTCAGGTTAAGTAAACGAGCTAAAGGAAAGAAGCACTCACCTGAGAGCCATCGAAGTTGGCGACCCAGAGGTTCCCGTCTGTGTCGATGGTCATGCCGTCTACTATTCCACTCAACCCATGATCCTTATATACGAATATTTTCTTAGGATTCGCTGGAACATAATACAAATAAAATATTAAGAGTTCTTCAGTTCTTTGGGGTCTTAAAAGACACGATAATATGACATAATTATAGGTTTTTTTATGAATGTATATTACCATAGGCGTACCCAGCTTTTAGCCCAATGAGGAGGGGAGGGGGGGGGGCAAAATGTTGGTCCAGGGGGGAAGCAAATCAAAAATTTGACTCAATAGTACGTAAGCTTGCAAAAGCCAAGGGGGGCAGCTGAGCCCCCCTCCGCCCCTCGGTACACCCATGTATATTACATATATTATGCAAAAAATGTTACTTACTAAAAAATCATTAATTTAAATAGATTAGTAAAATCACTGTAAAATATTTTTTTTATTCAAAATTTGCATAAATTTTTACATCAAATAAATCTGCCAAACTGCATATGCACTTTGTCGGTAACATTTTTCTTATATAAATATATTTTTTTAGTAATTGTTGAAGCCGAAGTAGAAAAAAAAATTGGTTCTACTTTTTTACAGATAATTCTAAAGTCTATCAAAAGCCACTAAACAGCAATGTCTTTGTAAAAGTAGGTTAACAAAGAGAGGACAAAAATTTACTGAACTGTTTTTTTTTGCCTATTTATATAAAGAAGACGTAGAAAACTGATTACATTTTTAGAGATATGCAATCTAAAATGAAAAAACTTCCTTTAAATGAAATCCTGCAGCTCCTGGGTCTATTTTACGCAGAGATCTTTTAGTGCCCTTCGTGTCCTCTACAATAATGGTTTTAGGATGCTGCTGGGGCTGAGGCCAGCACGGACTGCTTCAAAGCAATACAGGACAAGAGCGACGTCCCTGATGCGTCGAATACGGGACAGCCCTAGCAGCCTCTTAAATGCCATTTTAGAAAAGTAGATCGTCCAATAGTAAGACATTGGAATTCAATTCACATGGAAAAGTGCAGTAATCACTACATATTTTAAAACAAATTCCCCGGCTGTCTGTCTGTTCGCAATAAACTGAAAAACTACTGACTGGATTTTCATGCGGTTTTCACCAATAGACAGAGTGATTCGTGAGGAAGGTCAAGGTGTATAATTTGTTAACGTTTTGTATAAATTGATTGAAATATGATGATGATTGTTGAAGATGTCTCTACTACCCGTGCGAAGCCAGGGCGGGTTGGTAATGTGAAATAATTATAAATTACTAACATACGTTATAAGATTTACTAATGAGCTATGGACAAAATTTTGAAATAAAAAACTTATCATTAATTAATTAATTAATTACTTACAGATATTGCCCGTATTCACATCATAGTCATATTTCCTAATGGCGTACTCAAACGAGTCGGCAAAATAAAACGCCTTCTCCTTCAGGTCCCAACACAGTCCATTGGAGATGTCGATGTCTGACTCCAGTTTGTGTACGCTCCCGTCCGGGTCTATCCGGTACAGAGAGCCTTTCTTCAAGTCGAACTTGCCCGGCTCGTATTCGTGACCCATTGTGCCTATAACCACACAGTATGCGCAGTTTGAATATAGTTGACCTTGGAGATTTTATTAAAAAGGGGGACGCAGTTGACCTTGAAGATTTGAATAATGAATTGGAGTCTAGCACGCATCTGACCTTAGTGAATGTTGGGTAAACATTATTAATAGTTGATTTACGCCATGTTTTCAATCACAGATAGTCCATTATCACAACACATCAGTCAGTGAAATAGGCGTTCTTTGGTCGTATTTATTTTGAGTCTTTCTGTCTCACTTCTATTCTTCTTCTGTTTTTTTAAGGTATAGGGGGCAAACGACCAGATGAGTCACGTGATGGTAAGTGACTACCGCCGCCCATGGATACCTGCAACTCAAGTCTTGCCGGCCTTTTAAGGTGGGAGTAGGGGAAGAGAGGGAAGGGAAGGGTTAAGGCCTCCGGTAACCTCACTCACTCGGCGAAAGCAATGCAACATGGCTTCACTGCCGGTTTTCCGTGAAGTCGTGGTTTCACTCAGGTAGGGGAAATTGGGAGTTAGTGCCTCCGGTAACCTTACTCAAACAGCGAAATACAACGACACATTGCTTCACACCGATTTCTGTGAGGACGTGGTATCACTCCGGTCGAGCCGGCCCATGGCTCTTGACCATACACGTGTACTGCACACAAAACAACTCACCAGCAAACAGTCTTCCCTTGGGATCAGCTTTAGCATCATTAAATCTATTCTTGGGATTATCGTGATCAACTTCGGCCACGGTCCTGACGACCTTGGCGGTGTTCATCCCACCATCCCACTTGATTTCCACCACTTGACGGTTGAGCCCCACCACAAAGTGTTGAGGTTTACCTTCTACTGGGATTATGAAGGTTGGCATTCCATCTAGAACACGGAAATAATATTATAATATAATAATAATGTTGAATACACACATAATAAATGTTTAAATCAAGCTTCTAAGTCAACGCAATCAAAAGATACGGCCATTTAATTCTTGGATTTAACCAAATTTGAACACTTCGCAGGTAAATCTAAACCTATAGGGTACTTCCCATTGACATATAATTATGAAATTTGGTAAGAAGCAAGGTCTCACAGCACAAGTAAAGGAAAAAATCCGAAGGTCGTAAATTTTTTGTATAAGAATTAATTAACGACTTTCTGTTTTTTTTTTATGTTATATGTCATCGTTCATTTTTGATTTATTTTACTGGCCAGTATATTTTGAAATGTCATTGTGTAGACTTTTGTACAATGACAGGTCAAAATATATACTGGACCCGTATGGCTTTATGTAGCCGCTTTTACATAGATTTTAACTTTATAGCACAAATTATTTTTTTATGGTATAGGGGACAAACGAGCAGGGTCACCTGATGTTAAACGACTACCGCCGCCCATGGGCACCTGAAACTAAAGAGTCACAAGTGCGTTCCGTCCTTTAAGGTGGAGGAGCCGTCTTTTCTTGAAGGTCGCATCGGTCCGGAAATACCGCAGGCCACGATTTGGTCTACAGATTGGTTGTGCGAGGTAAAAAGTTTCTAGAGAACCGTACAGTGGCGCATTGCCACTTGTAAAGTTGTATTATAGATACAGGTTAAGGTAATAAAATCGTGTCAAAAGTCTGTGATCGATGCTACATTATAATAAATATTAATCTTGTTATAAAACTGACCCAGCTTCGCCTTCGTGTGTTTGGTGGTCTCGGGCACATATTTGTTGACGGTGTGGTCGAATATACTGACGAAGAACAGCGCCTGTTCCTGCTGGCCCCAGTGCGGACCTTCGCCGAGCCACACTGGCTCCGTCACCGGTTCCACTATCGGCGCCATCTGTAACAAGTCGAACAACAATTTTAAGACATAACTTGCAAGTCATTGAGGAAATTGTACTAATTTCTAAAACACAGTATTAAAACTTAAATTAAAAATGAATTATTTTTTTAAGTTAAAAGTTTTAAAAGAGGCAAGTTGTAGGTGAATATAACTATAGGTAATTAGCGCTGTGTGGCCTAAATTGCGACTTCTGTACTTGTACTATTATAATTATGACCAAATTATCAATGAAAAAAAAATAGTACTAATCCGATGAATAAGTACTATAGGTGTTTGCTTGAGTAAATAAGTTAATCCATCGTTATTTTCTGCTAAGTCAATGCAGTCTGTTATAATACATATGATAGTTTTACGAACACTAATCTATATTTATATAATAAAGCTGAACAGTTTGTTTGTCTTGTTGAACGCGCCAACCTTTGGAACCAACGGGCCAATTAGAAAAAGTATAATTCTTGAAGAAGGTTGTAGGCTATTTAAAATCACGCTACCATCCTTAGTCGTTATGAAAGTCATGCGAGAGGTATGCTCAACAAAGTCTAGCGTGATTATGATAACTGGTAGTTGCCCAGCGAAATTCAACCTTAATTCATACATTTTTAATAACTTAAGATCTCCGTCGATGTTAAGAAATAAAAACGTCAACAGAAATTAACACAAAAAAAAAAATCTGTTGCAAAAAAAAAGAAAATGGTATTGAACTGTTTTGTCCTCGCCTATTTATGCACGTTTTAGCAAAAATAAATAAGTATTTTGATTTATAGAAATGAAAAAACGGTTAAATTTAATATGTGTTTTTATATAATTATGTATATAACGAAAGATATAAATTAATATAAGAATATATTTAAAAAGTTGTTCTACAACCTTATCTGCTGAATAAAACCACGACGTCGACAACTATGTGAACAGTAACTGCCGAGTCTATATCACACGAACACCGTGGAGGTAAATGAATAAGTATTCTGCATAATTTTCCTTAGGCTCCAAACTTAGTATATCTTGCGGTCTAGCCGTCTTAGTGGCCTTGAGAACATAGGCAATTTATTAATTTAATTCGTACGCTAATTAGGGCCTCTTTGCACCAGCGTTTGTCTAGCGTAGGCGTTCGCTGAACGTACCCGCAGCGCAGACGCCACTACAACGCAACGCGTGCGTCGCGATGTCGCGGCGTTCCCTCTGCAGTAAATTGAACGCTGGGGCGCAGACGTCATACAATTTCGTTGTCGTTTTGGTATAATTTTAAAAAGAAAATTAGTGCGAAAACGAGAAAATAAAACGCAGTAAGTCGCGCAACTTACTCATGTGCCCTGGCAGAGACGCCGCAAGAACGCGACGCGAGCTGCGCTGCGACTGCGCTGTTCATACGTTCATCGAACGCTTACGCTGGACAAACGCTAATGTGAAGGGGCCCTTACGGTGCCCCCATCCAAACACATGTATCCGTCGGTATACAGGGTGCATATGATAATAGAACACTTATTTAAATCACTGAGTAATCGAGAACATCCATACAAATAAACTTAAAAAGTTTTCAAAGTTAGTATTTATGGATTTTCTTAGTAACGGAATGAAAAATACTAGCAGCGCCCCGCGGTTTCACCTGCGTAAGCCCCGATCCCGTGGGGATATCGGAATAAAAAGTAGCCTATGCGTTAATCCAGGTCTCCAGCTACCTACATACCAAGTTTCATCGCAATCGGTTCAGTGATTTTTGCGTGAAAGAGTAACAAATATCCATCCGTCCATTTAAACTTTCACATTTGTAATATTAGTGAGATTTAAAATCTTTAACTTTACATATTCGACCTGTTTTTATGAGAAACAGAGGTAAAAATAACTGGAAATTCTACTACAAAAAAAGACAGAGAAAATAGTACTATTCCCGATGGATTTAGCGAGTGAGCCACTTACGAAAGTTTTTATTCAATTCAAACTGTCACCACTTAGAAGTTTATAAAAGGTTCAGACTCTAACGAATTATGTCTACGATATCGTAGTCTCCAATTGAAATGCGTCTTCATAAAATATGGCGTACGGACTATGCTAGGACGACTCTATAAGGTGATAAAGCGATTGATGAACAACACCGTTATTAAACAGTATGTTCACATCAAAATAGCAATTACACTTGTAACAATTTTTTAGATTGATGAACTAATCAATTGATTATAATAGATAAATTTGAGTGTTGTCAGGGAAACAAGGGCAGGTATTTCGTGAAACTGTAACCTTGAAGTGAACAGTGATTACTAATATTTATGTGATATCAATCTCGCACTCGGATGTGTGCTGATAAGGAGTTATCTCCGTGAAGCTTGGAAGATTGCATCTTGCACATATCGCATTTATCTTTTTGAAATAATAGCCATCAATATACTTTACAATAAGATTTTAGAACCATGCTTTATGAACAAAAACGTTACTTTCTTCTTTGTTTTTTTATTAAATAACCTTATTTAAAAAGTTTGTTTGTATTTATAAATTTGTATTTTACCTATATAAGCGTTAACAATAATAAACAATAATAATTAAGAGTACAGTGACGTGTTATTTTATTTATTTCGTTAGGATTGTTGGGAGCGTTGACAGTCAAGAGGAAAGAACTGACGCTATTTTGGGACTACAAGGATAAAAACAAAATTTAATCTCATTGTCACGGCTCTCGTCGTCCGAAACTTAATAATTCTGTATTATTATGGTATTTTATTATTTTTATTAGAATTTCCTTTTAAAATATTCCACAGGATAATCAGTGATCAAAATATATTTTTTAACCCTTTTAATCCTCTTAACCTTTAACCGCACAAATAGAACCAATAATTCTTGTTAACTTTCAGCAGAAAAATAAAAAATAACCTTGTTTATTATTAAAAGCTTTTTTTAACGTGTCGTGGAATTTTTCAATCAAAATTTCACCTCCTTCCACTGAAGCTATCGTGCTGAAATTTGGCACACACGTTTGGTTGTCATGACAATACACAATAAAAGCTTTTTTTTTTAAATATTTTTTTTAATTATTAATTATTATTGTAACGGTTACTATTCGCTATCGTGACATAATAAAACGAAGCCTTTAAGTAAAGACGGTTACGAATTTTGATTAATTAAGGTAACAATATCGCAGCCTTGCAACTAGCAACCATAATTACGTTTGCTACTACACTAAATAAACACTAATTAAGAACATCTTATCTTAATATAACACAAATACCTAAATATTTACACAAAGAGACGAACGATAAAAACATATTATGTATGATCCCCACAGTTCATCATCAATTAGATCATCAATCAGTTTCAGATCAATTCAGAGGTATGTAATACCTATTCGTGATCGCGTTAATTCCCGTGGAAATACATAATTATAACTAACATTAGTTGGTAATCTCGCTTCGATCGCTCTAGTATTGACGTAATGGCGCGTGACCAATATTAAACCTTATTCACTTATAGTAAGGGTGGCTATCTGAGTGTCTTGTTAAGGATAGCCATCTATTATACTACTAAGTAATCTGAGATCACTGATCATACGATGTAAAGAATTTCTATGATAGCTTTTTTATATCTCATTAAAATGTTGAAGTAATTAATCTTATCTATTTCTACTGGTATTTTAGTGACTCGTACTGACACATGACGTGGTAAACGAGTACACATCCCGCCTGATGGTAATCAGGTTACCGGTATCACTTCGAAATCATCAATGCTATGAATGCTATGTTTCGAAATAATCATCAGGCCTGATGGAACAAATGTTAAAGGACTCGGACTTCTTGGACTGTCAGTTTTAACTACAGGTATGCAGCCATGGCCTGCTCAAGCTATTTATTACAAACCTCAAACCATCCGTATAAGCAATGTCCCTTACCTAACATTGCCTTCTCTTCTTACCTAGTTTTCCCTCTCAATATTCAAATCTTTAATTCCCAAAGCGCTCTTACTAGGTTCTAAATTAGGTATAGTTGGTAAAATGTGGATGTTATTTACGTCTCTGACTGCTTCGAAGATACAGGCGTGTGTGTATTAGTTTCCCAGATAGATCCCCCTTCGGGGACCTCGGGCGACATAATAACCAGCGGAAAAACAGTAATATCTTCGTGATGCTGATGAATAGCGACCACCAGTTTCCTTCTTCCGCAGTCCAGCGGTTCTATAAATTTAGCCTATATCGTGCTTGTTCAAATATCCCACTCATCATGGCGTATCAACCCTATACCTGGCTGGTTTGAACTCTAATTACAAACTTACGTACTTACATCATCAAAACAGTCACAACACAAGCACTTAGATACGTAGACAAACAACTGCAATAGAGTTAACCGCATCATTATTATATATTATGAGATATCTAATCTTATCGCACGCCAATCTTATATCTGTACATCGGCACTCAATGTGGCCTCATCAAATTTTATCTCACTACACTTGTATTATTGCAACTATAAACTGTTTTTCAAACAAACAAATATCAACAGTTCAAAACTATTTTATTTGTAAACATTTTGATTGTTAACTGTTGATGTAAAGCGAGTTTATCGTGGCCCGCTTTAAATGTACGACGTTTTTAGTTTTAGCCACATTCAAATACAGAATGCTATTCCTGTGAAAATATATTTATAAATATATATTTTTAGTTAACGAAATTAGAAATTTAGTTTAGTTTAGGACGTGGGTAGCCTATGGTCCAGTATGAGAGCGCGTGGGATTCCGCCGCCTCGTTTTGCGAGGAAGTGATAAGTGCTAAGGAGGCGGCAGAAAGGGAACGGGAGAGAACTAGTACTCTCCCGTCCCGCAGAAGACGCACCAGGCGCTGGAGAGAGCAAGACGATCTCCAACCTCCATGAGCACTTGCCTGGGAGCTACTTACAGGGTTATCCGTCGCCCTAGCAGAAGCAGGCCCGAGACGACGGCGCGATGTGTTCCGCGCGCGCCTCTTTGAGCCAAGTTTGCCGTAGTTCTGAGGGATTTTCTCTCAAGGTTTCACCTGAGACCCTGGCAATAAGACTACGGAACACTGTGTGGTTTTACTTGGTTCGAGTCCGACATACCACCTTACCGTTTAGCCCCGATTAGGTGATGACACGTAGGGGAATCCACACAAAAAAGGCATTACATTTCGAATTCAATAATGTGAGGTTCAAATTTCACATATTGTGTAACAAAATAGTATATTAACTATTATAGTATATGACATACTTATATATTTCTAAATACATACATATCATAGATAAATTACACCCAGACACAGAACAAATGACCATGCTCATCACACAATTATTTGTCGTGGGTGGGAATCGAACCCACGACCTCTGGCTTAGCAGTCAGGGTCACTAACCACTAAACCAACAGGCCAGTCAGCTCATATTATTGGTGTGTTGTGTTTCTTATAAATAGTTTTTTGAATCAATATTAAATTTGAAAGGATAACATTAGATACTAATTCACTTGTGTCAATTTTGTTTGGTATATATTGAGTTACAAAATCGATTTAAAACAATTTGAAAGGTATTTAAATTGTTCTTGCAGCACTTCACTAACACTTTTTTGTTTTTCGACATAACAATGTTAATTGTACGCTGCTACGTCTAACAGCAGTTGTTCATAAGATATTACGCGTGAGTGTGTGACAAAGACTTATCGGATTACTTAAGGTGCTTCAGTTTCGACATGAGTCGTCCAAAATTCTTTTTTCTTAGTCCATGTAAATGTAAGCAATATATATGTACTGAACTGGGCTGGTTTTATAAGAAGACTACACGATGTATATACACATAATATGTAGCAATCCTATTACAACTTTACCGTTTATTTTATTTAGCGAAATAAAATAGGTTCAATAACATTTTTATCAAATATACGTCCTTGTAACAAGCGAATTTGTTGAGGTGACGTTATTTCATTTTTAGATACGAATAAATTTGAAGTTAGTAAATAGTGAATGAGTTAAACTCGGTTCCAAGTCTAACTCATATCCGAAGCAGCCGACAAGTAATTCATGTTAATTCAGGCATTAAACAACTTGAAAACATGGTTAAAAAAAATTGTTTTGTTTAATTATTTATTAGTAAAACTTCCTTTTGCCGAAAACAAAACCTTTAAACATAATTTTGTTTCAATTATACATTTTCTGATAAATCTCTTAATGTTATTGTTGTATATTGATAGTGTTATTTTTCATCTACAGTAAATTAATTTCAATGTATTTTTAACCCCCGACGGAAAAACGACGGGGTGCTATAAGTTTGACGTCGATGACTGTGTGTGTGTGTGTCTGTCTGTGGCATCGTAGCTCTCAAACGGATGGACCGATTTCGATGCGGTTTTTTTTCATTTGAAAGCCAGTTTCCTTGCGGTGGTTCTAGCTATGTTTGGTTAATATCGGTTCAGCAGTGTAAGAGTATCAGCTCTTTTCCAAAATGTTGTAAGGCATTTTGTAATCGTTGAAGGGATTATCGAGTCGGGGGTGTTTTAAATTTATAGTTATTATTATCAAATCAGCAATTGAAGCACATCTCTTTGAGTGTAGGATATTTTCATTATCGAAGTAATAGGTTCGGTAGTTTATCGAGAATTTTGAAGAAAAACCATATATATTATATAGATTAAACTAAAATTTCACGATATCTACTGCATACTGTGATAAGACAAGCCAATTGAAGATAAAACGGGGTTTTTTGTAACGTTATGTAACAGTGATGACCATCTTTAACAGGCTTTTATTGGCTTCACTTGTAACTATGTAAACGAAACTGGGCAGTCAATTTTGAACTTTTTTTTTATGGTATAGGGGGCAAAGGAGCAGAAGCGTCACTGATGGTAAATGACTATCGCCGCCCATGGGCACCTGCAACTCAAGAGTCACAAGTGCGTTGCCGGCCTTTAAGGTCACTCGGCGAAAAGCAATGCAATTGTTGCTTCACTGCCGGTTTTCACTCCGGTCGAGTCGGCCCATACGTGCCGAAGCATTGCTCTACCACCAACCTACTTCTAATTGTCGTATCGAAATGAAACTTTGTAGGTATATGTAGTTTGGATGACAATACTAAAATTTGGCAACTTGGAGCTGACCTGATGATGGAGCCAGGAGGTAGATAGTGGAAGTCTGAGTTTGATTCGTTTTGACGAGTCCAACAGATTGCTTGGGGCCCATCGTAACCAAGCCCTCTGCTTGGTTACGATGGTCTGATCATGAAGCCAGGATGTAAATAGTTTATTTTTTATTACTTTGTAATTTAGTTCACCTATAATAATTTTACACAGGCCGCCTGATAGTGAACGATTAACGCAAAACAATTAATTGGTTGATTGATAACTGATTAATTAATTACCTAGTTATCAAGCCATTCGGGTTACCGTAATAGTCATATAGCAAGTCGGCAATATGTTTAGGGATTTAGAAAAAGCATAAGTTTATTACAAGTATTGGCTACTGTAGTTGAAGCACTTTTGAAATTCTTATGGAAATTTATTGATGTTATTGTTTTAGAAACCTTAGGACGGTAATGCATTAACTCTTTGAAGGTGTTTTACATCGTCTGATAGGGATTGATTTCTTTTGACTCCAAAAAATGGAAATGAGAATGAGCGAGGTCTGGTGAATGTGGTGGGTGACGTAGTTTAACCATCCTATAGTTTTGAGAAGGTCCTTTGTTCTGTATGTGGATGCGAGTTGTGAAAAAAAGTAAGCAGTCATGGGACTGCCGATAGAAGTGAAAACACATTTTTTAAAGATTAATTAATAAGGAGCCATCAAAACTCCCTTAGATTACTTCCCAAAAGTTAGATTAGCGCCCTCTAGTGGATATCTATACCATATAACACATAAGTATATATCAAACTACAGTAGTATCGCGCAGAATCTACAGATGGCGTAAAAATATTTTTTTTAATATATGAAACTCAGACAAATTTTCAATCAGGTCACGTGTCCTGACGCGAGCTTAACATTTTTTACCCATCCTAAAAAGTGCACAACGCCGCTAAAGAAGTTTTTACTTTAAAAAATAAAGTAATAGAATAATTTGACAAGTCTTGGTTGTTTGACAGCGGGCTTGTCCAACACTATTTGCAATTCTCTACAATAATTGTTTTGCACCATACACATAATAAACAGCTTGTTTTGAATCAAGTATGCGAACATGGTTTAGCCACTATCTCCCTTGCCTGATGTTAGCGATTGTCAGGCAGGATACACTATTCATGACAATTAACAGTTAGACTTAGAAAGTGATAATTTGTGTACGTATTGAACCAGGTTAGACAAGCGGTAGGTAGGAATATGAGTCTCCAGTGTGTTGCTTAAATCTTAGGTGGCACAAGAGAGCCAGTGAGAGAGAGGTTTATATGAGGTGAGTTTCATTGGAGGAGGCCGGGAAGAACGTTTAGCAGGACCAGAGTCAAGAGTCTGATTTTAGCCGTGAATTTTTAAGATCCGTTTTGAAATCCGTAGAAGTAAGTACAAACCTCCGGCAGGTTTTAGTCTCCAACTTTGGGAGACTCCATCTATTTGGAGGAGAGCAGAACAGCGTTTATGCCCAGCACCGGTACCACTTTAAGTTGGTAGTGTAACGGGTACAGAACGACTTTTTCCACTTGGTTCTTAACTGAGAATGGCCAATACAGAGACCGATATCTCCTTTAAAGTTGATGATTTTTATCTATGTTAATACAAAAAAACTTGAGTTTAATTTTTAATCTATGGAACTATCGAATTTAAAAAATACTTTTTTAGGCACAGTTCGTAAGAGAGGTTGCAGGCTATTTATTATATATTATTACATAACGCAAGACCATTAGAAGAGGAGCAGAACGCGGGAAAACTGGGGCACGGCGAATGGTATCATATATTTTTTACATTGCTACTGTTTAACATACCGTGTAATTGATCGACATTATCTGAGTGATCTAAATCATGCCATACTTGTATCTTTAAGTCAACACTTATCTTTATACGCCAATACTGGTAACTGATATGTGTATGATAAAAGTTGCGAGGCAGAAACTTGATTAATAAATCCCCTGGCACAGTTCACAAACCGGTTCAATACCAGACAAAATGTTAGATTTCATATGAAAGAAAGAAAGAAAAGAAAGAAATGTTTATTTTGGCAACACATTAAAAATATAAACAATTTTGCAGCTTTGATGACCGTCATTGCCAAAAACGGACCCAATTCAGCTTTGTGTCAGACGAAAGCCTGACGCTGGTATTCAATTGGGCCCAAGTGACGCTATGTGTAAAGCTAGTTGCAGACCATAACTTATATAAATGTGTCTTGGTATTGGTTGAGGGCTCTGTTTCAGTAAACGTTCACATAAGGCTGGCATAGTTGAGCCAGTCTAGCTCCTTCCAGAAGCACAGACTTCTAGGATAGACCTCGCATCCGCGAGGGTTCTTGTGCGTTGTGTGACCACTCCCTCGCAATCCAGGATAACGAGGGCGGCCGTTTCCTCTGCAGGGCTGTCTTTCACATTAATGGTGAATACGTGTGTGTTATTTTGAGAATGACCTTTTTAGAAAGAGAGAGAGACAAAAAAAGAATGTGTGCGAGAGTGATCACCTGCTTAAAATGTAATTGGTCTCTTTTTCTTACTCTTCTCTGGCTCTAGTAAAACTTAAAAGGTGTTTTTATTGGGCTGGATCGTATTGGTTAATTATTTTAAAGGTTTTAGGGTTAAAGAAGGTTGGTTAAGCAGTAAACGGATTTGGAAGACAGACGGACAGAATGTACTTATAGTAAATTAACACACAAGTCATTTAATATGTGGGGAGAAGGGCGAAAATTTGTACAACATAATAAAATAGACGATGTTAATGATACAATATCGCATTAAATAATATTCTACAAATTCACGTCGTCCTACCCGAACGTAAAAAATACCTATCGCAGCACAACCTACCAGGTCCCACTATGAATCTAAACAATCCAGGGACCCACTCAAACACACAAAAACCTTCATCAAAATTGGTAAAGCGGTTTAGGAGCAGTTAACTCTAACATACACACGTATAAAAGAATTATATATCCCACCATATAATATAATAAAGATATATTTTTGCTATTACCGGCATCAGTCTTAAATTAATATAAAAAATTACGTACCTTAACAGTTTGGTAACTCTTCATACAGACGGCAGCAGCCTTCTTTTCTTTTAAGGATTTAATTTTTCGGTACAGCTAAAACTTCCATTCCCTTACCGAAGACGCAGATTGTTATCGATTCACTGTTAAAGAAAAAAAAAACATCTTCAACGTTGGAGTCTAGTAACTACGGACTATTTGGAGTATGGCTTAACCGAACGAGGTACAGAAGAGTGATTTCTATTTCGTCATACACATAATATACCTATGGGGAATGGGGATTCATCTCCTAACAGGCTCCTCATATCAGTTACAAATCTACAGGCAGTTTTCAAAACGTGGGAGATCCCTGCTTCGGCACGTGTGGGCCGGCTCGATCGGAGTGATACCACAGCCTCACGGAAACCTGCAGTGAAGCAATGATTTCAGTAGCCTATGCGTTAATCCAGGTCTCCAGCTTTCTACATACCAAATTTCAATCGGTTCAGTAGTTTTTGCGTGAAAGAGTAACAAATTTCCGCAAATTTTCGACACTCGCAAGGGAATCAAAACCTACAGGGTACTTCCCGTGAACTCAGATTATTGTATTTTTTAATACAGTACGGTGGGTCATACATACCTGATACACTCTAGAAGTTCCATTCCTTGAATATCAGCTACATCCGTGTAGGCTTGAGTCACAAAATTGCACTCTATCTCTTCACTAATGATCTTCCATTGAAGCAGCGTAATTCTCTGATCAATAGATGCCGAAATTATATAGTTGTCCACCAAACATAAGCCAGTTATCTGTGAGCTGTGGAAGTTCGAGCTGTTCCAAATGTTTAGGACCGTCATGGAGCCCAAATTATTCTGGTCAAGTAATTCAAGTAAAATTAGATGAATTGCATTATCGTCACCGCCTGTTCCTATGAGAAATTTGGTATTATCTATAGAAGTGAAATCTAAACTGTTGATACCAGATTTGTTCATTTTTGTGCTGAAAAATGGCGTTAAATCCATTTCCAATATGTTTGTAACGTCCCAAAATGTGACGTCACCTCTTGTCGTACACGTCACTAGAATATTTTTATCGTACATTTGGACACATTTCGTTTTTAATATGCACGTACTATGGTACTTAGACGCCTTTAAAACTTCTAATTTCTTTTCATTTTCTGCGAATGAAAATACTCTCAAATAAGCATCTGAACATCCAGCGAAAATTACGAACTTCTGATTATATTTGCAAATGTCTAAATCCATTATTCTCATTTCGGGATCAAAGTCTATATAACAATTCTTCCACGGTTGATTCCCTTTTCGCTCCTTATCTGTTCCTTTTATTAAATAATCTATCAATTCTTCACACACAATATTAATTTTAGATTGTTCTTTTATTATCTTTACTTTTTTAACACAAATCTGAGCTCTTCCACCAGCTGATACAAGAAGAAATGTATTGTGATCTATGAAATATATGTTTAAAGTTCTAACACTTGATAAATGTCTAAAACAAACTTCATCTTGAAAATGCATTGCTGCATCTACACTAGAAATTCTTAGAGTAGTGTCTTCTCCTCCAGAAATGTATATCGTAGTATCATTTCCTTTATATAATTTCAAGCAGTTAATTTCTTTTGCGTGAGATCCGTTTATAATATTCTTAGACACAATTTTGCTAAGTTCGAATGTTGCAACATTTATATCGGAGTCCTTTAAATAAACCAGTTTGATAATTTCCTCAAATCCATCTTTAACTTTATCAATGTATCTGATAGGATCGAAAGACCTGTGCCCTCCACCACAGACTATTTCTAAAACCTTGCTATTATCTTTAACATTGTAGACCACAAATACCCTTTCTTGAAACCCGCAAACTAAATTTTGATCTTTGTCTAAAAACTTCTCAACCCATGCAAAAGGAAAATCTTTACTTCGCATAAACTTAAAAACGCCATTAATGGAACTAAAATATTTTATACTATGATCTCTGCCAGTAGAAATAATGCCATCATCTGTAAATAGTAATGCTCGTGGGCCGTATCGTCCATGGATTTTACTAAAGCTTTTGACTGGGTTAACCTGGCCTTTCACGAATATATGAATGTTACCACATCTATCACCAACAACAAAATAGTTTTTAGTAAAATCTACTGCAACAGCCGTTAGTAAAGCTTCTTTGCAAGGTGGTAGAATAAAGTGGGCGTAATTTTCTACACTGGTATCACTCGAAGCGAATACTGTGATATGACCATTATCTGTGCAAAAAACTAGATGTCTATTGCCAGCCCAATGCATTGATAACACTTTTCCTATGTCCAGTTTTATTTCAATTAGTTTAATGATCACAGCATCATCCTTGCAATTTTCTACATAGATTTCTAATTTCCCCGTCATATCTGCTACAGCTAATAGTTGCTTGCAGGAAGAAAGCGATAGCAACCTGTACGTTGATTCATATCTTAATTCATACACAAATTTATTTTTGTTAGTAAAATTATAATATATCAAATTATTCTCATCTGTGACAATTAAGTTTCTTCTTGCAGTAAATTCTACCCTTTTAGGTGTGGCAACACCAACGTCAATAACAACATTTTGAGAATAATCTATAGCTACGGTAAGAGGATGTCTGATAATTCCACAATCACCTCCACCAGTAATTAAATGATGATCATCTGAATCGACAGACCATATACATCCATTCTGGTGGGTGACAATCTTATTTTTTAGCTTTCCTTCATAGTCCCAATAGCATATAGCAGAATCTTCACCAACAGAGATGACTAAACGGTTTGTGATACAACTCCTCATAACCCTAGCTAGGTGGCCATATACCTCATACTTACAAACTATATTTACATTTTTCCAATAGTCTATTGTGTTATACAGGTGTGATGGAATAGTTTCTGGGCTCCATATACGAACTGATCTGTCATCAGATGTAGTGACTATTATGTTATTTTCTGGTTTACACGAAATTGAAAATATTACACCCTGAAAATAAAAAAAGATAGGTTAAATGATTACTGTAAGTGAGAGTTAGATACTGGATTTTATGTAGTAAAAAATAAAAATGTTTAAAGTCATAATGGATGAAAAGGACAAAAGATGTTGAAAACCATAATGGATGAAAAGGAAGAAAGATGTTGAAAACCATAATGAATAAAAAGGACAAAGGAAGTTTAAAATCATCTATACTAATATTATAAGGCTGAAGTTTCGTTTGTTTGGTTGAACAAGCTAATCGCAGGATTGGTTTGAATTAAAAAAATATTGTAGTGTTGGATAGCCCATTTATCGAGGAAGGCTGTAGGCTATATAACATCACGCTACAACCAATAGGAGCGTAGCATCAATGAAAAATGTAGCAACGGGGAAAATTTACAAACGGTGACGAAGTTGCGCAGGTCACCTAGTAATGTAGAAATGTGATAAGAGTTTACAGGTTTTGGTAGTATAATCGAATCTCTTTTTTCTATAAGAGTTGTGTTGATAAACAAGCTCACGGCAGCAAAGCCAAGAGCAAGGGCTTTTTTACATAAAATTATAGACTCTCAAAACCAACAGTTCAGCATATGTGCTGCTAGACCTATCTTCATTCCTATGCAGCTCTGACAATCCAACTGACCAGCAGAAACTTATCACTTTTCCAGTTGTTTGCAAAACAAGTAAGAATATTACTTAAAAAAAAAACAATTTTAAAGGTATCATACAACAGGCCATACAAGTTTCATCGAGCGAATAACATCAGTAAAATACTGTACTTATGATAAAAGAGCTATGGGAGAGCCATACTTCGGCACATATGGGCCGACTCGACCAGTTATACCCTTTCGCCCTTCCCCTACTCCTTAAAGACCGTCAACGCACTTGTGACTCTTGAGTTGCAAGTGCTAATGGGCGACAATAGTTACTTACCATCAGGTCACCCATCTGCTTGTTTGCCTTATAGACCAGTATCAGAGTACCCTATTTAAATAAATGTATTTTCTCAACTTGGTAAAATTCAGTTGTCATTACAATTAAAAACTATTTTCTGTACATTTATGGGTTTCAATTGGAGTTTCTTTATAGAAGAAAACCATACCTTATGTCCTTTCAAGTTGTGTAACGGCTTTTCATCACTGCAAATGTGTATGATAACCTCTGAAAATACAGTGCCCGCCATAACCAATACGTCATCTTCTAATGGGACAAGTAGCCCACTGTACAGTATTGAGTTGTCTTTACTTTCATGTTGGGATAAAAGCTCTACTGTAGTGGTGTTCCATTTCTGTAATGTAAAATTTTATTAATGATATTTAATTATTTGTGTGGAAATTTTGGTGAAATCTATCGCACGGTACCCAGACATAAAAAGTAGCCTATCTGCTATTCCAGACTATAATCTTTCTCTGTGCCAAATGAAGTAGCTAGTGTTTATATCTATAAATTGTAAGAATATTATTTGTCAATAAAGGCTAGTAAATCTATACATAGCATAAAACAAAGTTGCTTCCTGTCGTACGCTTAGATCTTATTGCGGTTGTCATCAATAGAGTGATTCAACAAGAAGGTTTAAACATACGGTTTAATATTGTTTTTTGTTCTTTTTATTGAAATATGACCACATTAAAATTACATTAAAATAGTATAAAATTTTAACAAAAGAAAACCTACTGAAGTTACTCATTCTTGAAAAAAAAATTTATTCCTATTTTTTCATCCCTCAGGAGTATTAGCTATTTTTGCTTTCAAATTTACCAATGGGACCAAATGGGACATATGGAAGTATACCATCCATCAAGAAATTATGAACTTCCTCTTTTTTGAAGTTGGTTAAAAAAGTAGTGAAAACTGATTGGTCTAACCTTACACATCTCTCACCGCCTGTTCCTTGTCCCAACATGTCTGTGTATTCCAGTAGTGTATGTGTGTGCTTATTATAAATTAATTATCACTAGTTTTAATGGTGAAGAAAACCATTGTGAAGAACACAACGTATGGGCTGTGAGTCTATATGGGGACTATGTCCTACTGAGAGAGAGAGAAAGCCTTTCCAGCAGTGGCCCAGTTGAGAAACAGAACTTATACTGTAGTCTAGTATTAGATATCTAGATGAGAAACTCGTCACCTCTCTAACTAATGTGTAATCTCTTTATTGCACAAACACATAAATAAATGAAAATGCACATACAAGGTTTGAAGAAAAGTAGAAGTCCAAGTTTTCTCTAAATCAGAGTTTATAGAGGGCATTTTCCACCATTAACAACTAGTCTCGGGGAGCCATTTTCCAACAAAATTAAATAAACTTTCAATATCTTATGCAAAGCAGCATCCCAGCAATACTGTGCTTCCACAGAGGTAGTTTACAAACCTTGTAATATTGTAGTATGAGTGGTATTCAAAATGATTAAAGATATAACAGCAGTACTCCCACATATGGTGCCTAATATTGACATGGCAGATTATTTTACTCCTTGGTAGAGTCTCCTGTGCGTTCGAAACAAGTCTGGCACCCCACACATATACATGTGCGAGTAGTATCTTCACTAAAAAGTTAGTCATGTTATCAAAACTTACCTGCACAACATTATGTGCTGTCAGTACAGCAATAACATCACTATCTATCCACAGAGCTGAATGCAACCAATCATCACAAACAACAGCCTCAAACTTTTTTTGTAGCACCACATTTTCTTCAACAGATAACACAGTAAACTGTTTCCCTCCAAACACAGTAATTTTTGCTTCACATTTCGAAGGCACAATACCATATATTTTCTGACCATGTAAGGCTTGCAATCTTTGTCTCAATATTGTGGTTTCTTTATCAAATACATTAAGTGTACTTCCAATACCTGAAAAAGAAAAGGGAATATAGGTACTTAAACTCATGAAAAGTTCAAATTTTAGTAACCTAAAAGTATACCTGCTAAAATTAACTTTTTATAAAAAATTACAGCAGTAACATCTGATCGCGTCATTAAAGACATTTCTCTATTAAATAAATATTTTGTTTATTCGCGAAAATTGTACAGCTAAATAAAGCACGAACTTGAAACCTGAAACACTAAACTATTTGACAATTGACGAATTGACACTTTGACAGTAATTCGACAGTGAGTAGGGATGCACCATAGCCATAAACACATTACACACAATCGAAATTTTTAGGTTTACTATTGTTAAGCATAAAAATATTGTGATAATTAGAGACCGGATTATATGCATTTGCATAATTGCATATGCCATTGCATATTTACCCCATTCTCAGCGGAAGTTGCATATTATATCTAATATCTAGTGATGATGCATATTTTCGCTATATTTATTATATTTTCGGTAGGGGTAATCTACTGAAAAATAAAATATATTGATAAGTGTAACAATAAACTCTATAACTAACATTTCGCCAAATACACACCACACAATTTTCACTTATAAAAATATATTATTGATTGAAAACTATTCGTTTAGAACACCTACCTACCTGATTGTTAACGTTTACAAAAATGTTAAATAATTTTTCTTTTTAATGCACTATTATCGTCTACAAAGTTGTTACATTTTGGTATTGATCATTTATGATCGAATAATTCAGTAATTGTATGCTATTCAGAAATAAAAAAATTAAAACCTACCACTTTTTTCCATTTTTTCGTTTTTCGCATATTTTTCATGCTTATTTGCATGCATATTTCAAGCTTTTTATGTTGCATAAAATCCGGTCCTTAGTCATAATTTACATTGGCATAACGAAACTGAGCATAATGATCACTACGCCTACGTTTTGCCATAATGTTTATTGCCATAAATACTGTTGACAATAATAATGAAGCATAATTTTAACTTAACCTAACCTAACATTCAACATAAAATTATTGGCTACAATATGCCTATTTATAACTTTTTATATTTAGGGCTCATGATTATTAGATAAATAAATATTATGCCTAAAAAATTTATGCAACTCCAAATTATGCCGAAACAAATTAGACCAAATGATAGTTATATTAACCAAGGGGGCTCGTGGCTACGTGGTAACCGAATAGGTTAACACATTACAAAGTTAAGTAATACTAGCCAGGTCAGTCTAGGATGGGTGACCATTCTTAACACATTGAGACCCCTCTGTGCCTGGGAGAGCACGTTAAACCGTCGGTCCCGGTTGCCATAGGAACATTGGCGTATCTAGGAGTTTTGTCCAGGGGGGGTCTGGCCCCTAGCCTGAGATACGACGCATACAGTCACGATTAGCATCATAATTTGTAAATATATTTACACTTCTTATGAACTTTATCGCTCTAACGTAACATTATGTTTCGCATGTTAAATCACTGAAAGGGCATGACTCTAACATGCAGTTACAAAAATATTTTTGAAAAAAAAACTACTTCGGAAACTTTTTAAGTAAGTTTTTATGGATTTTCTCAATAACTGGGTGAATATTTCCAAAATAAAAAAGGTATGATTTAGAATCTCTAACTTTATTCATTCCTCCTGCTGTTATGAGAAACGGAGATACAAAGACCTGGAAATTGAAACGGTCATAACTTGTAAACGGAGTTTTCTTTTTAATTTTCTTTTTATGATTGCATGCTAGAGTCATGCCCTTTTAGTGACTTAAGTAAGTATTCCATTTTCATACACACCCTTAGTATAAGGGCTGTCTTAATCGTATCGCTCGTATTTTTACTTTTTTTTTTGCTATTTCAACTGTTCGTTAACTGTTCCTCATTATTCGATAAAAAAAAAGTTTTTGTTCAATCTTAGTTTTTTTTTAAACAAAAAACAAAAACTTTTCTTCATTGTTCGATCAAATTTTTTTTTGTTCGTTGTTTTGTGTTGTGTATAAGACGTCAAACGTACGCATGAAAGTAATTTTGCTTGACTTTTTAGTTTCATTGATTAAGCGTAAGATTAAGCGTTTCATGGATTCGTAAAATAAGCTATTTGAATAAAACTTTAATTTACGTTTCTTCTCAGTAAAAATATCAAAAACTTTTTCTGATGTGACGATTTCCTTTATTTTTTGATGGTATAGGGGGCAAACGAGCAGACGGGTCACCTGATGGTAAATGACTACTGTCGCCCATGGGCGCCTGCAACTCAAGAGTCATAAGTGCGTTGCCGGCCTTTAAGGTGGGAGTAGGGAAAGGGTGGAAGGGGGGAAGGAAGGGGGGAAGAGAGAGACTGGAAGGGTTAGGGCCTCCGGTAACATCACGCACTCGGTGAAAAGCAATGCAAGTATTGCTTCACTGCTGGTTTTCTGTGAGGCTGTGGTATCACTCCGGTCGAGCCGGCCCATACGTGCCGTAGCATGGCTCTCCCCCTTGACGTACTTATTTGCTATGTGAAGAAGGGTAGTGCTTGAGAACCTCTCTTCGCCCTTAGTAGACCTCAGCCACGTCTTAATTCGGCTGAGCTGACTGGAATGACTATTGTAGCTTGGATCAATTTAAAGAGATTTGGACAAAATTATAGTTTTACGTTTTCTCTTAGAACTTCTAATGTAATCTCTTTTTCTTTCTTTGCATCTCTACTAGTGGAGCAATCACTAAATCCCAAGAACGACTCTTCAACTTCCAATCCCATCACGTATCTCAAAACAATCGTATTTTTTTCTTCCTTGTAACATCTTGCATGATCTATAATATACTATTATAGAAAAATAACTAGATTCTTATATTTCTTTTACAATTCCTTCTGTTGTGATCTGATTCATAATATTAATTAAATAATTATGTTTACCAGCACTGCAATAGGTTATATGTTTTTCAAAATGTTTGGAAAATGTTTCGTCGTATTTAGCGAACAGTTCAATCATTTCTGAAAAGTTACCTTTATTTCTCGATTCAGCATTTTCACGATGGCCTCGTAAAGGTAATCCTTGGCGTATGAAATTTATAAATTTTTATAAATCTTTATTTTGCTCAACTTCCTTTTCATGGTAGGTCAGAACTTGCGCATGGACATTTTGATGCTTGATGTATATAGCTTTATAGAATGCATCTCCTTACTCCGATTATGAACCGCAGATTGGGCGTGTTTTCGAAAAGCTTCTGATAACTTGCAAATTTTTCATTTTGATCGCGCATTTCCTTGCCGAATATTATACACAAGAAGTAGTATACTTTATTATCACTGATGCTATATTCTAACCACGTACCTACATTTATCATAGTTTTTCTCAGAATTTTGTACGGAGAAAGCCAATTCTGGGCGGAGTTGGTCCAGTCTAAAGCGTACCTAAGTCACTTATGATCTTTGAATGCAAAACTTGTTTATTCAAACTTGAGTTAAAAGATGTACTTGGTACTAGCACTGGGGTTGCCGGGCCCCTCTGCATTATCCAGAGATTGCTGATCGGTGCGGAGTTTTATTAAAGAAACATTGGATGTCTCTAATTTTCTTTATTTTATAATCAACTATCGGACCCGACAGACGTTGTTCTGCCTGAACTTAAAAAATATTATTCCCCGGAACCCTATCGCAGCGCCATCTACCGGGTCCAATTGTAAATCTAAACCATTCTCTAATCCACCTGAAGACACACAAAAAGTTTCATTAAAATCTGTCCAGCCGTCCGTTTAGGAGGAGTTTAGTAACATACACACGGACAGAAGAAATATATATATATAACGGTAGACACCTGGCGCGGAAAACTGATCGATTGGTAATTGATCAGTTCTCGACCGGCGAGGGTTGAAGATTAATTTAAATTAAAAAAATATATATAGTAGTGAAATAAGTAAATTGTAATTATAAACTATACATGAAAATTTATTGTACTCCAATAATTATTTTATTCGATTGCCATCTTGCAACCCTATTGCGGATCTGTGAACTGAATAATATAAAAATCGCGATGGAAAAATAGGGGTTGATGGTAGAGAGTTGAAAATTCAGGCTTGTATGTATTTTCTAATGTTGTATCATAAAAAAATAAAAAATAAAATAAATTATATAAAAAATAAAAAAAATATGTTAAGGGTGAACAACCCTTATCACTTAGGGGTATGAAAAATAGATAGTAACCGATTCTCAGACTTACTGAATATGCATATAAAATTTGGTAGAAATCAGTAAAGCCGTTTCGGAGGAGTAAGGTAACTAACATTGTGACACGAGAATTTTATATATAACATTATAATTGTACAGAAAAAAACTAGTATAATTCAAATCTAATTCGCCGCTTCTATAAATAATATAGGTAGGTATCCTTTTTTTTCGATAAAACCTAATTGTCATGAATGATATATGATAATAAAATTACACGATCACATATTTAAAAGGTACCTTTGATTTGCCTGACGTTTGGACCAGGTTGCACTGGTCGTGGTCACAGGCTGACTACTGCTGCTAGTCGCGTTGATTCCCGTCAACATAATTTTATTTTCTTCAATGCTATCATTAGTACTATCTTCGTTTTCGGGAGCGTTTCTCTACCACCCGGTATGTGTTTGGCCTATAATTTCGAATCGGTCCCCAAACATCCTGGGGTGGGCATCAGACCATTCTGGGGTCGGCACGGCCCACCCGGCCCCCCCCTCTATGTACGCCTATGCATAGGAACATCTGTGACATTCGTTACGGGTAGTTAGAGCCCTAAAAAGTCCGAAAACCGACGTCCGACGGTCTAACTACAGAACTTTGATATCACCTAGTACTTGGATTGTGGAGGTCTGATGGCAGTTGCTTCACGTAAAATATCAAAGTTCAGCCGTATCGTAGTTAACAACAAACAACTTAGTTGTGTTAAAACGCGGAAGAGGATGATGATAGTTATGTTAACCTTTGTCATTATGCCAAAGTATTTTATCGACACTTAATGTGATTAAAAAAATACAATCTAATCGCTTAATCGATACTGAAATAAAGATACGAAAATTATAAATTCGTAAATCCCTATAGTTCCACATGTTTATGAGGGAACAAAGAAACGGATATACCCACATACATAAAGGTCAAACACTCACATATAAAAACAATTATAAAGAACATATAAAGAGACGCAATCTTGAGGTGATTGTTAGTAGTGCCATCATAAGTAAGAAGTCTCCCCGTTATATATGGGATGTTAAACTAGTCTATATCAATAATATAATCCATAAAAAGTATTCGTTTCGTAAAATACAAATATTTATCTACATATATTTAATATTTAAATGAGAACTCGTGGAATGGGCACTCATTACTTGCACTACGGCACGGTAATATTATCTATACAGTATTCTATCTTCATACAACCGGTCGGAAAGCGACTAATACAAAATGTATTTTTTATTGAACACTTCCTATTTCATTCACAACAATCACAACCAATTTCAATTTTTTAAATAAAATATATACATAATATAATATTTATAATCACAAAACTAGAAGGAAACTCTTAAATCTACTAATGAAAAAAACAACATGTATTTTTTTTTCTTTTATAAAAGATTACTAGTAACGTTGGTCACACATTACTAGTAATCTCGTTAACCCCTCCAGCTAAACTTAACGCTTGTGTTAGGAGTGGGTTCACGACGGTAGTGCACTGGGTGGGGTTCGAACCCGCAACCACTTGATCGCAAGTCCGACGCCTTAGCCATTACGCTACCGCCGTATTTTTATTGATATTTACAATATTTACAATTATATCATTAAATTATATAATTAAATATAATTATAATGTTTACAATCACAAAACTAGAAATAAACTTAAGTAGGTAAATGAAATTAAAATACTGTAGGTAATTATTTCAAGGACAGCGCCGAGTCACAACACTGGACATAAAATATTACTGTGACTTTATGTTCGCCGGCGACCGCGACCCGATGATGATCATCATAATTGTATTTGTATTATTGTTTACGTGCCCACGAGAAAATAAGTCGTCAGTACGAATACGCCAATACAGAGTTTAGCAATGATGAACTATATGTTGTTGCCTGTTCATGAAATAAAAAGACTTGTTTATTCCGTGAGTGAATACAAAAGTTGTGATAAGTCACCCAGTGCAATAGTGAACGTTTTTGATAAAGGGAATAGTCAGCAAAACGTGTGCGTTTGTGTATCGAACTTGGCAGACTCTTTTCGAACAATTGTGTCGGTTTAAGTGAGTGATAATAATTTAAACTTTTAAAAGATACGTAACATGTTTATTTTGTGAATACACAACCTCCGTTCACACTGATTGATTATGTTTATCATAGAAATAAACAATTTCTATAATGAACACAATTAATAAAGTTATTTATCTTAAAATATTGTTGAAATCAATTACGGTTTTACTTGTAAAGTTATCAGCTGACAGGTCACTGACCCCATGGCACTTATCAAAGCGTGGATGGCTTGTGAATGAAGGAATTGTTTGAGCCCTACTACGGTTAAATTAAAACGAGTGATAAATACTATTCGGATTCCAACTTTTTTATTATAACCAGTACAATTCATTTAGTTTTGTTTTTTGGTAGTACTATTCATTATTAGTTGCCTCGCTTCGTTTCAAAAACGACCAAAATATCACGGTGTAAAATCAACAGGTTTTCATTTCAAAATAATTTTAATTTTGTCCTTCCACTGGATTAAAAAAAAAGACAGGCCTAGTTTACCAGCCATTCATTTTTGTGTGGAAATCCAGGCCGCTCATTTGGACCAGTTTCCCTTTACTGTCACCACAATGTGTTAATTGAGCCGCAGCCCAGAGGAGAAGCCAGTGGCCACCTAACCCAAATTTTGGTCACGGGCTCTCGTATTATATGTTGTATTTATGTCATACACACAAATATCGGAGAGACCTTTGCATCATTATTCGATGCAGTGCGATCGCTTAGCCAAGGGTAACTTAAGTATCGTTCGTGAATCACTAGTTTTGCCACACGAACGCTATGAGAAATTCCTTATTTAGTTTAGCGTTGTTTCCACGCTACCCAAAGTATTGTTTGTGAATACGGGTGTTAGTATACTAGTAAACTAAGTTTATTCAAAATATAAAATCTGGCAACACTCCGATTACATGTCAGTCAAGTTGAAAGACGGGCCGGGCAAAGTATGATTTACATTAGCCACAAACCAAAAGCTGAAGTTGATTTAAAACGTTTGGTCGTTATTTTTAAAAACAACATGTATCTGCAATCGTAAAATGTATACATATATTATTAATATTATATTTTGATTATTGTAAGTTACAAACAAAACAACTCAATTATTTGACTTTTTTAATAATTGCAGGGCGGCGTTTGAAAGAGTAAGCCGCTTAACAATTAGGCCCGAAGATGCGGACTCTCTTATAGACATTAGGAATGTCTACCTACCAATTGTACCGCTAGCTAGTAGTTACGATCCAAGACAACACAGAAATCCCGCAGTAGAAATAAGGTATGTCTTTCTATCAATATTTTGCATTTACTAGGTCTTTATATACTGTGTACATTAAAAGTATGTATTTAGGTCGCGCTGCCGTAGCTATAAAGCGTAGTAAAAAAATTAAATAGGAAAATAAAGATAAAATAAATGAAATGAAAGTCTACTCCTAGTCGTAAAAAATACTCGCCGCACTTCACTTCGTCTCCATTTCCTAAGTTCGTGTAGTTCGCCGGAGAGAACAAGTGGATCTCCGGCCTCCATGAGCGCTTGCCTGGGGGCGACGGACAGGGTTATCCGGCGCCCTAGCAGAAGCAGGCCCGAGACGGTGGCGCCGTGTTCCGCGCGTGCCTCTCTTACTGATAGGGGACGAAATCCCCCACAACACAGTGGGGTCGCCTGTTGTTTAACAGGCGGCCAAGTCTGCCAGGGCATGGGGTCCCATCTCTAACAAAAGAAAAATGGTTCAAACAAATATCAATAGATGGCGTTACGGGTATCGATTTGTTATTGAAGTTTATGGAAAATCAATATTAGGTCCTGATAAAAGTATTTTCTAATTTCATAAAATACCCTAAACACGGGAAAATTGAATAAAAGCTTCTTAAATTCAGTTATCTTATTTTGACAAAATTCAATATTGTCGTCGGTCCTCTGGTGGCAATTAGTGGTACTACGTTGAAGTAACTCTATAACAAAACCGTACCAATCGGTTTTGTTATTGAGTTTGTAGGTATTGACTATTGATAGTTGGCCAAATTTTAATGAAACTGTATTGTTGCGTTATGTTTTTGCATTTTCTATTGTAGGTAAATTATTAATTCGAATTTCAAAGATACTATAAAAAAATTTAATTAATTTTTCTCATTGTGTTTTACATATTTTTTTCATATTGTCAGGACAATTAATAGTGAACAGCGAAACGTATGGTATGTGTCAACTTTGTTATGTAGGCAGGTTAGGTATTTAAGTAACAGACATCATGATTTGGCAAAGTAATTACTTACTTAACTAAGTACTTACACGTACTATCTATTTACACATTGCTAATAGGAATCTTTCACCTCAGACCTCACTCGATTGCAGGGCTGCCAGATTGTATAATTGGATACAAAATTCGTTTAATTCGGTAATCATAAGTATGCTTAGGGCTGCCATCCGTCCGGGTTTCCCCGGATTTGTCCTAGTTTAGAGGGAGTCCGGGGAGCGTCCGGGCGGGGTTTCCAAAAAGTGTCCGGGTAAAACCCGGACACTCTGTGCCAAGGGACAATTACAATTGTTAGATGAATCTTTAACAAGATAAAAATTTAAATGGGATCGGCGGTTTTTTTAAGGTGTCCGGAAAAGAATCTCGATTTCACCAATGTGTCCGGATTTTTTTAAGTTTTGGCAGGCCTAAGTATGCTGTTTGTTTAGTAGATGCATTGTATAATCGGATACAATGTCATTACTGATGTTATTGTGTAATAAGTACGAACATACACATAGAGATACCTAAAACAAATCATGTCTGTGATAACCTGTTAAGTAATTATACGTTAAGAGCTATAGCTCTTAAATGCAATTATGTGTTATAACACATAATTGCATTTTACAAAATTAGGTATTTACGCACGACAACGACTAGGTTGGACTCGCGAGTTCCTGACACTGTGTTACCACAGTGACTAAGCAATCATGATCCTTTTTCTACTATTAAATTATTTGTTTTACTTCCTGTCTTTAAAATATTATTAATAATGCGTAATGTTCCAGCCACTAGCTATGCGCCTGCGGCTTTGCTCGTATAGATTATGATAGTATGAAGTTTCTTATTTTTAAAAACATTAAGTAGGTATTTTAAATAAAAGTTTTTTATTAATTGAAATCACATTTTTATTATGGAAATACCATAATAAAAATGTGATTTAAATTAACAAAAAAACTATATTAATATTTCAATTTAAAAATACCTATTGGTAATTAATCCAATAAGTATTTTTGAATTGTCAACGTTTTGAGTCAGTCAGAATAAGTCAGTCGTGAAGATAGTCTGTTCCAGTACGCAGATCCTATGGAGGAGAAGGCAAGAAACTCCAAAGGAACTCTCTTTCAACATGTTTTTTTACAATTTTCTGGTTCATCATCGTCAATCTTTTCGCCAATCCTCACTGTGCGAAGGTTGTGTGTTACCAGGGCCAGTTGTCGTCTAAAGGGTTGTTAGCCGAACGTTTGATCAGATACAGTAACCGCTACCCGTAGCCAGGAATATCAGGGCTGCCTGAGACTCGGGGCCTGATCATTCTGTTTGCTTTCATTGCGGGTTTTTTACCAATACTTGCCACGCTTGGTAGGCGGGCGCAGTGTTCAGGTTTGGGGTTTTGTGGTTTCGCGGTAGACGCTGCACACCTTATGGTTTTTTGTCCCTAGCCAAATCTTACGGCACCCACAGTAAGAGAAAGAGCGGAGGGGGGGGGGGGGGGGTAACATTCTTGGTAAGCACCCCACAGCATTTTAACAAGTATTGAACTATCAAATCTCATTCACGTAGACTATGAATCTTCGTTTCTTAGCCGCGCCTTGCAACTCTTCGGCAGTTATTGCTTGTCAATTTCAAACAATTAATTTAAAAAGAAATCAAAAATTCTCCGTATCTCAACTTGGTAATTTGCTACCTTAAGCAATTATTTTTATGTTTTATTTATTAAAAAGAAGAAAAAGCATAATAGTAGTAATGAACAAAAATGAGAGATTCTTTCTTACGAGACTGTTTTCGGATTCCCTATGTCATCGTATCGTGAAACATTCCTATAGGAACTTCTAAGTACAAAAATTAATATGTTGTTTTTTTTAAGTGAAAACTTCTTTAGCGTCGTTGTGCACTTTTTGGGATGGTTAAAAATTTTAAACTCGCGTCAGGACACGTGACTTGATCGAAAATTCGTAAGACGGAGCCGAGTTTCTTATATTTAAAAAAAATAACGTTCGAAATTCAAACATTTATGAGCGGCCAGGAGCGCAGAACTTCCAGTGTACCCTATGTATACATTTAGATATGTTATTACCTACTTTTTATTTTTAACCTAATTATATATATACAGATGTGTATGTGTATGTATATGCAAATACATTGTGAAGTTGTTTTCACTTCTGACATACAGTCCTACTACTGACTGTTTTTTTTATAACCATATTTCGTTTCCTTTATTATACTCGTATATCGATTGCTACAAAATAACATAAGGTAATGATATTATAATTTTATTTAAGGCAGGTGTACCTTGCTTCATTTGCTTTTATTAATGTAGAAGTATGTAATGTCTTTCTAAAACATTTGTACACGGAGCGTTTTCGACTCATGCCAGATACAAATCAGAGTCATTATTATTAAAAAACTAGCAACCCGCCCCAGCTTCGCACGGGTACAAACTATACACCTAAACCTTCCTCATGAATCACTCTGTCTATTAGTGAAAGCCGCATGAAAATCCGTTCAGTAGTTTTTCAGTTTATCGCGAATAGACAGACAGACGCGGCGGGGGACTTGTTTGTTTTATGATATGTAGTGATATATAGTGAAGATTTTTATAATTTGATTTTTTTTCATCATTAGCTCAGCTACATGATATGATGATGATTCTAAACGCAAAAACCTCATAAAGTAATGAAAAGTAAACAGAAACACTATTCGTTCCTACAATTTTCGAGGGTTTCTCTCAATTTTATCAGGATCCCATCAACAGATCCTGACTTCCTTGACATGGGACCACCCTTGAGGTACCCTATCTAACAAAAAAGAATAATCAAAATCAGTTCAGCCCGCCAGCCGCTCTGCCCCCGCTTTTTAAATCTCTGATATTTTCTAAGATATTAATTTTTATTGTATGCTGGAAAGGGTAATTTTGATGTACATGAAATGCAGAACGTACCTAATGTATTTAATTGGGTAAGGAATAATACGGTATTGTTTAAAATGGTTGATAAATAACCCATATTTTTTTTGTAATATGTAAAAGATAAAAATGGTTACTGTGGGTTATCCTTGGGAGATAAACTTATACCATCGCGGACTTTTTTATTGATCTTTTTAAGATATACAATTCCGTAGTACATTAATTTGATCTATCTCGTAAGGTTTAACGTTACGACATGACATTACAAATCTTTGAAATTCTCGACTTTTCTCCACACTAATATGCATGTATACTACATATAAACCTTCCTCTTGAATCACTCTATCCATTGGTTAAAACCGCATGAAAATTCGTTCAGTAGTTTTTCCGTTTATCGCGAACAGACAGACAGACAGACAGACAGTCGCGGCGGGGGACTTTGTTTTATAATACGTCAATGAAATCTATATATCACACCTCAAGTTAAGTAAACACACTTGGACGCACAGCGTGCCAAACAAATATATGTTTGCATACTATACATACTTAATGCATACAATTGAAACTCTTTCGTACTTACCTATTAGATACATACATCGTTACAAACATACAGACATAATTATTTATACATAACTTAAATTTGCATTTGTTTTCAAATGTATGGTGAGATTGATGTGATGCTTAATATATTTTTTTTTATATATTTATTTATTTCAAAAACTTAACTATATAACAGATAATAGTTTGGCAGCTTGGCTATTATCTGTAACATAGTACTAAGTTTTTAAAATAAATAAATAAATTTAAAAAAAAATATGCTGCTACTATTTAACTGTAGTAAGATGTTGTAATTCGAACTGTCATTATAATAATAGTCTATACTATTCATACACTCGAAATACATAACCTAAATTGAGTCAAGATAAGCTTTACATCCTACAAAATAATTGTTCAATATATAGAAAATAACCAAAACATACTTCCGTGATCAAAAATAGGCAGACGTAGTATACGGTTCACGTTCTGTTGTTTGGAGTTCAAAAAATCGGCACAGGTCTCACCTCTACAAGCGCTGAGTTCTGGGCAGTTAAAGGTTTTTAATTAGTTATTTAAAAAAAAATACAAATACCTAATTACTTATGAACTAACGTTTATTCTGGTATAAATTGTTTGTAAAAATAATAAAGTAGTAAAGAGAAATTTACAGCTATTACGGATGCTATTACGGTTTTAAGTACCTAGGTTTATGATTTTGATTGTGTTTTTTTTTCTACGTAATCCATACTATACGTATCAAATTTTGAGGCCGCTATGAACTATATCACTATTTCAGATCAGATACATTATTATACTTTTTTCATTTTATTTGCTTAGTCGCTCAAAAAAGTGTCGTCGTGCAAATTATGTAAAACTTGCTTCGGCATTTTGACTTTGTCTATAAAATTAAGATAAGTGAGGCCGCTATGATCTAAGCTAATAACTGTTGGTGTGGTGGTGTCGGTGTTTTCAATAAGTTTAAGTGCACGGTACGTGTTCGGTACACGTGACGTGATTCAGTGACGTAACATCGTACATTGTACAACACTGATTTTGTGTATAATAGTACGAGATTTTGAATTGATTGATTTGATTTTTGAAAATAAGTTGTCGTCGCGTGTCGCAGCGTCAATGCTGAAATGGTAGGTAGGTAGATTATCTACTTACTGCTAAGAGTGTTCGCAACGATGTCAAACGAGTTATCCGCATTGATTTTCTTCAAACAATATTCTAATCTAAGGTTTAAGACGAGCAAATATATTACTTTGACGAAACTATTATCATATCTGTGGTTTGACTGTTATTTTTACTAATGTTTTTGTACATTGATGGGAATATAGTTGTTATAAGGTTGTACTAGAGCATAATTTGGCATGGGATACAAATATTACACAACGATGATCGAAGTGAAATTGACCTTGAATGGCGAGATGTTGCACGTACTTAGATCTGGTCGTATGTAATAATAAATATATTCGCGCAATATAAATAATGCTTACCGGATGTAATAAATAATAGGCCGTTTGATTATTTATAAGTAAAAAGTTATTTTAGCGGTTATCTAATATAACGAACACTCCTACCTGCTGATTACATACTAATTTCGCCATCTATTGGTAGCGTGTTTATTAGTAGGTAAATATTTTTTTCCATTCATCGCTAGGTGGCTCTAGCTATCTATCGCGCTGCTAGCGGCATCCAACGCCTTTGTCGGCTAAAAAATAGTAGCCCGCGGAATTGCCCGAGTTAGGAGGGTCGCATTTCGTTGTATGGGATGAGGTATCTGTACTAGTATAGTATTATGTTATCTGTGGCCAGGGTACACAGGGATTTCCTTCTAAGGGTACACCTGAGGCCCTGGTAATATGGACTGTGATGGAACACCGTGTGGTTTTAGTCGGTTCGAGTCCGACATAAAACCCTACCGCTTAGCCCAGGTGGGGTGACGACCCGTGGGGGTTTCCACACGTAAAAAAAAAAAAAAAAAGTTCGTGTAGTTGCGGTCGCCTGAATTGAGACGCGTGGCGCCATCTGTCAACCAGTAGCGGAACTCAGAATGTTCTAAGAAAACTATGGAACATTCCGGAGTTCCGTGACTCTCTACAGGTTTCCAGAGGGTTGTCCACTCAGTCTGGTTATTACGAGATTTTTCACGAACCTTTTGGAACTTTCTATGAGATAAGGACGAACTACACATACGGACATATTTAGACGAACGCAAAGAAAAGGTTAGATTAACAAACAAAAAAAGCCTTGTTTATGTTTATTATGCTTTTATTTTAAAGTAGACTTAGTTAAATTAACTTTTTTTAATAAAGAAACTTAAAATTCACGGAAAAAAAGGAAATTACTGACAGTTATCTATTATTGACGTAAAGTGAGGAAACGGAAAACTCTCAACTCATCATACTGAATACCATAACTATCAAGTGGCTGATTTCTTCTGTAATGTAATGTAACATAAACACAAGTAGGTACATTCAGTACCTAGTGTTACCTCCACTCGCTGTCTAAACTGCCTCCATCTCTTCTCCATCCATCTGGGCATACTTTTTATTCAATTTGATCCAATTCTTCTACCTTCTTCTTTTTCAGTTGTCTTAAGTTGGTTAGTGCTGGTATTCTTTGTTTAATTTGTCTTTCCAGTTTATCCTAGACATGCTCTATAGGTTTTGGATCTGGTGAGCGGGCTGGCCGTTCCAAACCTTCGATGTCGACCTTTTGAGGGTATCCCAAAACTATGGCAGTAGTGTGTGTTTCATGCATTAAAAGAAAACGGACGTAAGTATGGAACAAAAGGCCTCACAATTTATTCTAAGATGTCCGTTTTGTATCGTGGCGCTATCAGAGACCCATTTTCCACGATGTGTAGCTCTGTACGTGCTACTAAGCCAATTCTGCTCCATACCATCACTGACCCATGATCGTAAGGTTCTCTTCCGACAATATTACACTGAGTATATCTTTTCCCCTGGTTGTCTCCACACTTTGACCCTTCCATCATCTGGCTTGAGGTAAAATCTTGACTCGTCAGTGAACAATACTTTTCCCCAGTCATTGTCATTCCAATTACAGAGAGAGCGAGCAAAGAAGAAAGAAGAGACCCTTTGGCAGGTACGAACGCCGCTATTCCAGCTGACTTAAGTCTTCTTCTTGTGGTTCTAGTGCTAACTGTCTCAACTCGAACTTCCTGGGGCCTAGGTCTGACCTCAGAAGACGTTGAAGTATAATTTCTTAACACGCTGCTTACAATAGTTCTGTTGTCCCTAGCTGTGGTTACTTTTTCTTTACCTTGCCCTCTGCGTCTCGTATACTCTCCTGTCTGCCGGTATCGTTTCACATTGCGAAAAATAACAGACTTGGAAGCTCGCAACATTTGAGCTACTTGCTTGTAAGTGTAACCGTTTTCGATTATAGTTACAGCTTTAGACACTTGAGCTACGCTGAGATCTGGCATTTTCACTCTGAATTTTTGTGAAAAAATAAAAAAGAACTGGAAATTGTCAAATAAGTACAATAAAAATCCGTTGATTCTCTTACAATACACATTCATTAAATTATCACGTAGCGAAAAACAAACAAATCAAACTCGGAAATAAAAGGCTATTAAAATCTTTTTTTTCAAGTTACATAATGCTGATATAAATGGCCAGTGCGTAAGGAGAACATGATATATTATACATAATCGAATCTTTTTTTTTTGCGTTCCTCTAAATGATATATGTCCATATATTTTAGTTGTATTACCGTGTGCCTTCAATCAAAAATCAGAACATCAGTGAGAATTGTTGTTAACTGTGGAGTATTATGTTTATTGCAAATAATTTAAATAAATTGTAACGTCTACTTGTACTTGTACTTGTAGTAATCACGAACCAAAAATCACGAACCTCGGCTGGTATCAATATCATACGTCTTTTCATGACGTTTTTCAGTTTGCCCTAACCTAACAAGATGGTGGCCTTGCCTCTACCTTCATAGTAAATATATTGTATGTGTTTTACGAATACCTGTTTATTTGCTTCTGTCCCTACTTAAAATGTCCTTAAATGCACTAGTAATCAATACAGTACTAATAACAAATGTCTACAAAATTCAAATAAAAAAAGTTTGTGGCTCCGTGCGACAAGACTTTGGTTTCTGCTAAAGCGGTTCTGGTTCATTCAAATCCGTTCACCGATCCGTTCATCGTTCAACAATTTACTAATTTACATAGTCTTTGGACAAAGGCCTCCATAAACTTCCTCAATGAGTGATCTTAGGTATTTCTGTTAAGCAGTTCAAATTTTTTTTGATCACTTCTGGTATCACTGGAACAGTAAGGGTAGTAACAAAAGATAATCATAATACCTCATTAGATAGAGTGAGAAGTAAATATAAAATATTATAAAACAAACTGAGACAAAAAGAAAATCCCTTTCTGTCTGTGTATTTTGATTTTTTTATTATTATAGTAAAATAACGTTAGTTTATAAACATGCAATTATATAGTGTTGTACTTCAGTGCTTCAATAGGTATAAATTAGGCTGTGGCGACATCAACATACAGCAAACATACAGCGCCATCTAGCGAATACAAGACAAACTACCTGGTAACCACTGATTCTGTATCGCGCAATAATAGTTCTTAAACCGATTTGTAAAATACAACTTTTTAACATCAGCTGTTGGACCGCAGTCCGCCCGGCATGGTCAACCTTTTTGTCTCTTTTGAATTTTTTTACATTAAATTATAGTTACTTTTTTCAGACCGTGGATGGCACATTTCAATCTGATGCGAACAGTATTAGGGCCAGGACTCCTGGGCATGCCAGTTGCAATGAGTGCCAGTGGACTAGTTATAGGATCGGTGTTCACAATCCTTTCCGGAATACTACTTATTCATACGTACAGTCTTTTGGTAAATGAATTGTTTTGATTTATTTAATAACTCTCAGGTAGCTTTGCAGAAGGAGAGGAACTCTGGCGCTTGCACTCACCAACAAAAAAACTAAAGCAAACTAGCGTCTGTAGCAAATAAAAAAAAAATAATAAGTTTTGAACTTATCTCATTTTGATCTCTTTGAAGTTGGCGTGACATATTTAGCAGGCAAACTTAGCAATAATTGAATAACTAACCATAAATCCAAGCTAAACTCTAGCAATCCGACAAAGCCGCAAATCAATTTTTAAGCTACAAATGAAATTTACTTGCAAAACTACGAAATTAGAAAAGAGTTTTTTAGCATCGAAGCCCTGACAGGTCATCGCTTTACTTCGCTTCGGAATAAAGCCAATCTAAAAGCTCATGTAGTTGCGCTCGGCTCTCGTTAGGCTCAGTTTTAGTCTAGAAAGGAAATCCTTGGGACTTTCGGCAGATCTTGGTCACCCGTTGAACAAAAGACAACCATATCGTTGGATTAGGAGGGCCTAGACCTTCAAGTCCGTGACACTGCAGTCTCCGCTGCAGCAGCCGCAGCTTGCTTCCGTTAGTCTGAGAGCGAGGCTAGCTGAGCTGATGTCTGAAGATCGTTTTACAATCTTCGGTGGCTGATGTAACTTCAGTGGGACGGAAGAGTTCTCGCGTAGGTACATCATTTCTCTGCAGAACGAGGTAGTAGAGTCCTAAGCTAATACGCCTAAGAACGAGGTCTACCAATTACAAACATACCTGTTACTTTTTCTTTTTCGTATTATCTATTACGTATATCTCTTTCACCATTGATTGTTTTTCAGTTACAGAATCTTACTGAAATAAGCAGACAACTGAAAATACCGTACATATCGTATCGTTATGGATTCCGAGCAGCTGTGCTACATGGCCCACCAATATTCAAATTTGTAGGAAATCATGGCCCGTAAGTTATTTATGCTAACTTTCTTTATGTTTCGAGAGATCAGTCATTTAAAAACTGCACTTCAAATGGTATTTAATTTAACCTACCGAATGTAATGTTACGAACCGGGATTCGTGATGAAATTAATACACCAATTTGTTATGAAAGAGACACAATTTATTTAAATAATTTATTCGCTTGTACTATGCGTTATTCTTCGTACTTATCACTCGCTGATCGCAAAACTCGATTGAATTCCCACCGGATACCGGCGACCTATCTTACAGAAAGTTCATAGACTCTCTCGAAACATAGCGTAAAAATTGTCTGACTCGACATCATTTCTAGAGCAACGCTGAACATTCTATTAGTTCCGCTACTCGTTAACAGATGGCGCCAATGTGTCGATTTAGGCTGTCACAACAGTAACATTATTTTCGCAACTTTCGCACCACAGATGAGTGAGACACATACTTTTAATACTTTGTATTCAGCGATCGCACAATAGATGCAGCGACCCATGTCGTTGTGGTCGTTCCATGTTTGATAGTCACTTAAGGTTTCTGGCTCTTCGACCTTTTTTATTTCACGAGGCACGAGAATTCTTGACCAGGATTTCTTGAGTTTCTCGGGAAATTTTGAAATTTTTAATGAAACACGATGTTACTTTTAAGTTTTTGTTAAACAAATTAGACTGATAGATGAGATCAATTAAATCAAATGGTAATAAAAATTAAATCAACAAAATTACTAATAACATATTTAGTTAGCTATAAAATTTGTTTAACAAAACAAACATATTGCTACCAACTTAACCATCACAGTCTTTCGATTAAACAAATCATAATTAACTTTCAATCCTTTTTTTTTATTTGAACTAAACTAAACTACTTAGTAACCCGCAAATTAATCAACAAAAAAAACAAATTTCAGAAATACAAGAGCGTTAACAGCATCCGTTTTTTAGTTAACTAGCCCATGGAATTGATTTCTCGAGTTCTCAAGGCGTTGAGTTTTTTTCCCTTCTCGACTAAAGACAAATTTCTCGAGAATTCTCGAGCAGAAACCCCAATAATCGCTCTTAATAGTCCTTAGGGTAGTAGCGTGATGTTACATAGCCTATAACTTTCTTGAATGAATATTCTATACAATACCTACATAAACATTTTTTTGAATCCTGGTATGGAAATGGAATGGTAGTTCTAGAGATAAGCGCGTTGAAACAAACAAATAGTCAAACAAAAACTCTTCAGCTTTATTATATTAGTATAGATTTATGACTAAACGAGGTCAAACAAGTGTAAAAGACGAATTATCAAAAAAATATCTTTCGTTTAAATACATCAAATTTAATAGAACCAAAGAAACTAAACTTCAGCATTTGGATTGCATATATAATGTTACGAATAAACCGCGCCATCTATTGACGACTATAGGAAGTCATAGAGAGCGACAATTAGAGTAAGATGGACGCCATCTGTTGATAAAACATGGAATTAGTAACCCATTAATAGAATGTGCCATGATGTATTGGAAAGTTCTGCTGTATTTTCGAGTTATACGAAAGATGTCGCGATTTTTCTGGAAATAACGTTCGGGCTATATAAGACGTTGCATTACGGTGTTAGTTTAGTTTTCAAGTGAGTAAAGTGCGAAGTGCAAGTGAATTAAAAAGTGTAATTCAATTTCAATTTTCAATTCAATCAGCCTATCATAGTCCACTGCTGGACATAGGCCAAGAAGTGTAATAGTGATAATTAATTGCAATTGTGTTGTTGTTAGCTTTCCTGTGTGTTTTGTGATTTATTATAATAAATTGTGTCTATTTTGGTAATAAATTGGTGTAATTTTCTAATCCCGAATCTCAGCTTGTAACAATAATATCATAAATAACTAATTATTATATTATTTACAGTATGATAATTGGCATCTTCATGATAATGAGTCAAGTGGGAATATGTACAGTTTGTGTACTACTTACGTCGGACAGTTTACGAGATGTTAGTTTTTTTTAAATTTCAAAGTTTTAAGTCGTTGCCCCTGGCTCGCCAAAATATAAACTCATCATTGCATGTAAAGTAACATCTTTGGCTATGTTGGCAATTCTTTTGCATATTTGCACAGTAAGCAAAGAAGCATAAGGCTTGCGATTGCAACACCTGAGTGTCACGTGCGTACCTACTCAGTTTTTAGCACACTTTTATTAGCTTGGTATGTATGTATCTATGTGACGGAATCTTCGAACGTGATTTTCACCCACTCCTAAACGTCGGATTGAATTGAAACTTCGCACACTTATCAAGGACCGATGACAATACAATATTAAGCACTAAAAAAGTACAAAATAAATAAAATTTGACTGGCCTAAATGCTTATAGGTCTGGTTATAGGTGTTCTTTGTGTCCGTTGTTTCTATGTTTGTAAAGTCCCCCGCGACACAGGAGTAATTCCTAATGCGGGAGTTGTCTTTTTCTAAGATGAAGATAAGAAGATGAATAGTTTAAAAAACTAAAAAATACGATTTTGTAGCTAGCTGAATTAAAAAGTAGAAAATAATTTTCTAAAAGAAAAAATAAAGGAAAAATATAGTGGTTAAGAAAAAATAATTTTATCGTAAAAAACCTTGGGGTGCTTTTTAAAATATTAAAATATAACTAACAACCTGCCACGGCTTCGCACGGGTAGCAGACATCTTCAATTTACACAAAATCTTAACAAATTATACATTTAAACCTTCCTCATGAATCACTCTGTCTGTTAGTGAAAACCGCATGGAAATCCGTTCGTAGTTTTTCAGTTTATCGCGAACAGACAGACGCGGCGGGGGATTTTGTTTTATAATATGTAGTGATGACTTTACTTTTACCAATAAAAGAAATAAAATATTTACGATAAATGACATCTAGCGCATCTGTCCAACTGTTTAGAAAACTAACATCCATTTTTAAAATAATAATAGTTTAATAAAACTAAAAAACACGCTTCAATGACGAATCGAATTTAAAAGAGTTCCACTAGGTACTCATCTCAGACCATTGTTACCAAACACAATTTGTTGAACTCGTCAAACGAATCATATGAGCCCAAACACGAGGGCTACTGAAGAGTTCCATCCAACTCCTCGCTCCATCATCAGAACAGCTCCAAGATGCCAAATTATAGTATTTTCATCCAAACTACATGTACATGCAAAGTTTCAATTCGATACGACAATTATTAGAACTAGGTTAAAATTGACTTCTAAAGCGTCCATTAGACGCTCATGAAAACGACAATCATTACCAAAAGTCATGATTGGCGGACGTTCGTTGGTGATTGATGAAATAATATCAACATTAAAATCTCATCATGCAACCGTCAATTACTGCATTAGACGATAGGTTATTCGTCAATCACTGTTTTGATTGTGGCAAAACTGACAGCAAAACCTACCGTGTAATGGGCGCCAGTTAGTTTGTCAGTTACAAGTGAAGCGTCTACAAGTATTTTCAAGCAATCATAAAGGCGATCACCAGTACTACCTTTGTCTTCTCAGCTGGCAATAACTTAAATTCACATTGAACTTTTGCTTTTTAGGTTGTAGACTGGAGGAGTAACAATACGGCACTTTTAGCATTGCTGCCGTGTTTCTTGTTGGTAGAGTTTTTTATGAAAAATTTGAAACGAGTCAGCTATTTAGGCATAATTGGTAACGTATTTACGATGTTATTGTCAAAAACTTGTTACAAATAAGTAGCTACAAGTAACTTTATGTAATTTATTGACTCACAAGCAATATTTAACCCTTAAGCCTAAGGCGAGTCTTTGCCTTCTTGTGCTTGTTCTACCACTTGGATAATGGGTTGTACTCCGAGGAACTGCTTGACATGATGCCCACAGGCGCATTTTACCGCCCTACCACCGCGCCGGTGGCAGGATGTTCATCCTTCACACCTCGGAACTGAAGTGGACGTGTACGATACGATAGTAAATAAGGGCTATTATATATATTTATTTTATACGAAAAGTTAAGGTACGTATTACTGATACCACTATCAAGCCCTGTGTTTGGAAAGGTCTTTAACGAAATTAATTTAAGTATCCAGACTAAACTACTCCCATACTTCCAGGTTTTGCACTTAACATGTCGGGCCTGGTAATGATTTTCTACCATATATTTAAAGAACCTCAGAGGGAGGTCATTTATTGGGAAGAAGGTGTTGGAGGCTGGCTGTTTACGTGGGGCATGTGTTTATTCAATCTCAGCGCACTAGCCGTGGTAAGTCTTCATTCGTTTGAGCTAAACTGCATAACACAATATAAGTGGGAGAGTCATGCTTCGGCACGTATAGGCCGGCTCGGCCGGAGTGATACCACGGCCTCACAGAAAATCGGCCTCATAGCAACGTTCTCCGCCGAGTGATTAAGGCTACCGGAGGCCCTAACCCTTCCCTCTCCCCCTTTCTCCTCCTCTTCCCTCCTCTCCCCCTCCCCCTCTTCCCTCCCTTTCCCTACTCGCACCTTAAAGGTCGGCAACGCACTTGTGACTCTTAAATGGCAGGTGCCCCTGGGCAGCAGTACCCTTACCATCTTACTTACCATCAAGTGACCCGTCTGTTCGTTTGCCACCTTTACCATAAACAAAAAAAAATACATACATACACTCACGACTGTATCCCTGAAGGGGTAGGCAGATGCGAATTAAACACCCACATTTTGCGAACTTTCATTTGGTCTACTCCCATAATAGGGGGTAAGCCGTCAACCGGGCACTTTGGGAAGTCTTCTCAGGGTCGCAGGGTCTGAGCTCTCTATCAAATTAAATTCGACTCCATGCCAACATTGTCCACTCTAAACGTAGAACACTAACTAATTGATCATGTTTCAACGAAAATCGGGAAAGGTAATTGGATTATTGGAATATTTCTTGATTTGGACAAGGCTTTTGATACTATGTCAATAATACATAAAACAACTTAACGACACTTTTCAAATTTTGAGACACGGGCAATGTCTCATACATTCAATTAAATCTGCTCAATGACTATTTAGAAGATAGGCAAGAATATGGGGACATAATACATATCTTCAGCTGTGATTCAAAAAATTCAGGCCTTTAAAATTCTACCTACCTACATTACTGCAGCTGAATAAAGACTTTTTTCATTTCTATTCTAGATTTTATCGCTCGATAAAGCTTTGAAAGAGCCTAAGATTATGACGAGCTATTATGGAGTGATCAAAGTAAGCTTAGGTATACCAACTGCATTTTCATTAATATTCGGCGCACTGGGCTACTGGGCATTCGGTACAATGGAAGAGAATGTTTTAAGATCTTTACCCTATGATGATGTGTAAGTCATTAAAATGTCTCGTTTAAGTATAAATGCCGTAAAGATATGAAGAATTCAGAATCAGTCCTTGTAAATTAGTTAAGAAATATAACTACAAAACCCAAACGCGCATGTAACCAACGTGTTTTAATCATCGATGTGTTCTGACCTTGAAGCGGCCAATTAATGGCGTTAGCACATTGCACTATTGCACATTATACCTAAGCGTGAAGTCACTCAGCGGATAGGGTGTATGTATTAATGAGCCCAAAATTATAATATTATAGTATATATTTCAGTTATTTTCATATCAATAATAAATTCATAAGCCTGCCTACGTGCCATCTGAATTTGTTAGTTTCGCTTTCATACCCTATAAACTACTCCACGGATTGTTATGGATTTATGCACACCTACACGTTTTCGAGGGTACAGAAAAAAGACATGTAGTTTGGATGATAATACTATAATTTGGTATCTTGGAGCTGATCTGATGATGGAGCCAGAAAATGGATAGTGGAACTCTTCAGTGACTACTAGTAGACCCCTCGAGTTTGGGCTCATATGATTCGTTTCGACGAGTCCAACAAATTGGACTTGGTAACGATGGTCTGATGATGTTCGCTATAATGTTCCCCTAATGCCTGAAGAAGTCTACGATTGACGTTCCCATTCATAATCATATTATTAGATGTGTAACTCGGTACGCTTAATCGCGATAATATTTAAAAGGCACAATACCGTTTTGGTTACCCGACATTTCGACCGAATTGCACCTATCGTGGTCACGACTGGACTGATGAGAGCTTAGTGACGCCTCCGTGAACTGCGAGTTTCAGCAATTACCCGCACTTGGTCTTTACTATCTGTCGAGGGTGTAATCGTTGACGATAGCATTAGCTGATGACGGGATTCTACTACGGGGAACTAATCATATTATGTATCGCTACATCATTTTTTTTATATCTTACTAGGCTTTGTCCGCTTTCGCTAGCGTAAAAGTAATTTTTCCATTCCTTCAAAACAGTAGGTAGATTTTTTTAATGAACGATACCCTATATCATTGCATTCCTGGAAACGTGTATGTATCATGATGATCGGATGAACGGTACGGCAGCTTATAAAATACGAACAAGCAAACAATAATTTTTAAATATGTACCTACTAGAAGATTTCTAAAAGCCATCTTTTTTTTAGGTCATCTATGGTCATAATGTCATTTTATATTGTATCGGTGACATTTGCGTACCCGCTACACTGTTATCCGATCACAGGGGTGATTGAAGAAATGTGCAGGTTTGGTAGTGAAGACTATGTGCCTTCAGAAGCTACCATGGAAGTCATTAGGATCGTTTGTAGACCTTTATTCATTATATTAGCATGTTAGTACTACTTTGGACTTATATTTAATATCAATTTTATAAATACCAGTGGTTGCCCAGGAAAAAGTAATACGAGCTCCGTTCCTCAAAAGGATAATGGAATCCTTATAGAGTCACTTTGTCCGACTGTCTGTCTATCCATCAAAGCCCCTTTTCTTAGGAATGCGTAGAGATACCAAGTTGAAATTAACATCAAATATCTGCCATCAAATTTAAGCCTAAGATTTTAACTAATTTGAACATTTCGCACGAAAATTAAAACCTATAGGATACATCCTATTGACCTAGAATCATGAAATTTGGTAATAAGCAACACAAGCAAAGGAAAATATCCGAAAGTCATTAATTTGTTGTTATATCACAAAAATGTATATATTTTGCTGTTTGAAAATTGACTGTACATCGATGTATGGGACAGTATTTTCGGAACTGCAAAGTTAAGTTTGTCTTTGGGAAAAAAAGAAGCCAAAATCTTTCAAGATCGCTTCCCGAGATTGACGAACTATCTACATACTTATTAGTTTGTTTCCTTACAGAACCCTCGGTGCGCGAGTCAGACTCGCACTTGTCCGGGTTTTTTTTTTGGTTAAAATTAATTGATTTGGTATCTCAATTCTTAAATAAGCTTTTAGGCTATTTAAAATTGTACTACGACCCTTTAAAGGAAGTTACAATTTTATATTGCCAATATTGTAAGTTTTCTATAGCTTTCGCGATGAACGCCTTCGGCAAGCGCCTCTATAAATAAAGGACACGGCTAATGCACCGTACCACCGTTTTATCGACAGGTACCAAGCTTGTCGGAGGTTTGCAAAGTTTCTTCCTAAATTAAACCTGAGCCTCCGGTCATAGACCCTTGCAAAACACGCTAGCTCGTTAGTAATGATGTACCCATACCCACGGGGTTTCCACACGTTAAAAAATAATTGAAATGATTGTTCTGACCATAAATAATTCTCTCTGTTTTCAGTTACCATTGCCTATTACTTGCCGTTTCAAGGGCCATTTGTAGCGTTTGTGGGAAACCTGTGCACGAGCATGTTGTCCATAGTGTTTCCGGCCATGATGGACCTCAGCCTTCGTTACGGTGTCCCAAATGGTTATGGACCATATAAAATACACCTAATCAAGGGTTTAACCATTTTTCTTCTAGGACTTATCACTACATTGTTTGGGGTATATTTTTGTGGTTATCTTCTTTATATTCGGGTACTGTCTATCAGTTCGTCAAAGTCGGATTCCTTTCTTTAAACCGTTTTATATTTTTTATATATAGTTTTTTTGTATATTTTTGTAGTGTTTGTGATTTTAGTGACTTTTACTTTAAATATTTTTGATAATTATACATTTTTCATTGTATTAAATCGTTTACATTTGAACCTATTTTGTTTATTTTTAGAATCTTTCTCGATAGGTTTGTCTTTTTTAATATTTTTATTATTTATTTTTCACTATATTAAATCATATTCATTAGAATTTATGTTATTTATTTTTAGAGTCTTGTTTCTGTCTTTGACTATCGTCATTTTTATAAATAATTCTTTGAACAATTAATTATCTTTAAAAAAAATATCCCCGACTTCAGTGTGACTAAATCGTGATTTAAAAAAGAATGATGGAAATCGGTTCCCATTAGGCGAAGATATCGCGCAACATACACACACAAAAAATTACAAATTAAGTATCTCGTTTTTTTAAGCCAAGTATGATATTTTTTTTCTTTTGATCGGTTAAGTTACAATAGCCTAATGTGAACTGCTCATCACCTTTTACAAAATATCGCTTTTCCCGATGCAGGAACGTCAAATGTTGAGGAGTTCTCCTTTTAATTCACTATCAGCTCCACTTCACCATAGGCATTGTGACGAATATAAATTGCTTAGCAACCACATTAGAGTAATCGAATCGCAACCCGTGAAATACTCATTATTGAGTAGTTCCGATGGCCACCTGTGGTCTCCATCATCAGTTTCATTTAATCAAATGGTGCTTTCCGAGAGTAAATGCAGGAGTTACTATAAAAAATTCCCAAATCGCTATAGGTGTGCCTATAATATTTGGAGAGTTCCCCTCGATTTCTCCAAAATCCCATCATCAGATCCTGACCTGATGATGATGGGATCAAACAGAAAGTAAACTCTTTCAAACAAAAAAATACTTTCCAAATCGGTTCTGTTATCTTCGAGTAATCGGGTAACAAAGTCAGGGTGGCCAAATCCGCCTACGGGGCAAAATCGTCTGTTGCTAATTAAACCCATTACTGCTGTGTGGGTTCTTTATACTACAAACAAAATGTCCTAGTCGGCGTAATTTGGTATAGAACATGGTAAAATAGTGTTTGAAGTCCAGTTTAAAAAAAAAAGTGAAGTGTAAGTGATTTGTATTGTACTTTGTCGATGGTAAATATAAAATAACGTAACTTTCAGTGTCGAGAGACTGTAATATAGATGGGTCAATGTCCGTTTTAACGTTCTTTGATTTTTTTTTGCTAACAACCGCTGCGAACACTTAAATTTTCTGCGAAGATTTATATAATAGTTTCATAATTATATACGTATTTATGGATTGAATTACATAAATTTCATGTCTTTTGTGACTGTACTTGTTAAATAAAAAACGGTTTTTATGTTAAATAAAAATGACTGGGAGCCTCACAAAAATTTTATAGTTTGCAGTACACATTTTTTTTATAAAAAGGTTGAACTGAAAGGTTGGTATTGTTTACTGATTGTTATGAAGTGCCATTTTCACTTTCTTGTGATAACTTTTATATATTCCTTTTTGTTTCTTTTTTTTTTAAAAGACAACTCCCGCATTAGGTATTACTCCTGTGTCGCGGGGGACTTTACAAACATACAAACAACGGACACAAAGAACATCTAATATAATGGGATACCATTAATATGATAATTTTAACCGATAAGTTTCTATCGAAACTTGCAAATCTATTATTAAACTTTCCGCTCCCATTTAATTTGTGTATAGATCACGGAGTTTTCCATGATCTCATTGAACAAAGTAAAATTATGACACTTCTTAAATTGTTAAATTGTGAAGATTAAATTATTCATTGGCTGGAAACGAGCTTATGTAGTTAGCAATCTCTAGTTATTAGTGTAAACTCTGAGCTTATTATAAATATAAACTAGATGTTTATGTAGCTGATAAAAATGCTTAGAAAAATTATTAAAAGAAAATAAAATATTCGTAATGGTTTTTAGATTCTGCTTCTCCTTTTTAATTTTCACTTATGTTCTAGTTTTAGTTTTCTTCAGACATGTATTCTTTACGTAGAATTTTTTATAAATGTTATTAGGTACTGATATTGATGATATGACATGAATTTAAATGTTTTATTTTGAAAATACGGAATTGTAAACGTGAAAACTGTGTAGTCAATATTATTAAGTTATATTTTTAAAGTGTGTGAGAGGGGTCAAGTTATTTATTATAGGTCCTGACAGTTCTGAGTATGTTATGCTCGCCTAGAAGTCCTGCTAATGGTGGCGTGTGTCAGGTCGTATAGCTCCCTTCAAAATGGTTGACTTGGATGATGGCTGATGTGTGCGTCATGTTGCAATGGGTGCCGTAAGCTTGGCCTAACCAGGACTACTATATTACTTAAACTGACTAGAGTATTCATTACCGGGAGTGTTTATATATTTCAACATCATATTATCTTACAAAAAATTTTCACAATTAAGCAATATAACCATAAAATTAAAAAAAAACATATTGAAACAGAGTGTTGAGAGTCCTTCTAGCGACTAATTCTGACTCACTCCTACTTCTGACAATTCAAAAATACCTATAATAAAACATTGAAATCAAATATTTTAATTTGATTTTGCTAAATTTAAGGTTTTGATAAGTAGTTGTCGAAGCGTGGGTGTGTAAGAGCAGCAAATGGCGGACTTTTGTCTGTACTTACACTAGAGACAGTACATCGTGAGCTTACTTTACGTACTTAATCAACATTAAACCTGGCAATTAACGCTAGAAAATATTTAAAAAAAACATTAGAGTGAAAATTATTTCAATCCTTAACTTCCGTCATTAAAAAGTTACAAACAAAAGCACAACAACTCATAGCAACAAAACATACAAAATACTAGCAATACTTAGTGATATAAATATTGCTGATTTTTTATATCGATATTGCGGTGACGCCAATGTCCCGACACTAAAAGTCAGTCACACGTCTGTAAAACTCGCACACAGAAACATTTCAATTTCGGTCTCGCAAAAATGAGGAGACTGTACTAAATTTATAGTTTGTATACTCTTTGAAAATAGGTATAATATATATATAGTAGTTATAATACTGTAGACTAGTAACTTACGTTTTAAAATCAGCGCCTCTTACCGTGCAGTAAGGGAACTAAATACGGAGATTTAGTTCCCTTACTGCACGGTAAGAGGCGCTGATCTTGCTGTTGGTGTAGAAATGTATGCGTACTTATAGCTATTATGTACAATTTCATAATCGTACATAATGAATAAGTGAATAAATAATACAAACGTGTAATTTAATTATTTTATTTATAACATATTTTAATATCATTTCATTTTCTAGACATCTTAATGTTCACAAGCCTGAAGGAACTGTCTTTACGTGAAGCAGGGAACTAATGTAGTTTATAAGTATTTATAACTGATTAAAATCCATAAATCTATACTTATAATAAAAATGTAACAGGTCCAATTCTGTACATTAAAGATATTTAAAAATCTATTTTTGGGGGGCACTTTATAAATTTGAATCAATCAGACATAACTAAATATAAGATATAAAACTGCAAATGTGCTCCAAATATGATTTTTTGTCACCTGTATCACATATTACCAAGTAGTTACTACGTAACCTGTATAGGCGGCGTACTTACTCGTGCAAATTAATGAGAATACGAGACCTTTCCAACTTTTTGATATTTTTTTTGTATCTCAGAAATGGTAACTCTCAAGAAAATGTGAGAACAATTTTTATAAGTAATTATGCATGGCGTACAATTTTTGTGCGACATATTTTTTGATAAAACTTACCGTTTGCCTGAAAAATGCAAAAATCTCATATTTGCCGAACTTTGACCTTGAATATCTTTTTTGCAGATATGGGATCGATGGGGATTTTTCATATTTCATTTAAAGTTGTACTTTCAAAATCCGTATTCGTAACAATTTTTAGCTCTAGGTATGCGAATTGTTGTAACCTTACCACTTTATGAGCTCCCCTATCCGGACTATTTGGGAATGTGGCTTGTGGGTACATAGTGGCTTGCTGGGAACCTTAGTAGAGCAATTCAGCACTCGCATAATACAATCTATGGAGTCATTAACTCGAAAACTGAACAATGAGTAAGTTGTACTTATTAAACAGGGAGCCGTCAACTAAATATGATTTCTTAGCAGCTAATTTAGGAAATAACAAAAAAATAAGAAGTAAATTATTGATAATAAAATAATCGTCAAGGTAATACACATTTAAAAGTAAAAACGAATAGTAAAACATAAGAATAAATGAACATAATATGTAACGATTTATTATCATAATAATCATAACATATACCTACTAACAAATGAAAGCAAAACTTTTGAATATGAAACGCCTTCCGTTCTCGGTATTCCGGTAGTTGACAGTCCAGTCAAATCAGTATCTTATTACTTAGGGACTAAACTTCAAAATGGTAGCTTCGGGGCAAATCTGTATGAAATAACAAGTCATGACGTCACGTCTAGCTGTTGTTAAATCATTCACTTTTAATGTACTGTCATATTTTAATGTCACTTTAAGAATAGAAAATAAATTAAAATTTGTTTTGTCTGGCTTAGGCGAAATACTTTATTTTAAGCATAGGAATCTACCTATTTGTGTATACTCTTTCAGAAGGTATTTATTTTCCTTCTAATTATTATCACAGTATCATTAAAGGTTAGAATGTACCTACTAGCTTTTTCAAGCCATAAATGAAAATAGAAATTCAACATTTAAATATTATATTATTGCCACATCATCAAATTATATTAAAAAAAAATCTGATAAACTGTGATAGGTAATCAAACCCACGAGTTTTGTTAATTAGAATATGTATTGCAAGGATCTCCCGCCTTGGGCACTATCGGGGCCCTTTCTCATAGGGTGTAGCGACCTGCTGCGTCGGTTTAAGTAATACCCATACTATTGAAAATTACGTACCTAACTGTCAATTTCTGGTCCATGAAGCATTGGTATGCATGGTCATTGTTTTATTAAACCTTATTAGTCTTATTATGATTTATAAGAACTACTAGTTGCTTACAGAAAGACGTTTCAGCTTCACTAGAATAATAGTCCAGCGTATGACGGTATAAATAAGGTACAACCTCCAAATTTTTTCAAGAAAGATATTTTTTCTTGAAAATTTGGAATCAGGACATTCACACATTCACACACATTCACAGGACATTCACATAATAAAATATTAGATTTCTAAATATAAGAGCGTATGCGCTATAACATTCTGATCATTTTGTTTCTTAAAGGATTCAAATCCAACAAGAAATGACAAAGTTATTAAAGTTTTCTGTTCGGCTATTTCGAAACGCTTGCTCGGAGCTGCGCTTGGTATGATGACGTCACACGTCGCGCCCTCCACTCGTGCAAAATCGCTAGTTTGGTCAGTTTGGTTCAGATTATTCACCGTTTCGCTCATGTCGTGGTATGTTAATTATTTAGTTTTTACTATAATTTGATGTTATATTATTAGTATAACAGTATTTATATTGATAATGAGTATCTATTGATATCTAAATAGATACGAGTAGGTAGCTACCTATTATGGAGGTCGGTTTTGTAGGGATAAAATGAAAAGGTAAGTAAGTCTATACCTACCTACTCCTACTAAGTACCTAAAATAGGTATCTAACTACCTACTTAGGTACCCACTTTAACTGCGTGTTATGAGGATAAGATTTTTCTGGATTATTTAAATCATTCAAATATTTATATCTAACAAGTGCAAAGCACAAACCCAACTGCATATTTTTCGCAGGAAAAAGAAAATCATTAGCTATACACGAAGTCGAAAACTAGTGTTTGACCATTTTATCCGAATGGGAGGATACAAATAAAACAATACTCAACAGTCAGTAACGGGCGTCGGGCGGCAGGCGCGCTTTCACACATAATCACAGATCGCGTTTATCACATGACAAAATCACCTGCCCGCTCAGGGCACCTTTTTTTTATGGTATAGGGGGCAAACGAGCAGACGGGTCACCTAATGGTAAATGACTACCGTCGCCCATGAGCACCTGTAACTCAAGAGTCATAATTGCGTTGCCGCCCTTTAAGGTGGAAGTAGGGGGAGAGGGGGGAAGAGTGGAGAGGGGAAAGACGGGAATAGGGGAGAGCAAAGGGTTAGGGCCTCCGGTAACCTCACTCACGCGGCGAAAAACAATGCAATCATTGCTTCACTACCGGTTTTCTGTGAAGCCGTGGTATCTCTCCGGTCGAGCCGGCCCATATGTGCCGAAGCATGGCTCTCCCACGTACAAATCTCTCCCGAAAAATCCTCTCTGTAACATCGCGGTGGTGGTCTGAGTACTGGGCCCTGGGCTCGAATATCCTTGTGTTCGATTGTTTATTTGAGTAGGTAGGCATTAGGCATGAATGAACGAACATCAAAGCTATCCGCGGAAATTCAAAAGTTATTAAGAAATGATAGAAACGATGCACAATACGTAGGTAATATTATACTCTATACGGTCAGTGGATCTATTAGTGACTTTTAGCTGTTTGACATACGCAGTGCAGCTTTTTCATACTAAATTGTCTACTGCGCATCGAAACTGCTAACTGTACGAATGATTAGGACTGGATCCGTTGACCATATTGTACCTACTGATATTAGGTAGATACTCTAGCTAGGATACCGTAGGTACTTACGTCAAAATGATCTTCGCAACAGTACCTATAAACCACTTTGGCTTGACAGAGGAGTTTTGTCATCTCTCCGCATTGCTTTACACCATTTTTTTTATTATTTGTGCATCTTTCGCCATAGTCAAAAAAAGCTTATTATGTGCATTAACGCTTGTATTTTGGGACAATGCAATACTTATCTGACTGATCACTTTAAAAATAATCTGAAAAATCAGGAATCGTCACACTAACTGCGCTGGACTAAAAGCTTAACAAGCTGGCGACGCGAAGGGCGCCCGCCACTTTTGCTGATACGCGATGAATGACGTCACAGCCTTCATTGTCTTTCCCGCGAGCGTTTTTTAAGTTGGTGCACTAAAATCACTGTATCTTGGTCATTTCTGATCCGATTAAAAAAATTTAAACACAGTATTTATTGTTTTTTCTATAGCTATAAATCTGCATACTTAACAAAAAAACGGGACTGATCCTCATTAAGCTCTACTTACCTTCCACTTCAAAATCTACCCTATGCCGATGTGTGCTAATGACTCTTAGGGGTGAAAACTACACCTAATTGACAAAAATTGATAAATTCATAAGTTTAGGCATTTAACGAATGAAAAAATGTATATGGCTTTTGATTTAAGATTTATAGTTTAAAACACTATTTCTCACAAATAGTGTTTCAAACTATAAATTTTTCAACTCCTATTTTTTCTTTATACCCATTTGAAACATCCCTTTTGCCATAAAATTGAAGAAAAATTTTTTTTTTTAATTTTTCCTTTCTTGTTTAGTTAAATTTGTGTAGGTATTTAAATCGTATACAACTTAAGAAAATTGTTATAATTAGTTTTCATCCTAAAAACCACCCCTATTTTAGTTAAATAAATAAAAATATCAAAAAAGACATTTGTACAATTTATAATGTTTTACTGATTTCATTCTAATGCTAGCTTTGACAAGTCATATATCGGAGAATTTTTGAGCCATAGTAAAAAAATTAAATTTTTTTGGGAATGACAATGCTAACTTTTTGTACTCTAGCAATTTTTACGTATGTGGTTTATTTTCTGAGTTATTTTTAAAAAGATTTTGTTTTTAAATATATCAAAAAGACCTATTCCACTTTGAACATATTTTTTTTCAAAAATAACCTTTTTAAAGTGGTGAAACTTTTGTATCATATTTTTTATGTAAAAATAAAATAATTTGTAAATGTGTAACATTTAATTTCAATTATGGTAGTAATGAGAAGGGTTTTAATGTTGACTTTTTCAAAAAAAAAAATTGAAACCAACTTTATTTTCGCCATAACTCCGTTATGCTAGAGGTACTATTATGTATTCTGTGCTAGAGGCCTTTATAAAAACGCATTTTAAGGGTCTTTTAATGTATTTTAAAAAAGATAATGAGCACTTTCATCATAAAATGTACCGTTTTTTTCGTAATGCAATGTTGAAATCTTTAAAGTTGTCGTTAAAAAAATAAGATCTACCTTCATTGAGCTATAACTTTCTATGTATTGGGCCTATATTAAAACATAAAAAACTAAATTCTTTGATTTTATATTGACTATAATTTTGATTCTTAAGGTTTATTTGATAAAATCAATATTTTTTTAGTTATTTGTGAAAAACCATTAAAAAACGTATTTTATAAAAAAAATTGACGTTTTCGATCACGAATATCAAAACGAAATTAAAGAAAAAACGAAATTAAGAAAAAAAAAAATTTTTCAAAAAACTTCTAAAGCACATTTTTAGCTTAGAATTCATTCTTCTATTGATTCCTGTTTTTTTTAATTACCCTAGTTAGGGTGGTATTCACCCCTAGGAAAAACACATCGGCATAAGGTAGATTTTACTTTTTTGAGGCAATGAGCAAAATCCATCTTTCTTGAAAAAATTGGACCCAAAAACCGTCACGCTAGACTATAAACATAACATCAAATTCTCCTTAAAAACAAAACCATTCAAAGAAATCCTCCGCTGTTGGGAGATTTACTTGACAAAATGCGATTATATAATAAAAAACCACAGTAGTATATTCCCAAAATCCAAGTCATACACCCCAAAAACATTATAATCAAGTCCATAAATAAGTACCACTTGCACCTACCAAAGCCGTTTGGTACACCTGACCGGATACAGATGTCCATCATCGCCGGGAACACGATTGACAGCAACGTGGTACAGAGGTGACCCACGAACGCTCGGATTGGTCCTTGAAATGGGATGTTGTAGGCGATGAAAACTGAAAGCATACCATCACCAAATAATTATATTAATTGAGGTCATCTACTATTAATGAGAATTATAATTAAATGAATCAAAAATACTTCTTCTACTACAAAATTCAATAATGTTTATCTTATTTATTTCTTTCACGGATTGTATACGATACATGTGATTGTTTACTACTTACTATGGAGAATACTCCGACTAAAAAAGGTGATGGATGATGCCTAGCGGGCCCTACGGTTGTTGTTGCGTTTTTGTATTTTATTTTATTTTTTATTTTTTCTTAATAGGTACAGTTACAGACAACAGATCATATTCACACAATAACAAGTAACAACGTAAAATTTCAAATCTGAAATCCAATTAAAACTATACACATTATTCACAATAGCGGTAATGGTAATAGCGCTTCAGTTAGGTGTTAGACAAATGATCAAGAAGCATAATGAGATGCAGTAAATTAACTAATTGGTTATATATACAATGTGTTACTATGATTTTACATTTAAGTCTTGATAGATTTATACATTTCAGCTTTATACAAAGAGCACCTGAGTACATTAATACTATCATTAAAAATATCTACTCGAGAACATATATCGTTATAACGACTACACATTCGCGAAACTGGATTGTTGCGTGAAACATTGTTGTTGCTAGCTGGTATAGTAAAACTTTGTGGTGTGCGCACAGATCGCGTTGGTATCTTAAAGTTCAACGTATCAATAAGTTGACAATCTAGAGAACCATTCACAATTTTGTGTAGGGTACTCAAGTCGCAAATCCATCTCCTTTTCTCAAGCGTGATCATTTTAAACTTATTGAGTCGATCGTTTTACTCTTTTAATTTTCGTTTTAAGCCAAACTTAGAACATAATGCTCTCACAAACCGCCTTTGTATTGCTCCTATTCGATCTATGTGAGCATTGTAGATAGGCACCCACACCGACGAGCAGTATTCGAGTAAACTTCTTACCAGGCAGTAGTATAACGTGAGTAATGAGCTAGCTTTTTTAAAAGATCTCGCATTCCGAAGTACGAAAGATAGCATTCGGTTCGCCTTACTGCAAATGTAGTCGTAACTCTCTCCAATGCAACACCCTTAATTTGATATATATAATTATGCGGGTTTTTGTTGAGGGATATTGAGGGACATAGTTTTTCTCACACTAGTTGGTAATAATGTTGTTGTCAGATTGAAGATTTTCACAATCTTTATACAGCGTGTATACAGCGTGTAAGTATGAGCTACGCGAAAAACTTACAAAAACCTCTTTCTGTTATACTTATCACAATACAACAGTCAGTTCATCATAAAAATGTGAGATTAAGGATTTTATGATGTACGCAATGTACGCGGCATTGTTTTTGTGCGGTACGTACCGCGCCGTCGAAAGCAGCTGATTACATAAATGTTGTTTAATTGATTACATTGCAGTTTTTGACCGTATGGGGAATTTATAATTTTTTTTTCAGTAAACTGGTCTACTCATTGTAATATCACGTTCAAACAAAAAAGAAAAAAAAAAGTATTTTCCGGCAGAAAATTCCAATGACTTTTGACTGAGAATGATGGTCTGATTACACTATTTCAATATTCGGTACGGGGTGTTTCTTACACCTTGTCTAGGCAATACTAATTAGAATCAGAACTTTCATCGCACGCTGTTACTACGTAGTTTGGCTTGCCTGCGCTAGATGACGCTGAAGTATATTTTGCTGTACGTGGATGTCACCACACAATGGAGAGAACTTAAGGAAGGGGGATCATTATTAGTGAAGACCTCGACCACATGTTTTCTTCAATAATGGGGTACATGAACACCGCAAAGCTCTGAAATAATTTTGTCACGGCGGGCACCTGTCCGTGTCACGTCTTTTATACAAATAGTCAATGATGACGACTCAGAACACTTATTTTAAAAAGCAAGCATAACACATAGACGTTTATATACGTCCATGGCATAACATAAGTGAGTTTATTTTACTTTACTCGTCTTTACCTACTAATACGCATGTACACTCTATATATATCCATATAACGGCTGCAGTTGTATAGTAGACATTTATAACGATAACCTTGGGAAATTTTAAAATACAATTGTGTCGCGTAACATTAAATGTGGGTAAATCCATAAAATAAAATATTTGACTTTTTGGTACGCCGAGATTGCTGAAAAATATTTCTTTTTACCTATCTTACCAAATTAAGCTGAACCCCTTTAAATTTGAAGAAAAATGCAAACAAAATCTACAAATTATATTAAACAAAGTCCTATCCATTAGGACCTTTATACCTAATGAAGGCAAATCCATTTGAACCAATGAGCAAGCTCCATTTATGCAACATGGCCGTCAGTTTACAATCAGACACGTCAAAAGATTCTCATCGCATCTCCCGGATTTTACGTGTTTAATTAAATTTACAGTAAATTTAGTGGTACTTAAATGATGGAACTTTATAAAAATTGTATCCCCAACTAAGGTACATAGTTAACTCCTCACCTTGCTTTTTTAATAACAGCTAAATCTCACCCTGTTCTAACGAACAAGGGTAACTCCAAAGTAAATACGCATTTTTCTTGTTTTCTGGGATGTGTATTTATATTTTGATTACAGAATTCAATTATTTACTATCTATTTCCTCAAATATAATTTAATTTTTCCCATAAAAGTCTAAATCTTGATAAGAATTGATTTTTTACCTATATCTCGTAATGACATAAAATGTATTTACCTACGTTTGAAGTTACGCGACACAATTGTCAACTCTTAATTTTATTTTTTATTTATTTATTGTCATTATTTTTTAAATTATTATCATTGTTATCACTATTGGAAGTTATATTATAAAACTATAACATTAATATTTTCTCTAATTTAAGATTTAATACATTTTTGAAATGTGGTATACATTTACATACGAGTTCATAATATTATATGCATGCGGTGTTAACCTTCAAGTAATTGTTACACTTATGTAAGTAATAAGTTAGTAAATAATCGTAAGGTGCAGTGTAAACAATTGTTCTTTAACCATAAATAAATAAATAATAAATAGATGTTGTCGTACTAACATGATAGTAAGACGAATATAGGCCTGGCAATACTTTGTATGACGTTCAACGTTTCCTCAGTGGGTACACGGTGTTTCTTTCTGTACTTGATCATTTCTAAAATCACGTCAATCGCGGGGTAACATTGCAGGGGGGAGGTAATCAGTACAGACATCATGAAAAGTCCGATCGCGATCATCGAGGTCCTTATTAACAAATACAATTTTGTGTTATTTAATTACAGTCTACGAGCTATCAGTTCAATAGTACATACTAAAACTATCTAATACTGAAGAACTATCTGAGAATGACACAAGAGTCATGTGTAGCATCTCAGCTTTTTTGTGTAGGGGTTCATCAACTCATACCCATGTAAAATAAAAAATGCTTATCTAATATATAAAATTCTCGTGTCGCGGTGTTTGTTACCAAACTCCTCCGAAACGGCTGGACCGATTTTTATGAAATTTTATGTGCATATCGAGTAGGTCTGAGAACGGTCAACATCTATTTTTCATACCCCTAAATGATATGGGTGACCCTTGAACATCGAAATTTTTTATTTTTATTTTATTATGATTTAGCATTGAAAAATACACACAACTTAAAATTTTCACCCTTCTACAATCAACCCTTGTTTTTTAATCGCGATTTCTAAATTATTTATGTTTCATTTTGTCATTTTCATCATTTGATAATTTAGGTACGCTAATGTTAGAATCATTCAATGATTGAGTAGACACTATATTACTATCGTTTAGAATCGAGCCAGATTTCGTTCTATTGCGTCGGAATATTATATTGTTGAAGAAACTCATCGTGTATACACTTCATATTTAATTCTTAAAAGACCACGTCCCCAAGGTAATTGTCACCTTAACGACAAAGTTTTCCACTAATTAGTACGTTTTTTATATTATGGCAACACCGAGTAGTACCACCTTGTGTCTGGTAGCAAAGTTGTAGTGTTTCTATTTGACAGTAAAAGTTATGTCGCTAGTTGTCGAACAACAATCAGAATCAAAATAAACCGTTTTTTTGTTCTTTACGAAAATATTCTGAAAAACTGCAAACGTTTGAATTCTGATAATCTGTAATATGTATTATTGTTTTGTTGATGCTAAAGCTCTTACAACACTATTACAGATGACAGATTCGAGGAACATTGCAACCTCGATTTCATCGACCGTGTCTTAAGACGTTTTAAACAAATTACTTACGTGCCCACTCCTAGAGTACTAGGAGTAAAAAGTACTAGTACTACTTTTTTTTTTAATTCATGTAAAAATAAGCGAAATCACTTGTACTAAGTTGTTTACGTGCAAGTTTAAAATTGGAAAAAAAATACGGTCTTTCATTTACGTTTTTTTGTTAATAACTTTTTTATTTGTTCAATTAAATTTTTGAGGTATCAAAGATATTATTATTCCCCATCGATTCCAAAAACTCAGATATCAATACCATGCCCGTGACACATTTTATACACAATCGAAATTTAAAATTAATAATTTTACAATAAGCTGCCATTTTGAAATTTAGCGATTGGCGTACAATGAGAAACATACTAATGTCTGTAACATATTCGATTTTCATTCAATTTTGAATATTGCAACGTGCATTTTCACGCATTTTAATTTCTTTGCGTTTTTCATCTTTTTCACTTATTTAAACAATGAAAAAGTTTTCTAATTTTTTAACGCCTAATCCTTATGTAAAATCATCGGATGAACCGCTTTTGCACCAAACATTTTGCTCTAAAAGCAATACTTTTCTAGATATTTAATGAAAACCGAAAAAAAAAAGTTAGTTTGCAATAATAAAGAATGACGCGTATCTCCGTCGAAGTAGACACTTTAGGATGTTATTCTACGTATTTTTCTTAATTTTTTTTAAACGGTCTGGGCATTATGAATTATGCTATATTAATCACTAAGTCCATGATATAGATATTTTCGCTTGCAATGAAAGTGTGTCTCAAATGAAAGTTACAAGTTCCAGGGTACTGTTATTAGTTGTTGTTAACTAACTCGTTATTTATACCAAAATAGTAAAACCGTAACTCACAATTCTTCAAATGGCAAGGATCTTAAAACGCTCTCTTCCATAGTGCCAAAAGTCAAATAGCCATATGCGCCGAATACCAATGATATAATAGTCGGTATGCCGAGCCCTACGTTGATCACGCCCCATTTCTTCACCATTATACGGGGGTTTTTTAAGGATTTATCATTGCTTAATATCTAAAATTTAAACAAAGTTCTGTTGTAATTACATTGTCTAGGCGACAAGACTTAACCATTTGGAAAACGGGCGGTTATAGATTAACACAGGCAGGTAAGGTATAAGGTAGTGAGCTGTGGCGGTGTGTTGTTAGCGGTATCGTAGGAACGCCGCTACTGAATGCCAACGCATTCAATAGTCTGTCATTCAGCTGCATCAGGGAAGCACTCCACTATCACGGGGTGCCAAGACCGAGATGAAAATTAAAGTCGTCAGCCCATGTCGTGCGGTGTTCCGCAGGGGACTGTTCTTGGACCACTTCAGGAAGGATTCAGGCTCCAAAAATAAATATCAGATTGCAGACTGTGGAACATGGGTACGACTGGGCCCTAAGAGGTGACTTGACTTACGGGCTGGGCGTAAACTGTTACGCCCGGCTCGGGCACCTGGTCTCACAGCCCGGGGGGTGAACTTTCAAGAGGCGGTGCGCCTGGCCACCACGAGAGTATTTTTGGTGGTCGGGCGCATTGAGGCGCTGGGCTTGCAGGTGGCCCTGGATAAGACGGAAGCCCTTCTTCGTCAACTCGGTCCTCGTACCGGTTCAGGCCCACACAAAATATATGGGCCTGATCCTTAACCTGGCCGCGGGTGGACGGGACGGGTTTTCCCCTTCACCCACTAGTAGCCTTTCGCGAGGAGGGGGCGTCCGCGTGTGCCTGGACGTCACCTAACAGAGAGGTTTTTACCTGGAGGTGGTGCCCGCTTTTTTTGAGGGCAGGCGCTAAGAGGGACGGATGTTTTAATAAAAGCTGTTCGCGGATCTGTCCTAATTTAGGTGCAGTACAGCACACCGTGTGATTTTAGTCGGTTCGATTCCGACACACCACCCCGCTAAAGGCCCCGTTAGGGTGACGGCCCGAGAGGGGTTCCACACGCAAAAAAAATGGTTGTCTGTAAAGTCGGTTTACGGATGATATTTTACGTGATAACGTCCTAAGTAGGCCGATCGTGCCTCTCTATCTCTTGTTCCGCGCTCTCGCTTGCACGCTCGGCTCAGGCGGAACGTGACAATGAGTCATGCTTTTTCTGTATTATCTGTTATCCTATGTTTTAATCACTTTGCTTTTAAAAAAGCAAGCTATTATTGCGGTGACTTTGTGTGTGTTGATCTATATTTTTTTATTAAAATGAAAAGGACGACTTCAAATAATTAATGAGCAATTATATGTTCTGTCAAATTCTGTTTGACTGCTTGTTCTTCTGATTAACACTAAGTAGGCACTACTGAGAAATGAAGGGGATGGATAGGTTCGCCATTTCTGGATTTTCTCTAACTTTTGAGGTTGGTAACCCTGACCGGCAAGAAACGGGAACTTTAGCTGTTTGGAGTTGCAAGGACGAAAACCGCTAAAATTTTTATCGAAAATCCAAGTGATAGTGGGGGAGGCAGCCTGTTACTCAAATAAAGCGTCCGAGGGAGGCGTACTTCCGTCTCGCTTGAGCTATAAAAAAATTGAAAGATGGAGACTCCGTTTGGTTTTACGCAGGGGGATTTTTTTCTAACCCCCTACAATAACAACGTATTTTTGCAAAATTGGTATGCGAACTCTCCTGCAACCTGAAGACATAATTTCGAAGGATTCAGGCTCCAAAAAATGAATATCAGATTGCTGACGTTACAGTATAAGAAATGGTAATATTAAAACAGATTGTCGTGGACCTGGACCTGGATGGGGATCCTTCTTTTCTATAGAGAGGACATCATATGCCCTTCCTCTACACAAGTGTAAAAATAAGTCTCACCACGCCCACAGAGCTAATATTGAACATACAAATGCCTGATGTTAACATCCAGCCTCCAACGTCTGGTTCAATAAATAGTACTTCCTGCATGGGTTCCTTATACATGTGGTAGAAAATCAGACCCAAGCCGCTTGAATTTAATATATTAGCTGAAAGCACACTTTTACATTAGCACGCTTTTATTAGCTTCACTTGAATTGAATTGACTAATTGACTAACTAACTAACTAACTGACAATGTAAACAAATTCTATTTCTCGTATCGAAATCAAACTTTTTACCTACATCTAGATCGGATGGCAATACTACAATTTGGAATTTCGGAGCTAATCTGATGATGGAGCCAGGAGGTAGATAGTGGAAGTCTTCAGTGGCTACTAGGAGCCAGGAGGTAATTAAACAACCTAATTATTTCAGATTGCATTACATACATAGTTAATACATTACCGAATACTCCGAAAATGCTGTCGTGGTGTAATGATTTTATGTAAAAGTCCAAAAACAAATTGCATGGCAACAATATTGCGTATGCTGGACTAACATTTTCAAAATCTGCTATCTGGAAACAAAAAACAGAACTTGTTTGAATTAAAAGAAGGTGGAGGAGAAGGTTCTGAACTGTTTCGTCTTTGCCACTTTATAAGTAGGATTTGAAAATAAATAAGTAAGTGAAAAACTAACATCTTTGAGGCTGTTCGTTGTCATTATCACGTTAGTTGTACTTATTCCTAGCTGACTCATAATCATAAAGAGTCCAATGATTGTGCTGGAAAAGTAAAAAAAAAACGTTAAAAGTTCGCAAAACCGACAACTAAGAAGCTTATCAGAGCCTTATTACTGACAACATTTAGAATGTAATCAGAGTTCTGAAAGCATTTAGGTAATATATATATATATACATATACTTACGGGCCACGATGTCCGATACAGTGAAATATCTCCGGGCCGTGTAACAAAGCTATTCGGAATCCGTACCGGTACGATATGTAAGGTATTTTCAACTGTCGGCTTATCTCATTCAAACAGTGTAACTGGAAATTGAAAATGGCTTAGTCATAATTTAGAAGAGTTTGTTCTGAAATTCTTTGAAGAGATTGAAGATATTGGTGTACATCCCGACTTCGAGATAGAAGCGCTAACAATAGAACAGGCTAACCGAAGGCAGAAGAGCTGGCAAACCCAGAAGTTTGGGACTCGGGAGAGACAGAAAAGACTTCTTGCTAAACGAAAGTGTCTATCATACTTAATTGCTGCATAAAAATTTGAACTAGAAAGTTAAATAATTCGGGTAAGATAAAGAGTGTTATGTGAATTGTGGGGCATTAGACTATTAAGTCTCTCTCAGATTATTGTTTTTCACTTTCACACAAAAATATTGCAACTTGCCGAAAAAGTTTCGACCTAATTACAAAAGAAAATACATTCACTTACCAAAAGGTGATGTGTGTAGATGACCAGACCACCAATCAATAAGGTGAATATTGACCCTATGAAATAACCGCTGGCACTGAAAGCGACTGGCATTCCCAAGAGGCCTGTTCCACACATAATTCGTAGTAAGTTGATATATGCCACCAAGGGTCTGTAAATGGTAAGTGGTTTTCCATGAAGAAAATTTGTATACTACCATTTTTATATTATACTACTATTTATACCATAGTAACTCTAAATAAATCACTTTATCGAGTATACATTGCACACAATTCATCCATTTTAGATAAAGGGGTGAATAAATATACCTACACTTCATTAACTCATGATTCAATTACAATTAAAACGGTTTCATTTGAAAGATACATATTGTTTTAGCAAGGAGTGTGCGGGGTGTGAAGGGTGCGAGGGGAGAAATTGAGGAAGGCAAAGACAGAAAACATCAGATGCGCAGCCCGCGTACCGCTCACGCTCTTTAGCCGCCATCTTTTTTCCTATTTTTTTGTTGGAAGCTGTGGCATTAAAAATAACTTTTTTCTGTGTTCTTGGCGTTTTTATACTACGCACGCACTCGTCCCTAACACACCAGGTTGACAAAATCTGGGACGTTACACCGGATGCGTGTTTTCTAATTATTGAGCTGCGGAGTAACGTCCGTTCGACGTAGGTATTAAAGGTTAGATCAAACAGCGCACAGGTACGGCGATGCATCGTGAGCGGTTTTAATGTATTAGCTAGCCCGCCAGCCGAGCTCTAAGCAAGACGGCTCTTTTTCACAACTTTTGGTATGTACCAATATGTAACATTCTCACTCCGGACTATAACATTCGCGAGCTTGAAGCACTGAGCACTCGCTGCACTCCAGCGAGTGCGTTGTGCAATATCCTCAGAAGACAATAACATCCGCAGGAGTAGCACGCAGACGATGGTAATTAATAGGTCCTTCTCGAAGTGTACGTGATGCTATTGTTGGTGTAAGTCACTATCTAACTTTATTAACCACACTGTCAGCATACTACGCATACGCATACTCGGTCCGGTTAAGATACGGCATTATGTTGTGGGGAAATAGTGTACACTTTCAGGATTTATTTATACTGCAAAAGAAATGTATCAGAATTATCGGCCAAATTGGAAATCGTGACAGTTGTAGGCCCTACTTCATTAGATATAACATCTTAACACTACCATCATTATACATATTTGACATTTGCATATTTGTATCAAAGAACATGAATCATTTCACAAAAGTAAAAGACAATCACAATTTAAACACACGCCACAGAGACAGACTATACCTACCACCATCAAGAATTAAAATGCTAAACCAAAGTCCCTACTACATGGCTGTAAAAATATACAACAAATTACCTACCCACATAAAAACTGAAACTACAGTTACACTATTTACTAAAAAACTAAAAGCATTCTTAACTGAAAAATGCTTCAATTCAGTTAAAGAATACATTGACGCAAAACACAAATAACAAATTACATTTCTTTTACACAAATAATTTAATTAATATACCTAAACATTATGTTAACAAAAATAAAAAAAAAGGAAAAAACGGTTTCAGTAAGAATATGTGTCGATGTAAAATGTCATAAATCGCTTTGTATTTTGCATAAACATAGTACACTACGCTGATATAGTTACTAAGTTAATGGTTTTTGCATGATTTAATATTTTTTATTATTCATTCATTAATGTAATTTTTCTTTAATGCTTGTATTTAATAATCCTTTTTGTATATTTTCTCTCAAATTTGCAATGCCCGTAAAAGGCTACTAAGTTGATACAAATTGTTTTAATAAGATCATTTGTGTACACTTGGTTGGGAAATAAATATTGATTTGATTTAAAATTTGTCACGTACATTTGTCACGTACATAATAATACATAGGTATATTACTTAATTTCATGTGAAGGCTCCCTATGGTCTCTAGGGTCGTAGGAGTCTGCACCTGACTCTGGTGGTTGTTCTAGAAGACGGGCTCGTCTAATATCCAAACCTTCCTCCATATCCTCGGTTACGAACTGGAATCTACTTATATTCTCCCACGCGGCCCTGGAATGTACAAAAAGTTATCAATCCCATTTCATTATCATTTGATTATTTCATTTTGAACTTATATCCTACATTTTACTGGTTTAATATAAGTTATAGGTAATATTTATAACTCGTTTTTATGTAATGACAATGTCACACCCAGTGCACCTGCATTCATAAATAAGTATTCTTATAAATGACAATGTAATGACATTCCCACAGATCTTTGACTTTTTTGGCAGAGAGAATTTTTAATCTTAGAAGGGTTTTCGACAATTCAGCCTTTTTTAACCGACGAAAAAAAGGAGGTTCTCAATTCGACCGTATATATATATATTTTTTTTTTTTTTTAGGTTTGTTCAGCCCTCTCTCCGTTATTTATGAACCGATTTTGATTATTCTTTTTTTGTTAGATAGGGTATACTTCAAGGGTGTCATGTCAAGGAAGTCAGGATCTGATGATGGGATCCTGATAAAATTGAGAGAAACCTTCGAAAATTGTAGGAACGAATAGTGTTTCTGTTTACTTTTCATAACTTTATCAGGTATTTGCGTTCAGAAATCATCACCTCATGTAGCTGAGCTGATGATGAAAAAAAATCACCAAATAAAAATCTTTTTACCAAAAAATTAAACCGACGAAAAGAACTAAAAAGCAAAAAATAAATAACTATGAAAATTTTATAATCTAATTTTGAGTCGGCGCCAAATAATAAAATGATTAATTATACCTAGGTTTTTTGGCGCCGACTCAAAATAAGATTATAAAATTTTATAGTTATTGATTTTTTGCTTAGTTTTGACATTTTTGCTTTTTAGTTCTTTTCATCAGTTTAATTTTTTGTTAAAACGATTTTTATGTTACATTTACTATGAGGCTAAAGAGGTACGATATGCTATAGAGTTACTTCTAAATAGTTACCTATAGTTATTTATTGTTTCCTTCTATGAGAAGAAACTGACGGTGGAGGGAAGTGGCTTATCTCGGTTTTTAGTAGCCTAATGCCAAGCCCCTCTTTTAGTTGTGCGTTAGTCTGGCTCTATTCCGTAAACAGAACCATGGTCAAAGTCTCACGGGACTTGACGTGACTTTCGTCAAGATGTCGAGGTGCTGCTGAGTACTGCAGTTGGGGTAGAGTAGGGTTGTGGCTCCGTGATAGCCCCCGCAGGCACTTCATTCCAAGTGAACCATTTTTCACTTGGAATGAATTTTTGAAGTGTATTTTATTGACCATGTAATATCTCGTTTTCAGACGGCTGCTGCAGACTTTTTTCCGTCTGAAAATTTTATCTTATTTAAATGCTTTGGGGGTTGGTGTTTAAGGTTGCCAGCGATCATTTGCAGAAGATTGGAAGATTAAATTAAATGCAACTATTTTAAATGTTCTCGTGCTGATTAGTATTGTAGTTAGCTGTCGAGGCCAGGTCTTAGAATTTACCACTTTATGATATGTCAGACCATTTCATAAATGGTCATATTTCATGCTATGGCCGGCTAAAACTGACCGTATCGTTTTAAGATCTGGGCACGACGTAGATACCTCTTCCCGGCCCGGGCCGCCAGGAGTGGATCGTGGTTACCCCTCTGGTAAAAGGATCCTTCATTTCTGCGCGAAAAGATATATAACACCCGTTCCTAATCACTATTTTAGATTGACTCACTTTAATAAAATTCTTCTTTTGCGTAAAATGTCTTTGCTTAAATTCTAAAGGTGTACAAAATTATGACAAATGTATACATACATATACCATTTTTTATCTTATCACTTACATAAATATTTAGCTTTAACTGAGATTCCATGCGGGGATATTATCGTTATCATTACCCGATGGATGTTAAGGTCATTAGCAGTCCACATTATATAAGTCCATATTTAATATAAACAACTTGTGTTTAAAATTCTATTAGTATTATATTTACTAGAGGCGTAAGAGATAAATAAGTGTTCAAAAAGGTTGAGAATCAAAATTCGTGTAAAATCACCGGCATTCATTCCATTTGTTAACCATTTTTTTTTTGATAATTATGTAGATAGACCAATATATCTTCAATCTATCTTCTTATATAACTTCACGATATCAAACGAAATAGATATTTTTCATGTGCACTAACGTATTCATACGAGTTGCTTATTGTGTAGTGTGTGATTAAGTTTGTTTGTTGATGAATATTAAACTAATGATTGCTTATTATTGATTTTTGTCTGCACACTATTGCCAATCTATTGTATTAGGTAATAACTTGTAAAAATAGAGTCACGAAAAAACTACTGAACCGATGAACTTTGTGTGTAGACAGCTGGAGACCTAACTGTTATCTTATCTGTGCCTGGATTAACACATAGGCTACTTTTATCCCGATATTTACACGGGGTCGGGACTTACGCGGGTGTAACCGCGCTGCGCTGCTAGTTATTTATAAAGTTGTGTTATAAGTAGTGTTCGAGATTGTTTATCCGCCTAGAGTTTAAGTGTTACCGAAACGACCATAACTTATTGTAAGGGATCGAGAGCAATGAATGAAGACAATAAAATAGACAAACAAGTAAACATTATCCATACTTGTTCCTTTGTTTTTGTTCGACGAAACTTGCTGTCGCTGTAGTATTTTTTAGTTTATTTCTGTTTGTGAGCCTTCGCTGTTCCCGTTTCATCGCAATCGGTTCAGTGGTTTTGCGTGAAAGAGTAACAAATAACCATCCATCCATCCATTCAAACTTTCACATTTATAATATTAGTGGGATTGCTTACTATAGAAGCACGTGAAGAATAGTAAAAGTATCTTACCTTTTTAATGCTTTAATAGAATGCAATAAATGGAATGATTTTAATGGATTGCAAATCTTTTCCAGGTCGCATCTACAGGCCACGACCCTGGCGAAGTCGGCGATAACTCATCTCATTGATGGACGACCTATGCTACTTTCGCCAGTTCTCGGTCATCACTGTGTCTAGTGAACTCATTACATCCACTACCTCTTTAAAAAAGCAAGTTTCTCTAAAATTATTGCTAAATGTTTTTGGAGTTTACTCCTTAAGAATCGATTTTCATATAAGGCGCCCGGTATGAAAAAAATATGAAGAGGAAAATTTTGTGATCGTAGGGCAGCGTAACGCTTTAACGCTTTGTTGTGGTTTTTGTGCTTTATTGGAGTTTACTCCTTAAAGAAAGACGCATGTATTTAATATGTTATATATATGTATATGGAATATATACTATACAGCGTCTAGAAATGACGTATATATATATATAAGAGAGAGAGAGAGGGAGAGAGGGGGAGAGAGAAAGGGAGAGAGAGAGAGAGAGAGAGAGAGAGAGAGAGCCTCCAGGAAATTGTAAACTCCAGTCGTGCGTCGGAGCTGATACACACCTTTTTAATTTTTTTGCGCGAGATCTCCGCGGCAGATTTTTACGTTAAATTTTTTATTACATGGGCCACTTCTTCCATCGAATAGAAATGTGGAAATAAATTGAGATTTATGTTTCGTGATATTTTATTATGTAAAATGAACGAAAAAGAATTTGTATGTACTACGTGTGCAATAAAAAAAGGTCATAATATAAGTTTCTTATGAGTTCATGACCTTTTTTTTTGTGCGTGTGGAAACCCCATCGCGCCGGTACCCTGCCGGGGTTTTCGGTGGGGCAGTGTGTCGGAATCGAACCGATTAAAACCACACGGTGTGCCATGCTGCGCCTAAAATCGTAGGGATCCGGAAACAGTTTTTATTAAGACATCCGGACGAACTCAACCTGTTGAAGAAAGTCGTATTTACTTTACGGATATTGTTCTAAAATAATAATAAATATTTAATTTTGGTAGGTATATTTAAGTAAGTACAACGTAAATTTATATATTATTCAGTAGTAACACATTACAATAAGTTTGTATCAAAATAACTCTTGAAGAAATCCTATTAATATTCATCTACCTATCTAGCTACGTAGTCAAGTAATCAGACATTGTAATCGACACATAACTACGTCATTTCAAGCGAAAGGCCACACTCTTATCACTTACTGAGTTACTGTAATTTTGTACAATGCGGGGCGGCAATATAATTTGTTTGTGTAATACATGTCAGTTTCAATATGGCGCTCAGGTCGGGAGCATGTGTTTTGCGATACAACACGCTGCGAACCGCTGCACGGGTTAGTTTATCAATTAATACATTAAGTTTAATTTCTAGTGTGTATATTATTATAATAGGTATTCTTTAAGCTTGGATTGTTTGTATATGTTAATCAGTTTCCGGTGAATGAACAACTAATGATATGAAGTGTTTTTTTTTTCTGTTGACTAAGTGCCTACGGAATGAGATTGATTTTGTTTCATAATTTCGAAAATAGTGATGCGCAAGCAAAATATGGATGTATTGCTATCGGTAAAAGTAATTTGGCCTCGCGAATTGTATACTTATCCGGAGTATTGCATTTATAGTTGTTTAAGAGGTGAAGTAAGTGCGTCTGATTGTGGAATATTATCAGTTCATTTTATCACTTCTTCGTTTCGTTATAATGAATAACGCTCTCAAAATGTTTAATTACTCTGTCAAATTAATGTGATAAGAGAGATTATTATTATTATCAGAAAATCACTTTTTTAGTCGCCATGGTGTGGTCACAATAACTATTTCTAAGTGTTGTAATAATAATATTTGTTTATAATGATACTAGAGGGTATTATTTTTAATTATGTTTATTATGTTTTATTATGTGCCAGTTCCAAGCCACTATGTAAGCAATAACTCGTAAAAGTAATCGTATAACTCGCGCGCTATTCTCTCTCCAAGAGCCCTGATGGTCCTACTTAATTAACTGAAGAAAATTTAACTTCATTGTTGGTTAATCTGTTTTCTAGTTTTAATTTATTAATGAAAGAAAACATGACTAGATCGCATCAAAGGAAACAATTTACACACATACATACTTAACTGAAACTGAACTCGAAACTCGCACAATCAAATTTATTTATTTATTTATAGCATGGAAGACTTACATTACAGCTATAAGTGTTAAATGCGGTTCAAATTTCAACAGTCACAGTCAAATGTTACTTTGTATACATATATATATTTGACCAAACAATAGATACGTACGTACTTAACTAAAAGTAAATTGTTGTACGCACTGAAGGTTATGTGTTCTACGATTTTTCGTACTTGACGTATTTAATTATATTATTTAGTATGCGACGTAGAGGTTAGGAGTTCAGAACTTTAGATCAGATAAGTAGCTATTTATTCCTTTGATGATAATTCTTGAGTAGATGCCACATTAGCTAAGTTGTATTGCTGCATTGTATGCCAATAACAGCGGTTCGAATTTAACTGGTACTAAAAAACCTACTTAAAACTAAATTTGAGGTGAGCGGCACATGAGTAAAGAAATCTGTTCTTTACTCATGTGTAAGCGGTTCCAATGGCGGGCTATCGGTATTGGTGTAGGGCCCCCGAACGGTCCATTATGTGTTCAGATAAGACTGGCTAGTTGAGCCAGCCTAGCTCCTTCTAGAAGTACAGAAATCTCGTGGAGAGCTTTGCAGGCTTCTAGGAAAGACCTATATCCCTGTCTGTAGCACACAATTATTTGACCTGGGTGGGAATCGAACCCACGACCTCTGGCTCAGCAGTCAGTATCGGTAACCACTAGACCAACACGTCAGTCAATAAATGAAGCGCTTCTCGCACGGCCAGTTTTCTGTGGCCTGCTCGAGAGTGAGTTAACCACTAATTGGTTTTGTACTGTAGCACCTGTGGGGAAAACCTCTAATGTCGTTAATAAATAGATACTTTAATTGAGTATTTCTATTTCCTACTGCATCAAAATCCACAAAAGATACTGGAACAATGAAACAATAAAAGTATAAAATGGGTTGAGGTTGGGGTAAACAGCCGGCGTGACGTGACGATGACGCGGCGTGAGCAGTTGTAATGCATTAAGTTACAAAGACTACAATAGTATGTATAGGGTAATTAGTTAATAAAGTACTAGCTGACGCCCGCGACTTTGTCTGCGTAGAATAACCAATTCGGATAGTCTTTTTTTTGTCCAAGCTTTCATCAAATGAAGTAGGTAATTATTATAAAAAAAATGGGGAATCACAATGTGGAATTCGAAATTAATAATAAATAACAAAATAATGGTAACAATTAAATAATAATAAAAAAACGTGAATACAGATTGGCATCGGCAGTTTACGTATTACATTATAATATATAAGCACCAGAACCTTGGAGGATGTACCTATGGATAATAGCTGGATATGGTAACCCTGCCCTTTGCATGGAGATCGTTTTGTACACTGCGGCGCCTGGTGCGTCTTCTTCAAGGCAGGAGAGTACGCATCATCTCCCGTTTCCCTTCCGCCGCCTCTTTGGCAAACATCACCTCCTCCCAAAATGAGGCGGCGGCATCTCATTACAGAACTAAGTTCTCCAGCGAGAGACATTCCGCACCGATAGCCGTCGTGAGGTCGAAGTGCTGCCCTCACGCTGAGCACACTACTAAAATATGTGGCGTACATTACAGTACGCTGCATTTTTGAGTGCATTCAAATTGTGTTTATTTTAGGCTATTCTTAAATTTCTTAGCAATGTAGTTCCGTACCTTCTGAACTAGTTGAGACTGTATCTCAGAAGGTAACTGTTCACCTGTCTTAACCTTTAGTACAATATTACCTTTGATATAGGTATAGGAGCCAAAGCACATAAATATTATATTATTAATGCAATTAACACTGTTTAATCAAATGAATGTGACGCTTAATTACTAAACTAATCATCACTTACCATCTAGTTTTCATAAAATAGCATGTATAAGCTTCGTCATTGTCTGCATCAAATTAGCAAATTTTGAGATATACATATAATATTTTATTAAAAGTCTTTAGTATAAAAAGAATATTATATTATTTTTACAGTCGTTGTTCACCCGCACTCGCCCGGAAACCACACAAAATGATGGCAAACTCGCAGAATTTCCGGGCGCCAAGGCCCCTTATGTGACGGAAATGAAGTTCCTGAACGAAACTAGCTATGACCCTATCCCTATCTATCGAGTGATGGACAACAATGGCGCTGTATTCGATAATAAAGAGGAACCAAATATCGAGAATGATACTCTGATTCATATGTATAAAACTATGATACAGTTAACGCAGTTCGACAAGATTTTGTATGAATCCCAAAGGTAATTATCTCAAAACCCGGACTCTCTGTGCCAGGGACAACAATTATTAGATAAACAAGCTTAAGCAGCTTGTTCATCTAATAATTGTTGTTGTTGTTTAATTCCCAAACTGTCCGGCGACGGAATGAGCTTGTCCCCTATTTACGTGAGTGGGACCCAATTACTTGGCAAAATGTGGGTGTTTGTTACGCCTCTGCCTTCCTTTTCGTTTATACAGGTGTGATTGTATGTATGTATTTACCTACGTATAAATTACGTGTAGGTACTCGTCCTTTAGTTCTCTGGTTCGTTTATACATGTTTGTGGTCTGTAGGTATTTAACGCTCATATAATACTGTAAAAACTTTTGTTTTTGCAAAAAGGTCTCATTCATTGTATTTACATCTGAAAGTAGATTTAAATTGGTCTCGGAAATATAAATTCTAGTATTTGCATCTTTAAATGAAAAATGCAAAACAACATATGTTAAGAATACTGATACCTAGGAACTAATATTATTTAAATCCTTTATTTCATTTATCCATCTCTCTTTTTAACTGTCATCTGTTATTGAAATAGAATTTGTGGTCAAAGTTCTAGACTTGACCACTCTACACACGATCGGCGCAAAAATAATCTTGTGTAGTATTCCTAAGCGTAAGTAGAGTTTCGATATGCTTAGACAGGGCATTACACACTATAATAAATAAATAATAACATGTAAGAAAGGAAGCTTCGTCGTCACGCGCTTACCGCGCAGCGTTATCTTCTACCATTTTGTAGTTGTAGTGTTGGCATAGATTGTATTAAAAACGATAGCATGAAAGTCGTGGATTTGGAACTTACTTGGAATTATGCTACACAAATTACTTAGGTGCCTTTATTAAAGGTCACAGACCATTTGAAAAAAAAACATTTCTAAATTTCCAGACAAGGCCGGATATCATTCTACATGACAAATTATGGAGAAGAAGGTATTCACGTTGGTAGCGCGGCTGCCTTAAATCCTCAGGACCTTGTGTTTGCCCAGTACCGTGAAGTTGGGGTCTTTCTCTATCGCGGAGTCACTGTGACGGACCTCGTGAACCAGTGTTATGGAAACCACGAAGATCTTAGCAAAGGCAGGCAGATGCCCGTGCATTATGGCAGTAAACAACATAATCTTGTGACAATTTCCAGTCCTTTAGGTGAGAAGTGTATATCCGCGTACCTACCGCAAAAGAGAAAGTATGGATTAATTGGAATTTGTGGAAAAAAAAAAGAAAATCATGAGATATATTTTTATTACGCTGCTCAATAGATGAGGGACATTATTCATACAGCCCGGACAATTTGTCTATTTTGATAGCTATTATCGTATTGCCCATTCATATTGGGCATTTTCCAAACTGTCTGGACAGTATGAATAATTAATCATTTGGTATATTTAGATTAATGCCTAATTGTAGGTATGTATTATACCTCGAAGGTTTCAAAAGTCTTTTATTTTTTGAACTTATTTAAACGTTGTCGAAACACAAGTAACAACTATTTGAACTTTTGTAAATCTGTAGCCACCCAAATGCCGCAAGCAGTAGGAGCAGCGTATGCGATAAAACGTGAAGCAAACAATGATCGCTGCGTCATCTGTTACTTTGGAGATGGCGCTGCCTCCGAGGGAGACGCCTTTACTGCCCTCAACTTCGCTGCCACTTTAGATTGTCCTATTATTTTCTTATGGTAAGTACTGAATACAAATTAACTCTGGTTTTTAAATAATCTTTTTTCGTTTTATTTTCATTAAATAAATACAGGGTGTTTTTTTAATCATCATCCAAATTCAGACAGTAGAATCTTTGATGAAAATTATGAGAAACCTGTTTCTTATTTTGATATCACTTGGTGCAAAAATATTGTAATTGGATCACAAAGTTTTCTCAAAACCTCGCAGTTTGTGACACACTGTACTCACTCCGTATGCGCTAAGTGTCAATGACCGGTTGATCGGAACCGCCATGTTCGCCGCATTTAGGTAACATTTTTTTAGGTTTGACCTAAATAAAAAAATAAATAATAATGAAAATCTTACCTGTCTACTTTTTTGCAAAAATGGTGTCCTTGGGTGACGCCTAATATATTATACATATATATATATATAGCCTACTGGGCAACTTGACTCGAATCCCTGCTACAACTGAGAATGTGCCCACGACTTAATGATTCCAACTTATACCCCCCGCCCTAGGAAGAAATCCTTCTTAATTATTCCTTTTTGGTATAGCGGGCAAACGAGCAGACGGATCACCTGATGGCAAGTGACTACCGTCGCCCATAGACACCTGCAACTCGAGAGTCGCAACTGCGTTACGGCCTTTGAGGAAGGTGGGAGTAAGGAAAGGGCTAGATTAGAAATTATCTTAATTATTATGTAATGTTCCCTTCTGTGTAAAAATAACCCAAAACCTTTCTTTGACAGCAGAAACAATGGTTATGCGATTTCTACTCCAACGAGTGAGCAGTATCGTGGTGATGGTATCGCGTCCAGGGGCCCAGCGCTGGGTATCCGCACTGTACGAGTGGATGGAACTGATCTGCTAGCCGTGTACAATGCTGTGAAAGAGTCCAGAGAGTTCGTTGTAAATAACAACAAGCCGGTATTAATTGAGGCTATGTCTTACAGGTAAACTAGTTTTTTCTCATACCCTATTTAAAACTATTTAGACTGGTACCTATTTTACTGTTGAGAAATGTTCTGTTTAAAAAAAAATAAGATCGAATATAAACAATTTTGGTCGAACAATGTAGAACAGTTAACAAACAGTTGAAATAGCAATAAAAAGAATGTAAAAAAACGATTTCTCCCCGCCAACTTAAGCTAGCCACAAACACTACGTTATTTCGACAAATACCAAAGAGTAGACAGTTGTCGTCTTACCATGATTAAATTTCGGTTCTAAAGAATCAAGAAAGAGTAGGTAGTGTTACTTTAGTAAGAAAAAAAGTTGTGAGTATTTTAAATTTTTAGACGAATATACATACGTAAGGCGGTGTTGCAGGAGTCTACGGTACTTATTTAACACCAATAAAATAGTATTCCATTTTAAAAAAACTTCACTGGAAAGATCAAAAGAATAAAGTTACTTAAACTTCAAAAACTTAAAATTTCCCGCTAAAACACTCGCACCTGCCACATGAGTTTGATTCCGTCACTAACCAATGAACTACCAGTGCTCCATAGAGTAGTATTATATAGTTCATGTAATGGTACCAATTGAGCGCTGTCAGCTTGTTTATCGGTCAATGACGTAATGGATCTAGTCATGTGATAATAGTAATTTTTAAGCCGTTTTTAATCAATTAAATTAAATTTTACTGAAGTTGTTTAAATATAAAAATGTAGTTGTAGATTTTTAAACATCAGAATGAATCATTTAGTTACTGCGTAACATAAATTTGTGATTAGTCTCAATATCCCTAATAACCGAACCCCGGGGTGATAAAATTCATCGTGCTATACTGCCGAGGATATACTAATTACATTCTGTCAAAATACAGCTTTGTTATAGTGGAAGTGACTATTTTTAGGGTTAGCCATCATTCAACATCCGATGACAGCACAGCTTACAGATCGATTGAAGAAATACAGAAATGGACTAATGGCGAAAGTCCATTACCGAAGTTCAAAATGTACTTGGAACGCAAAGGTACGTCTTGATATTTTTATATAAGTAATTCAAAGTCAAAGGCTATGAAAAGCACCATTTCTGCCACTGACTGAAGAAACAGTTAAATCTTAATCTTACCTAAGACAGCATTCAAACAGAACTACTGATGTTATGTTTTCTTCTACTGGTACCTACCACTAAACTTTTATTACCTGCTCCCCTAAAGTCATAAACCCTTGGTCCACAATATAAATCAAAGGTTGCTAAAATCTTTCAGGTCTATGGGATGCTGAGGCAGAGAAATCTTGGACAAAGGAAGCGAGAGACACAGTCCTTAGAACAATGCAAGTAGCAGAGAAAAAGAAATTACCACACTGGAAAGAGATGTTAGAAGATGTTTACTATGAGATGCCAACTAGAATCCAGTAAGTGTTTAGAGTTATAGATACCATGTACATTCTCAAAATAAATGTTTTTTTTTTAAAGAAAACCCTTCAAATGGCACATCAGGTCGCCATTTTATATTAAGAAATGAAAAAATAAATACGTACCTAATAATGACTTTGTTTTTTCAGAAAACAAATGCAAGAAATGGAGGAGCATTTGAAGAAATATTCGGATAAATATCCGCTCAATAAATATCAGAGTGATTGAAAAAACCTGCACTTAGTTCTTATTTCATAACATTATAGAAAAATATATTAATTGAATTATCAATATAATTTTAATTCTTGTACATCCCTTGCCTATTGTAATAGTAACTGAGTCATAAACTAGTATTCGTGTAGACCTCATAAGCTAAGCTAATGCTTAGGTTAGGAGCTAATACCGCACCTCTTCTATTTTAGGTGCAGCATGGCACACAGTGTGTGGTTTTAGTCCCCGTGAGCCAAGTGGTTCTAGATAAGACGGAGGGCCTTTTTATCATGGGCCATCGTGGTCTACCCCCTGGCATCTCAATAGAAGTCAACTTTCGTCATACCAGTTCGGGCTCAGATAAAGTATTCGAGACTGTGTAAATGTCGAAGTCTGCGTGACAGTAAGCGTGCGGCATAAGTCCGAACGCCGAGCTATAATGGATCGTTGGCCGTCCCGGGCTGTAAGCTCCATGTTCTAAGTTTGCTGCCGTGGAGGAGCTCCAGCCAGTTACCACTGAGTGGGCCGGGTGGCAGGGCGGGACCGTTTTCTTCGGCCTGACGCAGGTGCTTTACGGGTACGGCTACTTTGGCAAAAAACCTGCTCGGCTGCTGCTATTCGGTCACTAGGGAATCGAGTTAAGTCTATCACCACTGCGACTGTAGTATGGACTCGGCGCTACATAGTTGATACAACCAGTGTCTCCTACTGCACCGTAATTATGGTAGACTTACCGTAATTTTGCGCGATTTACCACCTACCGTACTATCCATGATACGGTGATAAAAACTACCGTAATTATAGATTTTGAAGTGAAAACTTTTTTACACATACTATTACTTTACACTGGCGTTGTGCACTTTTTGGGATGGGTAAAAAATGTTAAATTCGCGTCAGGACACGTGACCTGATCGAAAATATAAAAAATAAGACGGAGCCGAGTTACTTATATTTAAGAAATTAACATTCCAAATTCAAACATTTAAGCGGTAAGGAGCGCAGAACTTCCAGTGTACCCTATGTATACCTACATATAGATATGTTATTACCTACTTTTTATTTTTAACCTAATTATATAAATACAGATGTGTGTGTATCCTGTATCAAAATTAGTTGGGGGCCCAAATGAAGTGTAAAGATTTCTCACAAAAGAAACAAAAATACTTTAAACGGGGAATCCCGCAATAACCGATAAGAGATTGCTTTTTTTTACTTTTGTCATTTCTGAAGTGAAAACTATAGGCAAGTATGACAGTTTTTTTAAATGTTTTTTTTTTCCGGAAAGCACGAGATTAAGTGACATTGTGGATAACATTTTACCAATTTTTGCTTACACACGTTAGGGGCCTCCGTAGCCCGGGGGCCCCGTATCATTGATACGGCTGATACGGCGGTAGGTATGCCCCTGGTGTATATGTATATGCAAATACATTGTGAAGTTATGTTTTCACTTCTGACGTGCAGTCCTACGACTGACTGTTTTTTTTACGGTATAGGTGGCAAACGAGCAGACGGGTTGGTCGGTGGACCTGATGGTAAATGACTACCGCCGCCCATAGATACCTGCAACTCAAGAGTCACAAACAAGTGTGTTGCCGCCATTTAAGGTGGAAGTAGGGAAAGAGGAGGGAGAGGGGGGAAGAGCGGGAAGAGGATAGAGGGGGAAAGGGAAGGGTTAGGGCTTCCGGTAACCTCACTCACGGGGTGAAAAGCAATGAAATCAGTGCTTCACTGCCGGTCTTCTGTGAGGCCGTGGTATCGCTCCGGTCGAGCTGGCCCATACGTGCCGAAGCATGGCTCTACCACTGTATTGGTGTTTTAAATTTATTTTAGAATGGTGTAGTAGAAACATTCTAAAATTAATTTAAATCACAAATTCTTATTATTTTTTGCAACAACAATGTTTGCAATGTAAAAATATAACTTCTTAAATTTGAACAGTCGATTTTTTTATACAAATCAGATAACTTACGATAAATTAAGGATCAAGATTTGACTTAGCTAATTTTTACCAGACGCTATAGACTACAGAAATTTGCTCCAATCTGGGCTGTAAATTATTTCTTTCGTAACACAATTGTTTGCAATGACGCAATAATGTCAGATCTCTCTGAGCTGGAACTGCGTTTCTGTTGTTATTAGTTGTCTAAGTTTTATAAATAATCTGGTACACAAAATGATAATAAAAACGATCTTTCGTCATGGAACCTATACTCCTGCGAGAAAAAAAAACAATAGCTATTTTAATTTAGAAAGGCGCTAATGTGAAGCTTGTGTGCTTGGAAAATATTTTTAATAGTAAAAAATTACTGTTTTTCATTTTTTCCTTTGTATACACACAGTTACCTAGCTGGACGCCAAATTTCAACTTTCTATGTCATCTGGAAGTGGGTTAGGTTTTCGATCTATATGTCAGTCAGTGATAAAAATTACTACTACGACTTTTTTAGACATTAATATCTCAATAACCGTTTGACCTGTATTTATGAAATTTGGGATTCTAGTTAATCTAAGGGGTTTTATTACATAAACCAAATTTCAGGCGTCAAAAGGCTTGACACGCTGCCGCGTGTAGTGCTCGTTATGCAAAGATTAGCTATCAACTATCAAGCATTGGAAATCACCTTTCACCATTCTCAAGATATATTTAAACGTGACATCCTTTTCTACATTTTTTTACTTTCTTTTTATAAATCTTCTGTTATAATAAATTGAGGTAGGTGCGCGGTTCATTTTGGTGTAAGAACACTCGCCGGATCGAGCTCTTTCATTTGAGCTTTTGCCCACTCGCATTGGGTGAGTATGAAGGAAGCTAGGTGTGAACATTCAACTTAAACTTAAGATTCCGGAGCAGCACGGGTCCTCGTAATGTCTTAAAATATTAACAATAAAATTCTTGCAGCACTTTATTTTTGGGGTGACAACATTTTGCGGATGTTTTGGCAACAATTAGCATTTGTAATGTCAAACGTGTTACTATAGCCCTACAAAATTAGAATGATTCAAATCTTGGGAATGTATCATTGTAAATATAATTTTTAATTTCTTAGGGTAATAGTTATTTGTCAGTAATAAATAAATGGCTGTGGAGGTTAGTGATTGTCTGTTGATAATATATTTGTTATAGTTTATTTACTACAATGCCTTACTGGTACTATGACAAAAAGGATCTACAAAACACACCGTCGTTCCGGGATAGTATATCCAATGAGACCGAGAATCGGTACAGAAAGGAGGGCGCGAGGTTCATTATTGATACTGGCTCGAAGATGGACTTAGGTTATAACACTGTAGCGACTGGCGTTGTTTATTTTCATCGTTTTTACATGTTCCACTCGTTCAGAACATTCCCGAGGTACATAACCGCATGTTGTTGCCTGTTCTTGGCTGGTAAAGTTGAGGAGACACCAAAAAAATGCAAGGATATAATAAAAGTTGCCAAGTCGTTACTAACAGAGCACAAATTTGCGACTTTTGGTGATGATCCCAAAGAAGAAGTGATGACTTTGGAGCGTATCTTGCTGCAGACGATCAAATTCGACCTCCAAGTCGAGCACCCTTACGGCTATCTCTTGAAGTACGCCAAGTGCCTGAAAGGAGACAAGGGAA
>OY982569.1:128696-517783 GCA_963859945.1 Euplagia quadripunctaria | reverse complement strand
CAGAGTTACTCTAATAAATTAAACTCACAAAATTATAATTGCTTCAATTCGTACCTAACATTACCAAAAAAAAGTCTTACCGTAATATGTGACGCATTGATATACCCGTGCGGATTGGTCGGGCTCGGATGCAGCCTGACTCTATTGTCTTCATAAGGAAGGTGGTCTGAGGAGAAACCGTTCAGCGCAGCGTGCTGCGGCAGCAGGGCTGTTCGGAACTCCCCTCCAGTGTCGCGACCCTTGGGGATCTGTTCGAACGCGAAAGATAGCTGCTCGTCTGTCATTTTGCGTTCGAGGATTTGGACCTGAAACGAAATGAGAAATATGAGTGCTTTAGGCCTCAGATAAGAATAGAAACGCTGTTTAAGTAGAAAAGGAAATCATTAAACAAAAAAAAATGATTATACATTACTTAAAACCGTCGGTATGTGCCCATCAAACATCCAAGGTATATACCTAATATGTATATTAATATTTGACTGCACGGATGGCGCAATGGTTTAAGTGGTCACCTCGCCACTACGCCGCGCCGAATGTTGTGGGTTCAAATCCCACACGGGACAAAAATTTGTGTGATCCACAAATAGTTGTCCCGAGTCTGGGTGTTCTTTGTGTCAGTTGTTTAAATGTTTCTGAAGCCCCCAGGAAAGCGACACAGGAGTATTCCTAATGCGGGAGTTGTCTTTTTTAATAATAAAGCTTGTTAATATCCAGTACCAGTTATAGGCTATTCACATCACGCTACAACCCTAAGGAGCGGAGCAGGAGCGGTGAGTTTTACACTGTGTTAACTTCTCCCCCACATTGAAATCTGGTGACTCTACTTACCAGCAGAAAAGCAATATAACCATTTTGGCACTCTTTAACTTTAGTTTTTTGTAGGATAGAGGCAGGTAGATACCCTGACCCTACTCATAACAGGCAAAGTAGACGGAAAAAACACCGTGGCAGAAGCTCCATGCGTTGGCCACACCAGATCGGTTCCACCCTGGGCAGTCCCAGTCTACGATGCCATCCACGCCGCTCAAGACAGGACGAAATTAAATCAGAAATCTTGTGTGCGTTCAATCTAAATTTACAAAAAAATATACGCACATCAACATATTCGATCTCCTTCGACCAAGCACCGTACGTGTGTACCTCACGATTTCTTTTTCTATAAAACATGATGAACCCGCCGAGCGCTAAACAAAACTGGCGCGGAGCAATTCTAACACTAGCAGGAATGTTATCAATGGTAATAATATACTACGACCACAATCATGCATTACAGATTTGTGTAAGCGGGCGTTATTTGTTGATAAACAATTTATGGTCTCTGTTGCGTCATAGATTCAGGGTTGTCAACTTTGAAAAATGTTTAAATACCACCTGTTCAGTACGGTTTGGTCTGGTTACATTTGGAATGTGTAAATTGGAAGGTATAATCTCCATCCGTGACCATGATGATAGGTTCAGAAGTACTATGTACAAAATATCGTAATAGCATCTGTGTTTGGGCCTTCTGTAATTCTAACTTTGTAGATCTATTTTTAATATAAAAAATATCATTATGTTCGCTGTCTAATTAAGATCTCTAATGTAATTTCAAACATTTCCTATTTCAACAAATAAGTTGTGCATGATGTGCTTACCTGTAAGAAATTGTTACACTAGTTATAGTATTGGATGTATCTCATATCATTGTATCAGTGTATTCAATTGTTGGTGAGCCAAAGAAGTAAAATTAAAAAATTAACGGCGCAATTTGATCGAAACGTCGGGTAGCCAAAAAAGTATTGTACCTTCCAAGTTTACCAGTCTACCAGTTTCCACCAATAGATAGAGCGGTTCATGAGGAAGGTTTAGGTATATTAATTTGTTAAGGTTTTGTGTAAATTTGTTGAAATATGATATGATTGTTGAAGATGTCTCTGTTACCCGTACGAAGCTGAGGCGGGTTGCGAAGTTTACAAAACAATTCGTATTTGATGTCAAAATTATCTGAAGTTGATCCAAAGCCGGTCAGTTGTATAGTCTTGTAATACTTTAACTAACTTCAAAAATTCCATCTTGTTGAATTTTTGTTTGTACGTAACACGATACACGATGAAAATTAATCCGTTTATACAATTGAAATGACTCTAAAGAGGTTCAATATTCACTGAAAAAAAAAGTATTTCCATTTTTAATTTATTACACAAAACAAAGTACACACAAAGCGCTTAATTCGTGCCGTCTGGTCTAACTATCAAGTGACAGCCCTAATCTCATGAATGACTGCATAGTTCAGATTTCTGTTCCAAATATCGATTGTGGTGAAACAAAACGATAATAGTTCTATTCATTTCCACTATTTCTATAAATCAGATACTTATCAAACATACCTTATGAAAAGTGGTCATACCATCAACGCCTATGAACTATTGACTCATGGGTCATGTGAGTATTGGTATCACTAAATGGGCGGTATTTTGTACTACCAAGGGTACATATCACATATCGGTCCCACAAGGCAGCATATAGACAACAAAATGCCAATAGTACCCTTTTACTGTGGTAGTGGTGTGTGATGGACGTACTTTATCCAACACGCGACTCGCAATGCGGTACACCAAGTCTAAATATTCGCCGCCTCAACCACACGCAAGAGGCTAAAATTTGAGTTGCATGGAGCTCAAGTTCTTAGATCAAATTTGGTATTATTGTATCAGGTAAAGAAGAAATGACAGGTGCAAAAAGGCAGTGACAAAGAAGATGCCATGCGCAAGCTGTGACGAACCAGGACAAATCTTTATATATCCCGCTATATCCAGCACTGCACTGGGATAAGACAGAGAAGAGATTTAAAGCTGCTTAAGGCCAAAATTGTTTTTTGCCAAAAGGGTTCGGAAGATACTTTTAATTTTACATTAAGATTAACTTGTGGCGGAGCGCAGTAGGGTATACTGACCATGTCTCCTTCGGTAGAGGCTGGAACGTGGCGAGCTCCGTGGACCAGTGGTGCGAGTGCGGGGAAGGCGCTTGACGCGCGTGGCCAAGGGTAGCGGATGGCAGTAAGGTATACTAACCATGGTCTCCTTGGTGATACTGGGCGGTAGCGGCTGGAACTTGGCGAGCCCCGTGGACCAGCGGTGCGTGTGCGGGGCGGGCGCGTGGCGCGCGCGACCCAGGGTGGCGGAACGCACATCCTTGGAGCTGCGCCCCATCCACACGCCCCAACGACGTCGCTTCTTCTCCTTCGAAGAGGTGCTCGTTTTGCTCGTTTCGGTTTCTGTTAAACTGGCAGCAAAAAGATTAACACACATAAACAATTCGCCGACGTTTAGAACATGTTGCTTCTGACTCAATGATTGATAATAATACAAGAAAAAGAAGTAATACGAGTATATTAGTAATACATGTGTTTTTAGTGTGTAGTTTGAATTTAACTTTTAACTTATGAAGTATATATTATTTTCAATTTGTCATATTATGCAATCATTTCATTTATTGTTAATCATTATATTCGTGTAGTTTTTTGTTGTGGTCTAACCTAATGGTTTTAACACTAAATCGAACTACTATAATGATATCGAATTCGGTCAAACAATATTTTTATACCAAAAGATTCTGAATTTTATCGAGAACTTTGTTTCGTCAGAGTATTCATGTTATTTCTAAAACCTAAACATAGCAGAATATGTAGGTTTGAATCATAACCTTTTACGACTATACAGGCCAACTGCGATTGTTTCTAACGTCTAAAAGTCATGTCAACATTTTCGTTACAAATCTAAATGTCACTAGTATTACTACTGCAATTGGGTAGATGCCTATAAAATAACTTAAATAATGTGAAAATTGTAGTCCAGATGTACTTTATCGTTGTCATCACATCATCAACATCTTTCTGCCCTTTTCCCAATTTTCATTGAGTTCGGCGAAATGTGTAAACATTGTAAAGGGCTTTGGCTGGTCACGCCAATCCTCCTTGGAAATTTAGTCGTTTTAAGACGGGAAAGAAGGAAGAAACTAAACTTGTGTAAGGGAAAATAGGTAGAGAGAGGAACCTAGGGTAAGGGGTACTGCAAGTCTCGGATGAGGAACGGGACTGAGACTGCAGTAGCTCGCAGGGACCGGATTCGTGAACCCGAATGTGCTGTTCTGTGACTGGAGAGGCCACTAAGACAGGAACACCAGCTAGCCAAACGTTTTGACGTTAATTGTTAAATTAACATTAAAATTGAATGGTTTGACAACAGTAAGGAGGGACGTCATTCCTACGTATTTCATAGAAAAATGTACCGAAAACAATAGGTGTTTTAACGTTTACTAACATTATACTGATTTGACTTGACAATCATCAACAGTAGTGGGCGTCAAAGTCCATATAACTAATCCTGAATTGGTTATATGAACTTATGGATTATCCAATACATAATGCATTAGTAATCCACTATGCATTTAACCGACTTACCTGTTAATCGTGGAAATCGTTGCATCAGCAGTGCTGGTGCTGAAATCGTTGTTCACCACTATCGAAGTTACATTCTCGCCCTTATTAATTGCACTTATTGTGTTATTGTTCGACACCCTGTGCGTCGATAGACTTTGGTAAGGCGTTTCATCGTAGTCCTTATCATCGTGTAAAGATAGCCTATCTATCGATAGAGCCACGTTCTCAAATTCTGCTTCTCTGTTTACAGATCTAGATGATACAGTCAGATCTTTAGGCACACTCGTTTCTCTGACACCCTTAATTATTTGAGCGTTAACATAATGACTGTCGGGGTTGTCAATTCTGGCGGGAACGTACGCATTCGGCGATAAATATTTATTTATCGTAGGATGACTGCTATTCCTTTCATTTAATCTAGCAATTTCATCTGTTGTCGTCAAACTCTGTGCACGATCCCTCATAGTAATTTTCCCTTCATTTTGCCACGGTAGAGGAACATTTTCGTATATAGGTTCTGGCGTATCTCCAAGTTTGATTTGCTGTGATTGTGGCAACACCACATGCCTTTGGTATGGCAACCTCGGCATGGGCATAGAGTACATAATATTCCCTCGTTCGTCGTAAACTTTTTGGATGTTATCTGATATATGATGCGGGTCTATGATTATGTGTGGTTTTGGGTCTAAGACTGATGCAAGGTTGTTGTACGTCCCGTGAGCCCCTGGCATGATGTTTGGTCTATAATTAATGTGACTAGGGTTGATATATCCTAAGTATTGTCTGTTTAGGGCAGTTCTTGTTGAAACTAAGTCCGGGCTTGATCCGGAGACATGCGAGTTGATGTAACCTCTGTGGTAGTTCAGGGCTTGGCTGGCGACGGCTAAGTCCGGGGTTGAATTTGATGCTAATCCATTTGAGGGGTATGGTGGGGGTGGTTTGTATACATTGACGAAATGTAGTTGATTTATATCTGTTTGTACGTTGGGGTTGACAGCGAAAGGATAATTTCCCATAAACTTGAGCCCATAGGGGTATTCTTCTGTGGCTACTGGTTGGGTATGCCGAGTGACGTCAGGGTAGTGGATTCGGTGGATATCAGGATGTGAACCGTAAACTAAAGGTTTGGTGCTGGTATTCACCATTTGGGCGTGGTGGTGGTTTTGGTAGCGAAGTTGAGCTTCTGCTCTTTGCTGTTGGTATTTTTGTTGGATGGCAGTTTCATAGTCTGGAGCGGGCCGGTATGATGGTAGAAGTGCTCTGAAAGAATATTGTTTTTTTGTAATGTTGACTCAATATTTATAAGTAAGTTCATTACTTATAATTTATTATTATAATGCGGTTAACTTAACGATTTACTACAACCAAGAATAAAACGTTTTGAGTTGTGAAGAGGTGCAAAGGCTATAAAATGGAGGACCGCGCGGACATATGCTTTTCGACCGACGACAACCGAGGTTTGTGGGAGTCATAATATCAATAGTCTATTTGCTTACTAGGTTACATTTTATTAATAAATTATTAAGTAAGGTAAGTATACTGCCCTGTACCAGTTGTTTACACGTGTCAAAAAAGAATTTTAAGTTTTTAAACAAACCTGATATTGGATATGTTTAACTGTTCTATGGTCATTTAAAGAGAGTATTATTGGGATTCCATTTAGTAAGGAGTCATCGCGCGAGATGCGTGGACGTCCGGCACTTCCGAGCCGGATCATTTGAGGTGACAAACCTCAGTAAAAGTAGGAAGTAGGTCGATCGTTTGTAAAAGAAGCTCTCGTGCTAAGTGATATGACACATTTTAAAATACGCATGGCCAATGTTCATATTATGTGTCTATGAACAAATTGATCAACTAGAATCGCGATTTATTTCATCAATTATTTTCAGTTTCCTCTTTTCTAAAAAATACTAAAATATATTCGGTGATAATACCAGCAATAGCATTTGATATCCAGGAAAAAAATATGATTACCAAGGTTCAGATACCTGTTCTGATGTATCGGTTGTGGAGGTTGATGGTGATGCTGTTCCGCCAGTTCGAGACAACTCGTAGAGTACGCTCGGTGGGCTGCAGTCAAAGGTTCGAGCCTAGACACGCTGCCTAACTCCCTGGCATCCAACTCTTCGCGGCTATCTGACAGACCGTGATCCTAGTGACAAACAAACACGTATGTATAGTGGAAACATGTGTTATTATATTGAGCTGGTGTTCCTGTCCTAGTGGCCTTTCCAGTCACAGGAAACAGGACATTCAGGTACTCGACCCCGGCCTCTGCGAGCTACTGCAGTCTCAGTCCTGTTCCCCATCAGAGGCTTGCGGTATCCCTTACCCTAGGTTCCTCTCCCTACCTATTTCTCCTTCTACAAATTTACCTTCTTCCTTCTTTTCTTGTATCATTTTTGTGCATTTGCGTATTAAAATTCGTTGATTAATTTATTTATGTCATATGTATTTGATCGATAACTTTTATATAAATTATCTAAAATTAAATTTATTAACGTAGTAAATTATTTGTGTTGATTTTACTTTTTATTTCTCATTCCCTATAGACCACTTTTTGGAAATTGCACTTCTGTCGTGTGTGAATTGCCCACACACACTTTCTTTTGTACGTTGAGACACCTCACACATGGCCGTCTAATCCCAATGTAGGCTGGTTACCATAGTAACCAGACTGCTGACAAACATACTTATATATTACTAAATACATACATATTATAGATAAATTACACTCAGACACAGAACAAATGATCGTGCTCATCACACAATTATTTTTCTTGGATGGTAATCGAACCCACGACCTCTGGCTCAGCAGTCAGGATCACTAACCACTAGACCAACAGGTAACCTCTCTGCCTACCTCGGCCAGGGGCAGGGTGTAAGAATGTACGTACACTTGCCGTGACTCGGATTCCTTAATTAAATTGTCCGTTCGAGTAAACACAATAATACAACGTGCCCCCCCCCACCGAACACCAACCCGTCTCACTCAAACTATTTGCGTAAGAATTCAAACACTTTCACATAAAAACACATACCTATAGGTAATTAAATTAATAACAGATAATGATCTATATCGATGAGGAAGTTTATTCTAGATGTTGTTCGACACAAGCGTGCGCGTGCGCAACAAGTGTATCTTTTGATCTATAAAACTGGATGTTCACGCTTCGATTGTTTTTTTTTATCATTCGGAGTTCTGTTTAGAGAATGTAAATATATGCATGATAAGACTGTCAATTTAGGAGCTTTTTGATACAGTCTGTTTTGGGGTTGTATGACTGCGAGCGATAATAATTCGACCCTCGATGACTCGATGTGATATTTTAAACCCCCAGTAAAAACTTCCCATGCAATATCGGATTTCTGTTGGAATTGGAGCCAGAAGAGGAGAACTTCTATCCTATTAAAGAGTGTAGTTAGACGACACTGCAGTACATAGATAACAAGCAAAAAATAGTACTTTACTTGTGTCTATGTGTGACTACTCAGTCAGCACAGAACACGCAATGTACATACTACTCGTATTTGTCACTTTTTCTTAATAGAGTGTGAATTAAGTCATTATGCAGGAACACATTTAAGAAATCGCACAAGCAAAGACGAGGCGCAACAAGCAACAAAATATCTTAATAAAAATATAGTTTAATGAAACTAATAAAACACGCTTTAATACCAAATCCAACTAAAAAGTAAAGTTCCACCTCCTGGCTTCATCATCAGACTATCGTGACCAAGCCCAATCTGTTGGACTCGTCAAAACGAATCATATGAACCCAAACTCGAGGGGTTTACTAGTAGCCACTGAAGAGTTCCACTATTCACCTCCTGGCTCCATCATCAGATCAGCTCCAAGATGCCAAATTATAGAAGTAGGTTAGAATTTAATTCCATGATTTGTATATATAGTTAGTTACAAGTAAAGATGATAAAAGCGTGTTAGAAAAATATCTACAACTTTAATCTACCTGAAACTTAGGCCTATGCTCATCTCTTGGAGCTTCACTCAACGCACTCTGATGCTTCGTGTAGAAGGTATGCTGCTGGACACAGGACCACCACACGTACTTCCCGTCCTCAGGACTAGTGAGGATGAAGGACGCCGACCCCGACTGCTTCTGGCACTCGATACTGAAAGTCCTCTTGTGGTTGATTACGTTTGTGATGTCACTCCACCTGGAGAAAAATAACATACATATAAAAGTTAACAGAACTCTGCCACAATGAAGCTGACGACCTGACCTAAATGTCTGCTCATTGGCACACGATCCGGTCGTAAAGTATTGTATTATTGCTGTATGGCAGTTCCGGCTTACTTCGCGGTGTAGCGCGAAATTATAATAATAATAATAGTGAGAAGGTTTCTGTCTCTGGAACCCTAACCACCGGTAGCTTGGTCTGTACTCGATACCGGGAGAACACTATTTTTTATATTTTTAAATATTTTTTTAAATATAATCTGAATGTATTTAAAAATGTAATTTATATGTATATTAAAGTGAATAAAGATAATAATTATATTAATATATCTCTTTATTGTACACCAGGAGTACAGCAATGTTGGGTGGCTAATACAATTGGCGGCCTTATCGTACTGAGGCAATCTCTTACAGGCAACCATGGGATAAAGCGAACATAGGAAATCGATAATACTATTTTTAATTTTAATTATACTATAGAGCTATGACGTAGACTGGGAAGACTGTGATTTGGTTAACACACAGCAGGACCACCATCGTACGCCCGCTGTGCTATGCGTCAACGTCATATTGTAAATGGATTAATGACAGCCATAGCAACGGTGCAAGATCAAGAGACAGTGATCACTGTACAGAGCGCTGTATGCCTTCTTTAGTATATTTTATTCGATTTATTGTGCCGTGTTGGTGAATTTGTTGTTTGATTTGCTATTTATTTCTCTTGATACAATAATCCATCTGTATCAGTGGTGGATGAACGAACTTGCCGCCAGTAGGCTATTTAAAATTTGCCGCCCCTACCGACCTCTAGTATGATTCGATACCCCAGTTCACGATCATATTAATAACAATTTTTTTGGCAATGCAATTGTAAGTTTATGATTTGTGCACTATCGTTCTAATTACACCACATTTTAATTTAATTTCTGTAAGATATAAAAAAAAAACCCCAAATTTGCCGCCCCTACAATCTGCCACCCTAGGCTTCAGCCTACTCAGCCTGCTGGTAAATCCGCCACTGATCTGTATAGTAATAGTACACAGATGGATGGGTTAACACATATATGTTTACAGTACGACTTATACATTTTCAATATACAACTAAGTTAGGGCTGCCATCCGTCCGGGTTTCCCCGGATTTGTCCTAGTTTAGAGGGCGTCCGGGGAGCGTCCGGGTGGGTTTTCAAAAAGTGTCCGGACAAAACCCGGACACTCTGTGTTAGGGAACAATTATAATTGTTAGATAAACCGTTAACAAGCTAAAAATTTAAATGGAATCGACGTTTTTTTAAGGTGTCCGGGAAAGAATCTCGATTTCACCCATGTGTCCGGATTTTTTCAAGTTTTTGTTTGGAGTCGGCAATTTAAGTGATGGCAGGCCTAAACTAAGTACATAAATACTACACCCCTCTTTTGGATGTATGAAAACGGACAAGTATAGATTAAAACACACGGTGTTCCATCATGGAGTCATATTGCTTGTACCTCGGATGTGACCTAAAAAAAAATAATTTCTGGATAGGCCGATCAGTCACAACAAGTAGTACCTGTTCATCGTCGCTGATCTTCGTCTATTGAAAGATAGTGAAAATGGGGTTCAACAACCTACGGACACATACATTTTATATGCATTATGTTAGCTATCACCGAATAGACAATGTCAAGAGTATTCGTTCCCATGGTTGAATCAATTGCAAAATCGCGTGTGAATAGTTTCCATTTGATGTAATCCATTTAACGCTTGTGCTATGATCGGAGTACCTATACTTTCATTAATTCGTGAATGTGAACCAATAGTAATAGACACTAATTCAAGAAATCAAATTAGTATCCCGTTTTTTTTTCTGTTCCCAGGTAATATTAGTCGAGTATTCGCGGTAATATTTACAATCCGTGTGTCAACCACGATCGGTACAATTTGATTGAAACGTCGAGCAAACAAAAGGTAATATGGGGTTTAAGCAGTCTGCCGTCAATCGGTGACGTCTGGAAACATGTCCGGTAAACAACAACCAGACTGGTGCCGCTAATAAGAATTTTCTAGTAGAAATAAATACCCAATAACAAATTCGACCAGGATTCAAATGTAGCACCGCATTCAAACTTTCTCCACGGTTTACAATTTTTATTTTATGACTTGAAGTTTAACACCTTCCATGTTTTTACGTTTTTATAAATTACAAACAAAGCTGTATGAATATAAAACAAAAATGTCATCTCAGACATTGAACACCACTAACGTCTAAAGTACTTGTGTACACAAATCTAACGAGCCCAAGCAAGACGAAGTCATTTATCGTCTGTAGGTACTGGCCCCATCATAAGACCATCTCCAGTGCTAGTTCAACCAGCATGGGAATACTAGTAAATAATTCAGTTTTAAGTACAGGATTAATACAGGCAGCTTCCAACCGATCTTCTTGGGAGTCATTGAGGGAGGCCTATGTCCAGCACTGGACGTCATAAGGCTGACATGAAGATGAAGCATACGAAAGTATGATCGGTAGTATATATATATGTGTAATTCGGGTCTTAATCGCGATAATATTTAAAAGGTACAATACCTCTTGTTTACCCGACGTTTCGATCGAATTGCACCGATCGTAGTATATAGTCTATGGAATGTTTTGAAAAAAGTCTAAAATTCATTACAAAAACACGATAATGCTGAAAAAGATATTAACGCTCTCAAGTCGTCATCTGGGATTATGTCAAGTATCGAGGGTTGGATCCCCATGGGGTAATGGTCTGCATGATTCGAAGATAAATAGTTCAAATTCTAAGGGTTTGAGTGCGTTAATCGTATTTGTAAAGTTTCGTGGGAAACAGGCATGTATTGTTGGTGGAAGAATTATCCTTACTAATATTATAAATGCGAAATGAAATTTGGTACACAGATAGATCTAGAGCCTGAGAAAGGACATAGGCTACTTTTTAATGGAAAAAAAAGGGGTGTAAGGGGTTAAAAGGTGGGGATGAAAAGTTGTATGGAAGTATCGTCATATTTAGAGCTAGAAGAAGCTTGCAACTTATTTTTTAGGCTGTTGATTCGATATAAATACACTATTCCATACGGACGAATTCGCGGGCACAGCTAGTATTTTATAAAAAAAGGAAATTAAAAGCCACAGTTACCAAAGGCTAACATCGCATTGTTGTTTTTTTAAAACGAATAACTTAATGCAACCAATACACTGCATACGATGGAATCCATCTACTACGTGTTCCAATTGAATGCGCAGTTTCTAATTATAATTAACGATTCTGCCATACATTATGAGATGCTCGCTTGTACCACACAACAACTCAAAATAAACATGCATTATTATATTTAAACTGGTCTCGTAAACCTATTAGTTTAGCTCTCAGCACGACATGTCAAAACTTGGGCGGTGACGTACGGTGGTGGTGACCAGTTTTAAACTGTCGTAACTCAGTGTCAAAACCGTTTAAATCACGAGTAACATGTTGTACAACTTGAAGACTTGTTCTATGAGTTAAGCAGTTAGATGTATTACAATGTTTAAAAGCATCCTAGCTAATATAATTTGTTTGTGACGCTTTAACGCCTTAACTACTTAACCAAAAGTCATTAAATAAGAAAAAGATATAGGGTACCTTTCATCCAAAAGAAAAAGTACTGTACTGTTAATTCAGGTATTCTAGCTAGTATATTAAGCTAGTATTATTATAAAAGATCTTTACCTATAAAAGTGAGGTGTTTCACTCGTGTCAGTAAGGACTCGGACGCCTGTGAGAGAGATGGCGATAGTCACTTCACTAGAACTGAGCTGGTCTTTGGCGCTGAACATCTCCTGGCCGTAGCCGCGGAGCTGCTGACACGTTGTGATGAACCCCTCTTCTGCTTGTGCCTGGTGATACATATATTTTAATAGAAATACTAATTAAATGACCACGTTAGTACTGTGCAGAGGTAGAATTTTGAGTGTAATGTAATGCAATCGCGAGGCCCTGAGTTCAATTCTTAGGTAGCGCCAATCATTATTGGGTTTCACTGTTAAGAAATGTTTAATGGTATCAAGGTATCACGAAACGTATGTAGGCGGCAATAGCTTGCCCCTTAGTACGTGGCGCCTAAAAAATATATAGAAAAATGTAGGTACAATACACTGCCTATAATGTCGAGTAAATACAGCGGTGCCAACTGGCCTCCTGAGCGTTGCGCTGGGCTGAAAGCGCGAGATGGCAGGGGGATCTAGCTGAAGCATCAAGTCTCCAGATTGAAGGGAACGGATTTCAAACAATACTCTCAGATCGTCCGTAGTACGCCATTTAAACCGACATTTAGATGGCTAGCCAGATCTGTCCGGTTTTCTATCTTCATATAATAGGTAGATACGTATTTAAATATAACGTGTACGCTGAAACATAATAGGAACATCATTTTTATAATATTCTGTACAAGTTTCAAGATATACCAAAAGTCTATTTTTTCTATTCTTTGAGCTAAGGTAGAGGGCTAAAACATTTGTCCAAAAAAATAAACAAAAATATATTTACATATAATTTAGCCAAACGCCACTTTTTACAGGTATTCGAAATCGATTCGATGATTTTTTTTTCCATACATTGACACTCCGCATTAATCAATAGTACCTACCCGGGAGACCGAGGTTCGCTCGGTAGCTTTTTGTAAAATCGTATTTATTTACATTTATTTTGTAAAATTGCGTTTTTACAGGAAATGCAACTAAGCGGTTGAACTTAAAATGCAAAACTGTATCTGTATACAAAATTTCATCAAAATCGTTAGACCATTTCTGAGATACCCGAAATATAAATACATACATACAAGAATTGCTCCTTTAAAGTAATAAGATTTTATTAACATTCCACAATATTAATGACCTTCTGTCAATATGATATATTAAAACAGCTGAAAACATATTGTTAAAAATGCCATCATATCCAAATCAGCAATATTACGAAGTTACAGTGATTAAACATGTTACTGATTTCATTGTTTGTCCAACAACGTAACTTGATTTCATTGAATTATCGTTCCCAAGGTAAGTGATGTTTAAACATATTGAAGATTGCACTCTGCATATCATGAAAACAAAACAATCTCTGCAATGGGACACTCACATTTGAAAATAGTCCTTTCTTAAAGACATAAAACGAGCTATCTTAGTCTAAAATCATCCAAAAGGCTTTTGCCAATAAAACTTTAGGGCAATAGATCTGTCAAAAGCACCTCCCTGACATGTCATCCCCCAACGAGCTCTCAAATATAGTGTAGGTATATAGCTAGTATTTATTGATACAGGGATGACAGTCACTTTCCGGGCGGGAAGCTGCAGTCGGCCCCCGCCCGACGAGGTACGCGAGTGGCGTGAGGCCGCTCGCCAAACCACCATGGCTTGTTGGTCGTCCCGGCTGGAGGCTCCACGTGCTGGCTTTGCCGCCTTGCCGCCGTGGAGGCGCTCCAGCCGCCATCGTCGAGTGGGCAGGGTGGCAGCACGGGACCCTTTCCTTCCGACTAACGCAGGTTCTTTCCGGGCACGCCTGCTTCGGGAAGTACCTGCACTCGGTCGCTAGGAGGGGGGAACTGAGCCCCACTTGTTAAATCGGTTCATTAGTTTAGGAGTTTATCGCGGATATTGTATAAAGATATAGGATAAATTTTATTTATCCAAATAGATAGATATGCCTCTTGTTCTCTCATTCAGCCATCCGCTGCGTCTCGGAAATCTTTTGGAAAGAATTGTCATGTGAGCTTTTGTGTCACATACAAAACCTTGCTACTTGGAATCTTAGTAGTACGTACAAAAGATGGCATAGGAATGTCCCTATGTTATTTCGCATGTGCAAAAAAAAATTACAAAAAAAATATAATACCACAGTTTATTCAACAAGAGAGCATTGTTGATTAAATCGCGGTACACTGCGATCGTTGTAAAATTTATAAACATTTGAGTCTGTCTCAGACTATATACTGACATGGGAATCGAAATTATTGCCATTAAGTGTCTACCCCCCCAAGTCTTTATTAGACACGAGTATATTATCAGCTATGTGTAAAAATTAAGCTATGTATAAGAAAGGTTTTTGTTGGTAATTTTTAGGAAGGGAGAATGTTTTCCTTGGTACCAGCACGATTTAAATCAGATATAACACGTGAGAAGTAAATTCTAAAGATAACGATGTATTTGTTTTTGTTGTTAATTTCGCTATCAATCATTCAAGCGGTAAGGCAATCACTTTATGAACATGTCAGTTTCTGCACTCAAGTCAACCACCAATGCGCCACCTTCATCCATTATCAAAGGACGATGTCACACTACTCGGTGACGCCTTTTTAGAGCAGACTCGTACTGTGGTCTTATAAAGTTCATTTACAGATGGTCTGATCGGAGACTCGACCTGACATAGACTAGCTATCATCAACAACAACCCGTAACCTTGACTAGCAAAGTATAGTAACGGGTCTTTTTGAAAAGAAAACTTCAATAAAATTTAAAAGCCTAGCTCGTCGCCCAATTTACAGGCAAGAGAAGCGATTACTTGTATGTCATGCGCTCTTCTTGAGAAGGGTAGATGTTTTTTTCTCCTTATGGCCCAGAAATTGTAGCTAGAACCTATCTGGAAATGGTCGGTTAGTAAGAGTAAGCTGCCTACTCATCTCGGCAACACTGTGGTTTTAGTCCGTTTCGATTCCGACATAACCATTTCGTCACGACTCGGCGAGGATGAACCCAGAAATTTACACGAAGAAACGGCTACCAGGGAGAGCTGCGGTTTTTTGCATTGGCAACAGAGACAAAGGGGTAATTCCAAAGTCGATAATTGATATTTAAATACTTTATATTTTGTTGTATTTTCCGTCAATAGTTACGATTTCGCAGCATTATGACATTGTTTGAACACTCTATTTAGATCGTTATCGTTGTAATGAGACAGCGCATTTTAAAAAAGTATTTACTTCAAGTGCTTGCTCACCTTCTTATCAAATACATAGTGATTACATTACATAGATAACGACGACCGTTTAGAACGTATTTATTTTCTTTTTCTGATGCATTCTAGGTATTAATGAAGCAATTTTTAAGGTTTGAACGTGAATAAAGAGAGTTTCTATTACCTATATTTTAATTATGCACTCATGACATGGCAAAGGAGCACCTGATAGTAAGTGGGTATCCCTACAAGACAAATAACATAGGATATGACATTATATACGACAGTTAGAAAAGAGGTCTCTATTAACTGTTGCATCAGAATTTCAAAACCTTTTTATTTTTCAAATATTAACATCAATTTGTTAGTAATGACAATCAGCAAAATATATTAGGATGTCCTGAATACATACGTCTTTGAGACTATGTTAAGGACTAGAGATAATTAAATATCTTCACCTTTATTTTATATTATTTATTTTATTTTATTTTTTTAGCACGTGAAGTGAAACTTCTTCACAATATATTTAATTTTATGACTGTTGAAAGGTGATAACGAAATTTGGGCACTTACAATCGTTGTGATTTGAAATTCGATGAAACGAAAAGCATCACGATATAGTTCTTATAATCTTTGTCTTTGCGCCTGCGTACTACCAAGCCTTCAGAATATATGTTAATGTCAACGTGGTGTAATTTTGGTGCATTTGCGTATTAAATTAATTTTATTTATTTTTTCTCCGTATTTCACTTTTACTTAATTGATTCTTTACAAATTCACAGTTAAATCCAACATTAACCTATATTGAAAACGAATACGACTTCAGGTTTGCTTATTGTTTATTATTAAGGCCATTATTTGTATATCTTGATCTGTTGTCTGTATCTGTACCTATTGAATAAAATAAAAATAAAATGATTTGACCAATAACTTTTATGGAAATTATCTAAAATTAAATTTATTAACATTAGTAAATTATTTGTGTTGATTTTACTTTTTATTTCTCATTCTCTCATAGGCTACTTTTCTGAAGTTTTACACACTTTTTTAAAGTTTCATATAACTTTGAAATAAAAAAATTAAACCGTGAATGTATTGTTCTTAACAGATAAAAATTAAGTGTTCTGACATTCAAACGAAAAAAATATGGAGAGCAGAGATGTATGTTACAAAATGTGTTTATGACGTGTATGGCGTAGGCGTCGATCAGCTCTATCCGGTTGGTCCCTGGGTCTTCACATTACATAGAGGGAATCTAAATATGGTTCGCGGCTCATTCGTCATAACAACGGCCAGTATGACAAAATAAAATCAAATGGTGTAAGACGTTTCCTGAAGACAGTAATTACTAAGGCAAAATATAGTAACTAGTTAACTAAATAATGGAATGTTATCATCGTTTTAAAATAATATATCAATATATATACAAGCATTTAATTAAATTAATTGCACCTTGTTAGTATGTGACGTCTTTAGCTAATTGCATCACCAAACCCTTGAGGTCTGTTGAAATTTCAATACATTAATTTTATGGAAAAAAGCACTTCCAACGACTTCCAAATTGTTTAAGTGAAGTTGTGCACTTATTGGGATGGGTAAAAAATGTTAAACTCGCGTCAGGACACGTGACCTGATCGAAAATTTGTAAGACGGAGCCGAGTTTCTTATATTAAAAAAAAACAGTCAGTCGTAGGACTGCACGTCAGAAGTGAAGACATAACTTCACAATGTATTTGCATATACATACACACACACACACACATCTGTATATATATAATCAGGTTAAAAATATAAAGTAGGTAATAACATATCTAAATGTATACATAGGGTACACTGGAAGTTCTGCGCTCCTGGCCGCTCATAAATGTTTGAATTTCGAATGTTATATTTTTTCCCTAAAAACTTTATTTGGGCTATTATCACTACATATTATAAAACAAAGTCCCCCGCCGCGTTCTGTCTGTCTGTCTGTTCGCGATAAACGGAAAAACTACTGAACGGATTTTCATGCGGTTTTCACCAATGGATAGAGTGATTCAAGAGGAAGGTTTATATGTAGTATACATGCATATTATTATAGAGAAAAGTCGAGAAATTCAAAGATTTGTAATGTCATGTCGTAACAAACATATTTTTGTGCGCTTACATTGCAAACGCTGGCTAAACCTTACGAGACAGATCAAATTAATGTACTACGGAATTGTGTATCTTAAAAAGATCAATAAAAAAGTCTGCGATGGTATATGTTTATCTCCTAAGGATAACCCACAGTAACCATTTTTATCTTTTACATATTACAAAAAAATTCAAGGGGTATTTATCAAACTACTTTAAACAATACAGTATTATTCCTTATCCAATTAAATAGCTAAGGTACGTTGTGCATTTCATGTAGATCAAAATTGCCCTTTACAGCATATAATAAAAATGAATATCTTAGAAGATATAAGAGATTTAAAAAGCGGGGGCAGAGCGGCTGGCAGGCCGAACCGATTTTGGTAATTCTTTTTTGTTAGATAGGGTACCTCAAGGGTGGTCCCATGTCAAGGAAGTCAGGATCTGATGATGGTATCCTGATAAAATTGGGAGAAATCCTCGAAAATTGTAGGACCGAATAGTGTTTCTGTTTCCTTTTCATTACTTTATGAGGATTTTGCGTTTAGAATCATCATCATATCATGTAGCTGAGCTAATGATGAAAAAAAATCATATTATAAAAATCTTCACTACATATAACTACATATTATAAAACAAAGTCCCCCGTCGCGTATGTCTGTCTCTTCGCGATAAACTGAAAAACTACTGAACGGATTTTCATGCGGCTTTCACTAATAGACACTGATTCATGAGGAAGGTTTAGGTGTATAAATTGTACCCGTGCGAAGCCGGGGCGGGTTGCTAGTTAATAATATATAAGACAAGCTATTAGTCAAATCGGTCCAGCCTTTCTCAAGTTATGGGCTTACCAACAAACAGCATTTCATTATTATTTATTATGTGCGACAATTCGGAACATAAGATTTTTTTTTATTATACCTGCAATCTAAAAATGTCAGGAATTCAATTCCATAGTACCTAAATGTATGTAAAGCACCGTCTCAAATCAATTGTACGGTTAGGAATAAAATTCCACGGCGTCTCGATGAGCTAAACACTGGATTACACACACACTGTACTAGCACACACAGTTATACACACGTAATGTATTCAATACAACACACTAACATTGTTGTACATGATAGTATTACTAATTTTATTGTCTAATACAGTAATAATAATAAACTTAACTTTTTATGTTCGCTCGAATGTATAAATTCTACAATGATGTACACGCAGGGCGTAGCAGAGGGCTGTCGGGTCGATTGTAAGTGTAGGTGAAACTTAGGTGAGAAATGAATTACCCGTCATCTGAAGAGTTTGTCTTTTTGGTTGCGTTCAACCATAATCATAAATTAAAAATTTAAAATACCCCCGACTCGAAAATCCCTTCAATGATTACAAAAGAGCTTATGATCTTCGAACGGCTTAACAGATTTTCTTGAATTATATCTAAGAACACTCTCGAACCTTTCAAACAAAAAAAAACCGCATTTAAATCGGTTCATCCGTTTAAGAGATACCATGATAAGAGCACAGACAGGCAACAGACACACAGATACACAGACACGTCAAACTTATAATACCCTTTTTGCAATTAATTTTTGAATCACTCCGTCTATTGGTGAAAACCGTATGAAAATCCGTTCGGTAGCTATTGAGTTTATCGCGAACAGGCAGACAGACAGACGCAGCGGGGTCTTTGTTTTATAATATGTAGTGATTATATATATATTAGTTTGCGCAACTTTCACAGATGGCGCAATTTTAATTTAGAGTTTTTATAATATTTACTATATTTTGATATAATTTATTCAATCCATTAAATATATATAATAATAATAACTAGAGATCCCGTGGTGGTCGAATTTCGACCATGGTTTATTTCATTGGCCAATATTACTTGACCTGTCATTGTACAGACTTTTGTACCATGACAGGTCAAAATATATACTGGACACTCATAGCTGTATGTACCCGTTTTTGCATTTTTTTTAACTTTGTAGCAAATATTGTTCAAAAATTTTAGCATTCGTCACTTCTTCTCTGTATAAACTATAAGTGTGCGAAATTTCATACTCCTCCGTCCTCCCAATTTTCGTAAAAAGGGATCCAAAGTTTTCGCTTCACGTATTAATATATAGATAATAATAACTCCTCACATCTCACACACGTCCGTCTGATCCCAAACTAGACAGAGCCTGTACTATGGTAACTAGACTGCTGATAAACATACTTATATATTTCTAAATACATACATATTATAGATAAATTACACCCAGACACAGAACAAATGATCATGATCATCACACAATTATTTGTCCTGGGTAGGAATCGAACCCACAACCTCTGGCTCAGCAGTCAGGGTCACTAACCACTGGACCAACAGGCCATATATAAATATAACGAAAGGAACTTCGTTACAACCGGGGGTCCCAAACACACCTCATGCGGTTTTTTTAATATTAATTTGATAGTCCAATTTTTGAGGATGGTTAAATTTACGCTACAACTCTTAGGAGTGGAGCAGGGACTATAAACACAGGTGAAAGTGCGACAAACAGCTAGTAGTATATAATTAACATTAAAATCAAAACCTTGACCTCTTGGCGGCCATTGTGCTTGGTTTTGTTAGAGGTCATATTTCTGACCATGATCTGTAACGGGGCATAGGTCCCTGCCGCCTATTTTTTGGTAGGGGTTGCCCAAACACCTAACAGGCGGCCAAAAAAAAATGGGAGAGGACTAATAGTATCCTTGAGTGCTAGAGTCGACACGTGCCCACGGTAAGTTTTCCTGTTTTTGGCAAGCGGCCAAGGGCTATAGAAGGTTAATGACTAATTTATCTAAGTAAACATGCTTAACTACCGGTCATACAAAAACAAAACAGCTCACCTCGAACCCGCCCTCGCGGTATGCGTCAAGCTTTAGTTAAATGGTATTATCTTTAGACTAGCAACCCGTCCCGGCTTCGCACGGGTACAAATTGTACACCTAAACCTTCCTGATGAATCACTCTGTCTTTTAGTGAAAACCGCATGAAAATCCGTCCAGTAGTTTTTCAGTTTATCAGTCAGACAGACGCGGCGAGGGACTTTGTTTTATAATATGTAGTTTCCTGTTTTAGACGGAGTGTTATTGTCACAATTAAATTTCGATCTCTGGGTGATCACTAGGGCATCTATAAATTACGTCACACGTTAAGGGGTAGGGAGGGGGGTCAACGAAGTGCGACATTAAGTGACAGGGAGGTCATAAGCTTCGTGATATGACAATAATAATTTATAGTATTAAACAAATCACAATACACAGATCATCATGTGTCACAGTGTGAACAAAAAAACTTAAAAAATATTCTATCTTTAGGGTTAAGGTTGAATTGAATGTCCACGGACACAAGATGATTCTTTCCATTCTTAGATCTTTCATTAATACAAGTTTTTTTTTTTTATAACAAGAATACTAGCAACGTGGGTCACACATTACTAGTATTCTTGTTAACCCCTCCAGCTAAGCTAAGTGCTTGTGTTAGGAGTGGGTTCACGACGACGCCGAGTTTAGTTAAGTAGTTTGTTTATTTTCTAGAATTTTTGATTTGATTTTTACTTTATTAGAATAAAATATTTTATAACTGCTGTTTTCATTTATTCAGTTCTGGGTGTAAATATATGTAAAGGACTCCTAAAAATTGCGAAATTCGCGTGACGTAATTTATGAATGGCCCCTAGTAATAATAAGTCCAATGTGAAATACTCTTCATAAATTACCGAAGTAATCCTGGTTCAAACCATTGAAAACTCGAGTGGAAAACCAATCTTTGCAATTCACGCCAACACAGACACTGAACCCAATATATCTCAATTGCTGGTCCTTAACCATTACGGTATTACAGATTGTGGTCGCTTGAGCCCGAAGTACTACATTACATCATCTTCTATTATATTTCTTGATGGCAACACTCATTAATTATTTAGCGGATAGCCATTTGAGGTCATAACTAGTTATGCTATAATTGAATTCACATCAGATTACAAAGTTGTGTAGCTCTTATTGTGCTGAGTTTACATCTCATTAATCTAGTTTGTTTAATGAAGTTAATGGGATGGACAATTGTGAGATTTTGTCGTAATAGCCACTTTGTAGTGCTTAGATACTTTATTTAGGAAACCGTTTTTTGCTTCTGATGGGAATATCTCAAAATATACGTAAGAAGAAACTACTTAACGAGATATTCGTAACCTCCTGCATTCGTACGCAACGTTAGAGGTCTCCGATTCGATTCCCACTCAGTGCATATATTTGTTTGTGTTATTTCCGGGTATATTAGATTATTATTATTATTACATCTATATTTCTTACTAACATTATAAACGTAAAAGTTTGTGAGGATGTATTTTTTTTTATGGTATAGGGGGCAAACGAGCAAACTGGTCACCTGATGGTAAATGACTACCGCCGCCCATGAGCACTTGCAACTCAATAGTCACAAGTGCATTGCCGGCCTTTAAGGTGGGAGTATGGGAAGGGGGGAATAAGGGGCGAAGAAGGGAGAGAGGAAGGGAGAGAGGAAGAGGGAAGGGTTAGGGCCTCCGGTAACCTCACTCACTCGGCGAAAAGTAATGCAAGCATTGCTTTATTACCGGTTTTCTGTGAGGCTGTGGTATCGCTCCGGTTGAGCCAGCCCATACGTGCCGAAGCATGGCTCTCCTACTGTGAAAGATGAATGGATGTTTGTTACCCTTCACGCAAAAACTTCTGAATCGATTGCGATGAAACTTGGTATGTAGATAGCTGGAGACCTGCATTAACACATAGGCTACTTTTTTTCCCGATATTCCCACGATAAACCGCGGGGCGCAGCTAGTAATATAATAAAACTGTACAGTTTTTTGTTTGTATGTTTAAACGATCTCTGTGATTATAAGTCAGATTTGAATAATTCTTTTTGTATTGGATAGAGTATTCATTGGGGAAGGTGATAGGCTACATGGCAGAAAATCTTGTGACTAAAGGACTCAATGTCACTAAATAAATTGTAGTTTTTTACTGATTTGGAGGACCGCGTTACATTTACTGCACAGGGGGTCAGTTTGATTTGATTGACAGAAAAGGTTTATTTTTTAAGGACCACTGAAAATAATAACTGGTAGTTTAACCACGGTAATATTGTCTATCCAGTATTGGGACTCGACGCTGTCCTTGAAATAATTACCCACAGCCGCGCGGTACGTAAACACGCGAAAGAGCTGCCCGTGCCCGTCTACAGTATTTTAATTTCATCTACGTACTTGAGTTTCTTTCTAGTTTTGTGATTGTAAATTTTATATTTCTTATTTAAAAAAATTAAATTTGTTGTGAATGAAATAGGAAGTGTTCAATAATATAGCAAATTTAATAAGAAAAACACCCTTATTTTAAAACTGAAAAATATTTGCGCCTCCACTGAGATGTACGAAAAGCTTCATTGTTAAATTTAATAGTATAAAAAATACATTGCCATGTCAAGTAAGTACTTGTAACTACTTATTTCAATCAAATACACAAATCGCAAGCTTACTGCTTACAAAAGCATCACACCGTTCGTTCCTCACTGCGGTGCGTTCGCGACTGGTTGTGTACCGAGTGTATGCCGAACTTAAGCTTTCCGACCGTTTGTATGAAGATAGAATACTGTATAGATAATATTACCGTGGTTTAACTGATCATCTTTCCAGATGAAAGTGTTCCCTTCTAGAAATCAATATCCTAGATATTGATTCATAACACTGTAGAAAAAAAGTTCCCACAATTGACGGTTGAGTAATCAAAACAGCCCATTCAATAGTTTTAATACTTCCTTTATTTAAATCATACAAACCTACCTACATAGTAGTAAAGTAAGTCTTCAATAACCTAGCCTAGAAGACTAGCTTTCTTCCGTCTCACGAAAGACACAGGTGCCGCAAAAAAACTGGATATATGGCCTTGATAACCGCTGGCCTGTGGGCGCCTATTTTGTTTCAATTGCCCAGTGGTACCTCGACACTTACTGGTCTTCTGTGGGCGCCTAAGTAGAAAATCACATACGGTGGCGAGACGTGTTCCACGATCTTCTTTCTAAATCGAAGAAACACACAGCTTCAGCACACCTCTCTGAGACTAATTGTTATATCGACAGATAGTCGAATCTTTTGGGGATTCAGGGTAGACCTGATGCATGGAACGGTTGGTAAGCCGTGAAATTATATCTAGTGTCATTTACTAATATAAATAGGTTTTTTCTTATCTAAATAACGTAAGATGTAACTACATTATGGACAATTGTTTAACTTGATCAGTGAACTGCGATGCCAGGTTAATGATGGGCCCATTGTTATCTCATATAATATTCGCTTTAGTCTGGAAATAACCTTTAAAACTTGTAATACTTCTACATTTATTTTCTGATCTACTCTGCTGCTGCTGATTCTACATGTATTAGCTGATCATTAAACAAACTTTTACGTGTGACACAAATTAGTTAAGGTCCTACTGTTATATTTCGAACATGTTTATAAGTAAGATCATAAACTAGTCTGACTCAATACTATTTTTAGTCCTCTTTGACTGATCCAATTGATGTAATGTGTAATATTAAACAACTCTTAAACTGCTGATTGTCCCGATAGCTAGAAACTTGTTACTGATAAAGATAACGTAAAGTGTAGTTTAATGTCCATTCTTATTTCTTTTTATAGGTACTACCATATTTCCAATAATACCACATTATAACCCTAGATTATAACCCTATTTTCAACCGAGTTCATTCACACTTTTTTATATTCTTACAGAGATGTATTAAAGTCAAATCAGTTTTTTTTTATTGTTACAACCAGTGTTTTAATTAGCAACATCAAATAACTTACAACATCATTATCTACATCTATCTTTGTTATCTTGCATATTTTTGTATCATTGTAATTTACTTATCTATCTATATAAACAAAAATGAAATTCTGTTTGTTGGTGAGCACATCACTTGAAAATTACCTAACCGTACAAACTAGATTTTTAGGCCATTTTTTAATAAAAATTCGGTAAATATGCTAATTTAGGAAAACTAGAAGTTGTTTTTAGGGTTCCGTACCTAAAGGGTAAAAGTAGGGTTCCATACCCTATTACTAAGACTCCACTGTCCGTCCATCTGTTTGTCTCTCTATCACCAGGCTGCATCTCATGATCCGTAATAGGTAGACAGTTAAAATTTTCACAGAATGTGTTTATCTGTTGCCACTATAACAACAAATAATAAAAATAAATTAAAAATTAAAGGCGGCTCCCCTACTAGTGACGTATTTTTTTTTGGCTTGTAGTATTAAATCTTGTACGATGGTGCGGAACCCTTCACGCGCGAGTCCGACTTGCACTTGGCCGGTTTTATTTTATTACAGTGATTAGTGATAGACCCCCTTTCGAAGTTCCCGTATAGCTGAGGACCGCAGCAAAATGGAGACGCACAAGAGAGATGCATTATCCAAACCAGAGCATCAGTATGAAACCACAATCACTCTGTCAAGAGTGAACCACTGAGTAGGAAGATGACAGCTGATTTCTAAGTTATTTTATTAGGTAGTGAAATTGTTCTAACTGCATTGCTTAGTTAGGGTTACTTGTAGAGTCTGATAGCTTAATACCTTATGACCAAACTTGAATATTTTTACACTTGTATTTATTACTAAGATATGAATGGTACATTGTCAACGGCAGTGACACGTAGGGGACATAGATGGTAGGTAGGGTGACTTATACCTATAAACACTGACGGACTGGCCTGTTGGTCTAGTGGTTAGTGACCCTGACCGCTATGCTTATAGGTCGTGGGTTCGATTCCCACCTAAGTCTGGGTGTTCTTTGTGTTCGTTGTTTCTATGTTTGTAAAGTCCCCCGCGACACAGGAGTAATTCCTAATGCGGGAGTTGTCTTTTTAAAAAAAAAAAAAAAAAACACTGTAGTTATAAATCAAATATAAGTTAGAGGAACTTCCATAATTGGGTGGTTGTAAAGCTATATGAAAAACAAGCAGTGGCCCGCGGTTTCACACGCGTAAGTCCCGATCCCGTGGGAATATCGGGATAAAAAGTATGCTTATGCGTTAATCCAGGTCTCCAGCTATCTACATACCAAGTTTCATCACAATCGGTTCAGTGGTTCTTGCGGGAACGAGTAACAAATATCCATCCATCCATTCATTCATCTATCCAAACTTTCACATTTATAATATTAGTGGGATCATGTAAAAGTCTAACTTCTCTAACTAATAGGACCACTATTATACATTTCCAGCTGACTTTGTAACACTAAATATGTGTACAAATTCCTGTAACCACAGACTAGAAAGCATAGCAACAATTAATTCTACTAAAGATGATGAAGTGTATAAAATATGTATATTTCATTGCCATTACCTGGGACATGTTATGCAACGCCATGTGATGCTGTATCACAGCCTCCGTCAGCCATTCCAATCTGCCTGTCTCAGCCAAAGTACTTCCATCAATGATTTGACCACCATCTAACATCTGCTTAGGAAATGTCAACAGATTCTTCAAATATTCCACCGTGTGCCGCTCCCGGTCATGATTCCCATACTCTGCCTGTCTACTGTACGATGCAAGCACAACCGCTTGCTGACAATCACAAATAATCCTGCCTTCTATCAAGTCATTCTTCAGTTGTAGAAAGTAGTGGTACCTAGTTACTTCATCAGTGATCAAACTAGTACCAGAGATCACGTAGTACATCACGCGAAGGTACAACTGATGTGATGACGCGTACTTCTCCAGCTGCCGTTTCAGCGGCCGCTCCAGTTGTACCCATCGCGGTTGTTGACTCCGGTTTATATACCGAAGCCCGAAGAACTCCGACTGGTTGATTGCTTGTCTCTGACATACATTGTCCAGGCATTCTTGTCCTGTGCTGTCTACAGACAGTGTACAGTCTGCAACACCACCGTCTAACAGCTCAACACTTATCACAAACAAACTCTTTGATGCTACATTGTATTGCCGCGTTTTCTTCAACTTCAGCTTGAAAGGCATCTTCCTAACCTACCCGCCGCCGATTCGCAATAACATCACATAGGAAACAAACGTTACGTTACGTTTATGGCAAAGGAATGTAGGAAACGAAGCATCCGTTACGCGCACCACATATTTATTAATAATTCACATTGAATTCGCGACGTAATTACAGTCCCTTGAACCAATTTTTGTTACGGTAGCGATGACGTAGCTGTATCGGTGGAAGGCAATAAATCTTGTCGAGTAAACACATATGTATTGTGAAAATAAGAAATTCACGTTCACAACATTGAAGCCATCGAGTTAATGACAAGTCTAATGACATTTATTATATAGTGTTGCTACACTTGATTTGAAGAAATTACCAGCTTTATTTTTATTATAGAAATAATGTTATTTATCAAGACAAGAATACCACTAAAACGACTTGTGCGACCTTGGATGGGCAAAAGCTGTTATACTATCAGATTTTAGCATGTATCCAAGATAAGACGTTATAAATAGGTATCTTTTTGCAAAATACACCATTTAAGGAAAAGGAGGTGGGTACGGCTAGGTTAACTAAGAAGGAATTTTAATACTCCACATTATTATTCACGTTACTGATATAATCGATCAGGGATATATAGACTTTTATTGCAACGTCCATGGTCACGGTATTATTCTGTAAACTGGTGCTTATTTTATTCTTATCTCCTAAAAGTTCACAGTGCATGGTGCGTTCTGCGTTAGAAGAATAATAGTCGATTTTTTCATTTTTAAGGTTCGTTCCTCAAAAGAGAAAAAGGAACCCTTAAATAATCACTTGGTTGTCCTTCTGTTTGTATGTCTGTCTGTCAAAACTATTTTATTCAGAAATGCATGTAGGTATATCAAGTTGAAATTAACATCAAATATTTGTGTCACCGGTGGTGTGGTCTCTTGAACTTGAAAAAATAAAATAAACCAAGTCAAAAGTCATCAAAAGATGGCTATTAAAGCCGATATTTTAAAATTGTAGTGTTGCAAAACGTGAATCTCGCTCTGCTACTGGTATCTATATAAACTTCCAATTACAAAAAAAAAACCGGCAAGTGCGAGTCTGACTCGCGTACTGAGGGTACCGTAACCAAACAAACCTTTATGGAGATAGTAGGTACGTCCATCTCAGAAATCAATTCGCAAAGATTTCTGCCTGTCTTTTTCGAAAGACAAACTTAACTTTGCAGTAAAAATTAACAACTTCCGGGTTTTCCCTTTCCTTGTGCTGAGAGACCTTGCTTCTGACCAAATTTCATAATTCTAGGTCAATAGGAAGTACCCTATAATAGATTTTGACTTACCTGCGAAATGCTCTAATTCGTGGGTTTGGCCTTAACTTTTGATTGCGTTGATTTAGAAGCTTGATTTTTTAAAGCTTGAAGGGACCGCAGACAAGTATTTGGAAATAATTTCAACTTGACAGACAGACAGTCAGACAACAAAGTGATCCTATAAGGGTTCTTTTTGAGGAACGGCACTCTAAAAATGATAAATCATTCTTTTGGACAGACTAGAATAAAATTGAGGTTTTTGGTTCACACAATAGACGTTAGGATTGCAACTGGGTCTTATAAGGTTTTCGAAGCACACAAGATGAAAATGTTCCCGTTGTATGCAATAACCCACTGCTTTCTGCCAATCGTGTTGAGAACCTAATCCGCGGCTGGTTAAGGTTCATCTGAGGATAGCGGTTGCAGACGGTTCGTTTCTTTGTTATTGGGAGAATTGTGTGTAGAAGATCAATTGAATTAAAATTACAGCACTCTCGTACTTAAGTCGAAGTCAGTTATGCGACTTTTAATGAAAAAAAGGTGCCAACGTAAAAGAAAACTTCAAATAAAACATTTAAAAAACTATAATTTATTATCTAAAAAAATATTTCTGTACAGTACATGATTTTAACATTGTAAAATACAACCCACAACCATAAATTCTCATGGCACCCTCAGGCCGTGGACCGCTGCGCCTGTGGTTTACTTGTTTCCCCTCGTTTTACCCAGTCTCGGGGCTGCTTCAGGACCGTTATGAGCTGTTCCTCAGGAGAATCTTTTTTGGGCTCGTGCATGTATTCCCATTTCTACCAAAACGAATAAAAAATGTATTATCCACTATTGCTACATTACATTCGTCACAAATATACTATTCTTTAAAATAAGATTACTACTAATTAATATATTAGATAATGTGACATCTTAACTATAACCTAACTAAAAAAGTAGCTCTATGTGTCTGTTATGATTTCATACTTCAACTGCCGAAAATCATCACGAAATTTTGTATATACTTTGTTAAGGGTACGGAGAAAGACTTCGAGGGATAGACATAGAAAACACATATTACTTTAACGCGAGACGCTTAATATTATAAAATGTGGATGTGATTTTTTTTTATGGTATAGGCTGCAAACGAGCAGACGAGTCACCTGATGGTAGATGACTACCGCCGCCCCTGGGCACCTGCAACTCAAGAATCACAAGTGCGTTGCTGGCCTTTAAGGAGGAAGTAGGGGAAGGGGGGAGAAGGGGGAGGAGGGAAGAGAAGCTGGTCATCTCCGGACTGCTATTATTTAAATATGTATAGTAGTAATTAGCGCGTCTATTTATATTTTAGAAAAAAGGTATGTTACATTGTCCTCATATTTCATTTACGCTTGTAACCAGAAAAAAAATAAAAGAGTGTCCTTGGAGTTTCTTGCCTGTTCTTCTCCATAGGATCTACGTATTATATCGTATACATAAATACGACCTAATGATATGCAATTGTAACTATGTATATAATTTTTGCCAACGTCAATAGAAGCATTAGACGGTATTATTTGCAATTATCTACTAAGACAATTGGTAATATCTTCTAATAATGATATCATTTATATCTCACTAACTATCATATTTAATACTTTTAGAGGTACTCACAGCATTAAGAGGTAATGACATAAGAATAGACTCATATCTAGCCTGCGGAGTGTGGAGCCCAAACTTGGTCCCTCTATCGTACATGAGGTTAAATTCCACGTATCTTCCGCGACGCAGCAGTTGCCATTGCCGTTCGTAGTATCCATACGCATCGTCTTTGTGTTTTTGTACTAAAATAAGAAAAATATTTTTTATTTCATTTCATCAGCCTTTTTTTAAACCAAATTGAACCCGCAGGATCGACCTGCTGTGATGGGCAAATATACATAAGAAATAAACAATGACAGAAAAATCGATGGAAGATTTGTGTTGTACAGTCGGTGGTACTATACGTGCGGTAAGTAGGGTTAGTATGTGTAAATACGAATTTATATTTTATAATAATCAAATATTTACAAGGTAAAAGGATACGTACCAACAGGTATATAGCTAGGTATAACGGCCTCGGCGCATGAGGTGACAAAGTCAAAAGCGGATTTTTGGTCGGGCGTGTCCAAGTCATCAAAGAATATGCCGCCGATGCCTCGACTTTCACCACGATGAGGAATGTGGAAGTAATCATCACACCATTTTTTGAATCTGAAAATAAAAAGACAACCTGTACTGTTATAAAATTGTAGAACAGAAATTGGGTCTACGCGCTAAAGGCTAAAAAGATTGCAACGTGTCAGTGTTGCCAAAAAAGGAAGCAGGTAAGGGTAGCTTTAGTAGTTTTAAGTATTTTTGTAATTAGTGTTCGGGTATTTATATTTGCGAATAAGGTAAACAATATGTTGATTAATGGAAGATAGGAGGAGATAGTTCGAATGGAGAATCACCAACTTGGCTTGAAGCTTACCTTACATAATAGGATTTGTCGTGTTGGTCGCATGCGTTCTTCAGCGTCGTATGGAATAGCTGAGCATCTTCTTCATTCAAATAGTAAGGGGTCAAATCAGTACCACCACCGAACCACCATTGCACGCCTGGAATTGATGAACTATTTTACTATATATAATATTGTTGCTGTATAACTTATCATCCATTCAAATAAATAAAATTGAAGTGTCTGTTCGTAATGTCAAAATAATAGTTTTTTTTTAAGCTCATACAGTTATTTGCACGATACCTATGTTACCTGGCGGCCGTCATTAAAACTCACGTCTTACGAGACAGACCTGACAGACCTTACAAAAAGTGATACAGTTAGTATGGTGTGCATCGCGGTGAATGTTGGTAATAACAGCGCATCACACAACGCAACCGTCTACATCCGCACGTTCTGAAAGCCAAAGGAACTGGTGGCAGTGTAGTAAACCCAGTGTGAAACCTGACACCGTCGCTTCACTCCTTCAAAAAGGGCCCCCGTCGGGTCCAAAACTAGTCGGCAATCCGAAATACAAACGTGAGTAAAACCGTATAGTCTTAAATAAACATGATACCTATGCCTAAAAATCTTATTTAATTTTTTTTGTCTGTCTGTCTGTTTGTTCCGGCTAATCTCCGGACCGGTTAACCGATTTCCACGGGACTTTACTGGTAGATAGCTAGTGTTATAAGGAGTAACTTAGGCTAATTTTATTGCGGAAAAAGTATTAGGGTTCGGTGCAAAATGCTGCTAGAAATATACAAATGTACTTTGTTCTGTCATCTAGAATGTTTTTACTCGTGCAGTAAGGGCAGCTGCGAGGTAATAAGATATAGAAATATTTCCCGTCAGTGATTTAGCTAAGATACCTTTTATCACTAAGGGTCAACTCATATTGAGCTGTAAAATGCTCGAGAACTTTTAAAATCAAACAAAACATTAACAACTTTATCCCATTAAAATAGAGCTCAAAATCGTATGCAAGTAGTAAGGCTTATTTTGGTAATCTCCTTGATTCTCTAGTGATATCTGTTGTGTAATGATATAAATATTAAGTAATGTTAGCTCAAGAATATCATTAACGATAAAATGTTATGTTAATCTGCAACACTCACCATCTTTGTCTTTAACTTCGAAGTATCTGTAGTTGAAGTGTATGGTGGGCACCATGGGGTTGCGAGGGTGGATCACCGCGCTCACGCCGGCCGCGAAGAACGGTAGCTCGGCGTTTTGTAGATTCTTGCCTCTAAGGAGACAAGTAAAGTAAAGTTTAGGTTAAGGTTGCTGATTCTGGCGAGTGTGATTGGGAATAGGTTATTTAAAAACAAAAATTAGGGAACTGTAAAGTAGACAGGGGTCGATTCCCCTGGTCGACTCTTTAAAAACCTTTTAATGCTATTTTTGAAGTACCTCGAACTGTAATCGTTTGGGCCACGGTAGTCACACACGTGATAATGTATGCACGTATGAGCCGGCTCGACTGGTAGTGAAGCAATTGCATTGCTTTTCGCCGAGTGAGTGAGGTTACCGGAGCCCCTAACCCTTCCCTTTCCCATCTCTCTCTTCCCCTACTCCCACCTTAAAGGCCAGCAACGCACTTGTGACTCTGGAGTTGCAGGGGCCCATGTAGGTGTAGTCACTTACCAGCAGGTGACCCGACTGCTAGTTTGCCCCCCATACCATAAAAAAAACTGCTAAAGAGGAAATTTGCAAATCGTAAATAGCCTCAAACCACTGGAAGTATCTGGAGGGCGTTTATTTAATAAGTCAGACACATTTTATTCTTGCAATATGTCATTATTATCCTCCTAATATTATGAACCTGAAAGTTTGTGACTATGTATGAATGTTTTTTACTCTTTCACGCAAAAACTACTGAACCGATTGCGATAAAACTTGGTATGTAGATAGCTGGAGACCTGGATTAACACATACTTTTATCCCCCCCTTTATATTCCCACGGCATCAACCGCGGGGCGCAGCTAGTAAGGAATATTGTGTAGCTTAATATAAGGACAGAGGTTTTTTTATTTTTTCATGTTACTTATTAAATGAAAAAAAGTTTTCTTTTTTGGGTTTTTTATGTATTTTAAAACCATCTTGATGTGTTTCATTTTACAAATGATGTCTACAATGCATTAAGAAATAAATTGTTTTAGTTATATATAATATTACGATACTACATTTATAATCTAATCAGGTACATTTGACACATACTCGAAATATTTACTGATTACAATCATAAATGTAGAAATCATAGTTTCATTGTGTGTAAACTGAAGAAACCATACGTTAATTAATCAATTTATTGGACCGCGTTACGTTTTCGATAAGATAGTAAAGTTTCTACTAGCTGATACTCTCGACTTCATCTGCCTAGATTTTTTTTTTCTTTATGGGATAGGTGACAAACGAGCAGACGGGTCACCTGATGGTAAGTGACTGCCACCGTCCAAAGGCACCTGCGTTGCCGGCCTTTAAATTGGGAGTAGGGGAAGGGAGGGAAGAGGGGGAGAGTGAGGGAAGGGAGTTGGAGTAGAGGGAAGAGGGGAGGATAGGGAAGGGTTAAGGCCTCCGGTAACCTCACTTACTCGGCGAAACACAGCGAAAGCATTGCTTCACTGCAGGTTTTATCACTCCGGTCGAGCTGGCCCATACGTGGCGAAGCATGGCTCTCCTAGCCTATTTTTCATCAAACATTCTTATTTTCTTAACAAAAGTATAGACATGATGAATTTGAGAAATGTTTGGTCCCCCATACAACCTCCCTCCCTTATTTCGTATTTATAATATTAGTATGGATCATATACCAAAATTAATAAAGGATGAATGGGAATATGGTAATTTGATATTTGAGCCATAACCCAATATCGCTGGCAATACGAGTACATGAATCGGGTTGTTAGATGGAAGTCATGTTCGGCTTAAGTCATGTTCTACCCTTGGTCATGAATCAAGTCAAGTTCACTTTTTGTCATATTCTGATTTTATCATGTTCTGTTTTCGTCATGTTCTGTTTTCGTCATATTCTGTTTTCGTCATATTCAGCTTTCGTCATATTCTGCTTTCGTCATGTTCTGCTTTTGTCATATTGCGATTAAGTCATGTTCTTCCAGTTCTGTTGGGGTCGATGCCGCGCTGCTATTAAGCTACTTGTACAGTATACCTAATAAGGAACCGGCAACGCATTGGCAACCAAATGGTGTCGTTGATGTCCATGGACGTCGGTGATCACTTACCATCAGGTGAACCGTCAGGTTACCCCCTCTAATCTTATAATTTGTTTTATTCATATAATTAATAGTTCTCCAAAATTTACATTCACTTGAATATTTAATCTAAGGCCTAACATGACATCCATGTAACAACCCGATTTGTGTTAACAGTAAGTATAAACTAAAAGTAAAGTTTTAACTTAAAAATACCAATTCGCGGTAAACTTAACACTAAAACAATCCTATCGCACTGGGTTTAGTTTAATAGTTTTTTTTTTAAATAAAAAGTCAGTTTCGTGAATTTTACTAACACTTCAGCAGTAGTTATTTTGCGGCGATTCAATTTGCGAAGGGTAGCCTTAATTTTTGCATCGAATCTTTCTTTATGTACATTTGTCCGAGTTTTAAAGATCTTATATTTAGTTTGGTGAATTTTTATGTCAAAATGTGTAGCTTCTTTTTTTAGCAATGTTGTAAATTTGCATATATTTGGTTTTGATCCAAATCTGGTATTTATTCGGCGATGCCATCCTTCTAACGCACTCGTCGTTCATCACTAAGTAGTCTGTGTAAAAATCCTAAAGAAGTGCGACACATGACATTAATAAATGACTTAAATGAAATAGAAAAAGAATTTCAAAGTCTGCCATTGTGAAGACTATTGGTGCATTGTTAGTAAAAAGGTTTTAATACTTGTCACTAATGAAAATCACTTATTAAAATATAGCAATTATTGACTAAACCTGAATGATATGACTAAACATGAACATAACTAAAGAATAACATGACCAAATTGAAACATGACTAAAACATAATATGACTTACGCAAACTGTAATTATGGCTACACAAGAACATGACTAAACCAGAACATGACCAAATCAGAATATGACCAACGGTAGAACATGACTTAAGCCGAACATGACTTCCATCTAACAACCCCATGAATCGACCTTTCAAATGGCTCAGTGCACAAAGGTGATACGATACATTCGCAAAATCACAAATAATATTTGGTACATTAAAAGTTATAAATTTTGGTAGCAAACCAGGGCACAGGAAGGCCATGCTGACGGTATATCAATGGCGACTGTACGCCCAACTGTCCCCGTCTACTAACCCACCCTCAGGAACATAAAAAATGTAGGTACAATATTATGAAATACAACACATTAGACCCGCGTTTATTGGTCACTGCTCCGCTCCTAAAGGTCATAGCGTCATGTCAAATAGCTTAAAATCATTGTCAAATTGGGCAATAAAAAACAAAAAGATTTTTAAATCTCTCCGATAGTTCCAGAGATTCATTCAATAAAAAATACAAACTCTGGCTTTATTGTATCAGTATACCTAGAACAAAAAGTCTAGGATTCTCGAGGTAAGCTGAGCAATCATCTCCAAGCCATATACTTAAATTCATCAGGCCTTGGATGACACAAACTGACCTGCTTCTCATTTGTTGGACCGCTGCTGGTGGCAAGGTCCCAGACACTACGGAAATGTTGACTCCTGCCTTTTCAAAAACCCGTCCATCCTGCAGTACGCACGTGATTCCACCGCCTCCAGTTGGACGCGTCCAACGGTCTACCTTGAACTTCGCATCCTGAAAGAGCGGAATTGCTAGAGTCATGTCAGAAATATTTTTAAAATACTATCTTTGGTACAAAGGCTAAGGTCGAAGAAAGTTCTATATCCACGATTTTCCATGATTTATTCCACACCTTAGGCTGCATTCTAGATCAACAGCTGCAAGTCCACAACGTAGTAGTCACTGCTGAGAGATACTGCAGCTGCGATTTGATACTCCATTTTGGGGTACTATGAATTGACTGCCTTCAGTCGCGTTCTTGGAGATATGTAAAAATAATAAGTAGCGCGCGAATGACATCCTGTGGTGCTAGAAGCTTCTGTAAATTACGGTGAGTTGCCGTCATCATTCGGATAAGTCGAACTTCGATAAGTGGTATTCATATACTAAAGATATTTAGTTGTACTCAGGAGTAGTTCCAGGCCTCACTGGGGCCACATATGGTTTCAAGTGACCGGCTGGATTAATATCAGTCCCCTGGCTGCCGCATGACACGAAAGTAGAAGTGCACTCTCAAAATACACACATGTGCAGCATTACAGTTATAAATAAAAATCATATCTTTTAGGTGGTTTAAATTCACATTTTGTAAACAAACTTTATGCATAAATGAAAGGACTTTTCAACTATTGTGAATCATACTAACTAGAGTATTTTGAATATAATGTCTACAATAAGTTATGGTATATTTATATGAACTAAAACTATGTACAAATCTTTCAATTACAAGTTGAATTACTGAACATAACTTTATGTAAATTATGAAAAATTTTATGACAGTGGTTTTACAAAGAAAGAAAGAAAATATGTTCATTCTGGTACAACTAAACGAGACGCTAACAGAGTGAAACACTTAATTATCAAATTCTAAACATAGAGCTGGGTTTTAGGAGATGTACCAATTTAAGTTTACAAGACGAGAAGTAGTCATCTCGCGGTCGCACCAAAATGGGAGCCCAGTTCAGCTATGTGCCTGCCATTGGTGGGTGCCTGACGCTGGTTTTCAACTGGGCCCTTTTAATTCTTTTTTAATATGTATTTGCGTGTGTGAGGGCGTGTGTGTGAGGATGTTGTGAATGTGGTGATATTATGTTATCAAAGGTACTTTAAAAAATATACGAAATGGTATACTATGGGCCGTACCGGAGCAATTATGAAAGCATCATTTTCAAAATCATATTCATGTGGTGTTTTGTCATCGTCCCAGGCCTACAAGAAAATATTTCATACATGAGTTGCAAAATTAATAGGCAAACTCTATTTTCATAATAAACATGCACAGTCGAAAAAAAACATATCAGTATTATTTAATTGTCTCTCTAAAGATTTGGGTAACTTCAAGTATAGAACAAGTTATAAGGTACTAGCAACCCGCCCCGGCTTCGCACGGGTACAAATTATACACCAAAACCTTCCCCATGAATCACTCTGTCTATTACTGAAAATCGCATGAAAATCCGTTCAGTAGTTTTTCAATTTATCGCGAACAGACAGACAGACAGACGCGGCGGGGGACTTTGTTTTATAATATGTAGTGATGATTATTAGCGCTAGGCTTGATTTTCAGACCTTATCATTTATTTTTTATTGAGCTCAGAAATGTGTTTTCAGTTTACAAGGAGTTAAATTAAAATTATTGGAAGATCAATATTTTGACATTAAACAAATAGAAACTTTGTAGTTTATGAAATCAAAAGATTAAATAGACACTTTCAATTTTAAAGTAGAATTTTAAAAGGTTTTAGGAAAAATTGAAATAAAATACATGAAGATCTTGCAATGCTCACTAAAAACTGCTTGACAGTCAGTGTGCAGCATGCTTGTTTAATAGAAAACAGTAAAAAAAATCCTCTGCCTTACCTCATCCTCTTCTTTTTCCAAAGCTCTACAGAACTCAGCCTGTATTCTCATTATGAGCAGTTCCATCTGTACCTTCATATCATTCTGGTTTTTCTCCAGTTCATGTAACGGTGTGATGGGCACTGCCATGTAATCTTTAGCCTGTATTATCTCTTTCATCTCTGCTTTGTTATTTTTAAAATGGCTGTATGCCATGTAGCCTGTACCTATTGCTGCTGCAAAATATACCCTGCAACATTTGAGGAAACAGTTTTTTAACAATCTGTTTTATTTTAATTCTTTTTTAACCCTTAATTACTCGTATGGGGTCACACTGACCCCAGAGGGTATTCCAACATTAATTTTTTCAGGATTTTTTTATCTTATCATCATAATTTTTAACTTTACAATGTGGCACGGCGAAGAAAGAAATGGTTTATGGTTATATTTTTTTACATGTTCAACATCTGTGGTATCAATGCCTATGTGGTATATAAAGCAAAAGTTGAACTCAACTTAGAGAGAAGAGTGTTCCTTCAACAACTTGCTGTCGAATTAGTGGAACCTCACCAACTAAATATATCTACAATTTAAACACTGCCTCACTCTCTAAAACAATGTTTTCGACAAAATGAGGATGTTCGTAGCTCCAGTTCTCCACTATAAGAAAGCCGACGCCAAATTCACAAAAATATAGATCACCAAATATTTAAAATAAAAAAGAGTTATGTGTAGCATATGCCGTAATTTTCTGTGCAGTAAACGTCAAACCATAACATGCCTACATTGTCACGCTCGAAACAGTGCCTAAATTGAAAAGTAATAACTAAACTATTTTAAATTATTTAGAAGAAAGCAAATGTTTTCTGAAAGGTTTTTGTTTGTGAAAACATGTTTGCAAATTTTTTTTTTAAATTTATTTAAAGCTCAAAAGATATATAAATTTACATTATTTTTAAGATACTGTAAAACCACTAATTAAAATTCACATTTAGCATGTGCTTTTGGTTTAATTGAATATTGAAAACTGGAGTTAGGGGGCGCATGAGGTCACCTATGCAAGCAGTGTTGTAAGTATTTTAATGTGAGTAAACAAGGGTTAACTGTTTATTTTTTACTGTCAAGATGGTAGTCACGTAACGGCTTAGATGTAAGGGGTAACTTGGGATCGATTGAACCTCACCAGTATTGTACCCATGTTAACACACTTCTACACACAGCACAAGTATTTAGATAAACTGGAGGGGTTTAAAAGAATACTAGTAATATATGATCAAGGTTACTAGTGGTCCTTTAATAAAAGAAAATAACATAAGACTACTCTATATCCCTAAAAAAAAACTAATGTTTACAAGTAAAGAGAAGTCAAAGCCAGTTCAAAAATATGCACTTACACATATCAATGTCTAACTATTATAAAATTTAAGAACAATGTAGTTGTCACGTACGCTCGATTTCATTTCTACCACTTGTAACGTGGATCCTATCTATTTGCGTTACGTTTTCAACAGTTATATACCGCTTTATGATTAATTTAAACCAATAAGCCAATCTCTTTTCACATCTCTATGAAAATATACTCATTGTTTATAGGTACTCAAACAACCACTTTAACTTTTGGTTTGTGGCAAACGTAATAATTGTAGCTTACCTGAATGGTCGGTCTCTAAATTTTTTGTAGCTTCCCACATAACTCATTGTCTTTAAATTCCTCACTACTATTTTAAAAGACATTTTCTCTAAGTTTAATCCAATAAATATGAATTATTACTTTTGTTCGTATTTTGACGGAACGAGGCACCGGGTTTGACAATATTGACGTTTGATGTGAAATGTCACGCGATGTTATCATTTTGCGTGCCACCCCGCGGTGGCATACGGAACTATTTAGTTATCAGCTGTGAAATTTTTCTTCCGCAAGACGCGCCTTCATGCGCAATATGTGTTCATCTCTTTTCCGAGCGGGGCCGAGCGCATCGATCGGCAGCGTTGCACTCTTTCCGGCCAGTCCGAGGCGGCCTCGTTGACAGCGTGTCGCCAGTGCGCGTGTGTAGCCGCTGTCCCAGCTATCGATCCGTCATAGGAGCCGCATTGCTGTACATTCCGGAGGCGGTGCCTCGCCTAGTTTTCGTCGATCGTCAGCGTGACGGGCGCGTGGCGGCGTCGGCGGCGGCCCCGGGTGGCCTGCGCACTAGCGACGGCGTGTAGCGCGGGAGCGACCGACCTTCCTTCCGCCAAAACCGGCTCGCTGTCCGCGGCGGACGGCTGTGATGTAGCCGCGGCCGGCGCGAGCGGCCTTCGGACAAAGGACCCGCTACTCGTTTATTCGCGATGAAGAAGTTCACGTTCAAGGGGGTACTCGACGGGTTCCGCAGCTCGGTGCAGGCGGCGCCGCGCGGAACCGAGCAGGAGATCCAGGAGACTCTGCGCCCCGATCATTTCCAAATCAAAAAGGTGAGTGGTTTTATCGCGCGGTGTGGCCCAAGGTCCCGCAGATAATGGCGATGAGCGGCACGCGAGTAGCGGTGCTCTGCGGGGACCCGGGGAGAGGGGCGACTACGCTCGAGTGCCGGTGGCGTATTTATAAAAGCAACTCAACAACTCACCCGAGTGAGCGACGGCCGACGGCTCTCGCGTGCAGCCTCTGTTGTGTAAACTGTACACATGTCGCACGCTGACGACACCCACGGATTGCGGTTTGCATAACAAAACAATCAAAACATATCGCCAGACGACGCTGCACCAACTTTGTTGATGTTTCTGTAGCGCAGATCGTTAGTGTAAAGCCTATCATGGCTTTGAAAGCTAATGCATACATGTAATTCGTAATTGGCGTTATTTCGCTTACGTCAGTGCAACCTTGACCATATAATCTGTTAGCATTACTAGCAACGTAATCTGCTTATTCAGCCTATGGCCAGCCTTAAACATTGAATCACTATTAGTGTCTTTTTAATAATACGAACAAACTGTCTAGGCTGATATTATTTTTCGTCAGATTACTGTACAGTGGAGCACCTGTAGGCGTCATAATAGCGATCATAATATTGAACTGATAACAGATTAGATAAAGGCTGCACACAATCTCTTTGCCCCATGTAGCCGTTGTTATTTTAATGAATTTTGTGTGTAAATTCTTGCTAAATATTGTCAGCACACCTTTTAATGGGTATAAAATAAATAACTTATGTTATTATTATCCTCCTTTATTTTCCTGAATAAACATATGAATTAAATTTGTTTGTTTGTCCCACCGGTATCGGGTACAGAGACTAAGAGCTGCCGGTGGTTAGGGTTCCAGAGACAGAAACCTCTTCACTATGCGTGCCGTATCGAGGAGAACTGCCTTCTGCATCATTTCTTTTTCGGCCTTTAATAGATTGTCGTCATACCTACAGTACGGTAGCCCGACAGTCACAAGGTTATATTTATGAGCAAGTTGCTGATGGACTATCCTGGGTTATGTCTATTTCAATACTCGCCTTTGGCAAAACGAAAACAACGAGAAATTATACGCCTGTGGGTTTGTCCGGGACGATGACTTGCCCGACAAATGTCTATTGTACCGTCCTGGTTATATCTCCGATAGTTGTTGCACAGGCTAAACCTTCAGTTTTTCCGAAGGGTCACCGAACCGTAGCTAGGACACATATCCTAATAAATCTACATCGGGCCTATATCATTTTATTATTATTTCAGTTGTAGGATTTTTACGTGTAGGTATCCAAAAGATTACTTCTGCACCTTTATAGACACAAAGAAATAATTATTATGTTATATTTATCAATATCGCATTATTTAAGTAGGGATTGTCACTACACGACTACAGTAAATAAATTATACGCGCGTACATATGTCGTTTTATGTGTTTTGACCATTACAATTGAGATTTCCTCCATATCTGCGAGGAAAGTGTATCTACGAGGAATAATTCCCATTGACGTAGGGACAATACACGGGTTTTCCACAAATTACATTTATTGAAAACATGTTTAATCTAATTTTAAATAACTGAAATCTAAATATTCTGAAAATACTAAACATTGAAAATAGAAAATAATATATTGAACTATCTGTTAAATAAGTAATGTTCGATATTGTGTCTCGTACCATTATTTATTTTGTGCCCATACGTTAATCAGATTTCAGATTTCATTATTTTATACTAATGATTTCAGAGACGATTATCGAATTAAGTTTAGTGTACAATTGATCCTAATAATATTAAGAGAATCCTTCTTCTATCGATCTCTATGTTATAGATAGAAAAAAGATTCTCTTAATATTATATATATTACGAGAACTACTATCTATGCGTTTGCTTTCTCAGTTTTATGCGGTAAGACCGGTGCGTAGGTAGGAATCATTTTATAAATGATCCGGATTCCCGTGTAGTAGTAGTAGAATCGTAGAAACTGTCGTTATGATGTCAAATATCTACAAAATCGTATTTCAAATATTTTTTACAACTTCAATCTATTAGTGTAATATTTGTAACATTAAGTAATTAACGTATACGTTAAGTGTCAAGGTCCACAGTAATTCTAATGATCCTTAGTATGCCAGAACTTTGCAAACGACACAGCGAGCAGTAAACCGATTTCTGTAAAACAATTATATTTTCTTCAAACTTTTTGTCATTGTTGAAAGTTTTTAATGTAACAACCTACCATCTGTGCGCTCGTGCGAGCTCAGTCTGTAAATACAGAGAGGCTGAGCTCTTCAATTGTAAATTACGTTGCCGTAAGAGATGGATACAAACATTTATTATTATCGTTTTCAGTTGAAAATGTTGAAGTTCCAACAGCAGAAAGCTTTTAAAAGTTTTAACTAACTTAATTTCTTTCAATTGGTGAGCGCTAATTTAAGATGGTTATATCCAGAAGTGGGCGAGCTAATTTCTTTGTAGCAATTGTGTTTCCAAGAAGCCTTATCTTCGGCTTGAATTAGTCCGCAAATTACTTGAGGCGTGTACATATTCAGATTAATGTAGTAAGTGGATGTCCTTTTGGCTATAACTGAAGGGCTAGGACGGCTTTCCATGTTTGCTTCATTATTCTCGTTAAGGTTATTTATCTGCTTCTAAATGCTATAACAACTAAAACCTACTTCGAGATCGGCGCGTTCAGCCGTACACACTCCTACCAGTTTATAACGAGATAAGATTAGAAAATGAGTAATTTTATTACTGATATTTCTAATTAGAAATATTGGTTACCCTATGTGCAATAGATACATAGAAGATATATAGATATATATATAAATATATATAGATAATTTATTAAGCACAATATTTTATAACATTATTAAAATGAAAACAATGTCACCCGCATTCACGGACCTTTTAATAAGAAGCTATGATGCAACCAAACATGACTTTACCGTGCGATATCCACAAACCAGCTGTGAATCACAACACAATTTATTGCTAAAAATATAAGAACGGGTTGTAAACGTTGGCTATTATTTTATTACATTCTTTGATCTAGTAGTCCACTTAAACAAAACTATTCTTAAACGAAATCCATAAACAATAAACTATTGTAATAGGAATAGTGAGGTTGCACGGGCAAAGGAAACCTTATTATTTCTTAATGACCAGTTTAACTAAAAATAATTTGAAATTCGTCTGACACACATTATTTATTATTTTCTGTAAACATTCCAACTATAAAATTTACACAAACCGTTTATTTTATCTTGTCACGTTTAGTGATATTATCGACAAATATATATTTTTGTACCTTATAATACGTAGTGTGAATACTTCTAACCTCATAAAATGGTTTCTAATGAATATTATATTTGTCTACACAAGAGACTATTTCTGCAGTAGCGACTTTATATCAAACATTAATTGAAGATAAATAATATTTGCATAAACGCCTTTCCTCTAAATTTTAATCAAATAGCTACCTATCTGAGTCTAGCTGGGTTGCAGTGTGCATCGCGTTACCAATATGTAGTAAATTTAGCCCGATAACAGGTTTCCGTGTATCGCGGTTATCTATAGGCTGCATAGCGCTGATAGCACGGACTTATGAATATAACCCTTTATAGGATAACAACGGCAAAATCAATGAGTTGAATGAGTTTTTGGGAGATTGTAACTTGACAGTGTTGTGGGTGTGTACACTGTGTACAAATTGTAAACAGTTTTATTTTAGAACTGAATTAAGCAATGTAATATTCTACCAAATAAAACTCATACTACAAGACCCAGTAAAATATAAATATTATATTTCTTCTCCTAATCTCACGTTACTAGTGATGGCCTACACAAATAGGAAGTCGAACAAGTACCAATACTAGGTCCAGACCGATATATCACAGTGACAAGTACTCGCTAGTGTATTCACGTGCGCAGTGACGTGGCGTACGGCCACCCATTATCTTCGCGTGCGCTCCAAGATAAGTAATTACTCGGGAAATTGGATTTGTCCATTGTGATCTCGTGTTAGTGATTCATTTAATTAAGAGCAGACGAGCAGACAGACTTCGTTACTTTCGGCGTTGCGTCGTCATCGTTTTATTCACTTTGTAATATATTGTAGTAGATGTACTCGGCAGACGTAGTCTTGTTTAATAGTTATTCCGACCCATATATCTCAAATGCAGGTCATCAATTTAGTTTTGTAATATAATATAATATGTAATAATTTAGTTTTAAAAATGGATAGTATACAAACCTACTCCATGGAAAAACAATTAGACGTGCAAGTTTTTTTGTGATCGAGTCAAAGAATGCCGGAGTTTACTGATCTCATATAAACACATTAGCACACACGTATATACATACACATGTATACATGTACATACATAAACTTACGTCATTTTCCCTTCGTGGTAGGCAGATCCCGCCACTTGCTCCTATCTTCACGAGATTCCTCTGTCATTAAACCTTGCCTACAAGCCAGCCGGTTTCGGGTACTCCTGACTTGTCCTTTCTTCAGAACATCACCACATATACTTGTTTTAACATTCGTTCTACACTCATTCTTTCCACGTGCTCATACCATCTTAGTATACCTTTTTTAATTTTCTTCACTACTTCATCTTTCAAGCCACACTGCTGGGCTAGGGGTGGATATTCGTTTTTTGCGATTTTCGCCTAACTATGCTTCCATTCAAAAAAGTTAAATAGAAAAGTTGTAGATAATGAAAAAATCTAAAACTTCCTCATTGAACATTACTGACCATAACCTCAAAATTATCGAGAAAAATCCAACAACCCTTTATTTTTTCGTTTTTAATTTATAACTACTGCAAAAAAATATATTTTCATGAAAATCGGTGAAAATGTTCTTTTTTGTGTCAAATAAATGTTTATTTACAATAAAAAGTAATAAGTAATTAATTTGCTTGCTTGAATGTTTGGCGCCGACTCCAAATTATTTAGGTATTTACATTAATGTAGGAGTTTAGTTAGGCTAAACAAATTTATTTTTCACTTTTTAGTTCCTTTCTTCTTTTTGTTTCTCTCGGTTTAATTTTTTGTTAAAAAGTTTTTATTTTATAGTTTTTTGTGTCTAAAATAATCAACTACAGGTCTCCGTCATGTTTGTAGTATCATTAAAGCTACACGTGTATGCTAAGTTTCAACAAAATCGGTTTACAGTGAAAAGTCAATGGGTGAAAAATCATTTATCCCTCTATGTTTCCATAATTAGGGTTGAAATATTTGTTTGAAATTTAAAGGGGACCAACTTCGAAGTAAGCCCTATCCAATAAAAAAAAAGAATTATCAAAATCACCCTGTAAAAAGTTTTGCGCGGCCATACATAAAAAAAATAAACGGATCGACTTGAGAACCTCCTTCTCTTCGTTGGTTAAAAATATTAAAGCAGCTGGAAAGCGTGTCACTGTACTTTTTTTGACGCCTGTAAGTAAGTGATATCTATTGGATTTTAGACAATTTCTATTTATGATCCAGTAAAAATATTTAATAAACAGTAATGACTACGAACGGTCTTTATAAAACAATTTGCGCAGTACTACGAGGATTTTAAAGATCAAAAGCGCATCAAAATCTACTCAGCGCTCTCAACTTTGCATTATTTGTCTGATCCCCTTTATCATTTAAATAACTCAAGATATGACTCCTACGGGTTATAAATTATGAGTTTAAGTATGTCAACTGTGTAGTTTTTGTATTTAAGATGAAAAGATAAGCAGCGGTTTGGTATTTCGAAATTATATTTTGGAAATAGTCTTCAGTGAACAATGTGCCCGAGTATTGTCTTTCTTCTCCCTAAAATATTACTTTCCATTTTATGAATTACTGACCAACTCAGTTTCTCTTATATTTATCAAATCTTGTAAATGAAATCGCAGTTGATGAAGCCCTAGCAACTGAAACCTACTTAGTAATGTAATAACTAATTTCGTTACGACCGCTGATTAATTGGGTAGTTTATAATGAAATAGCAGCAAGAAATGCCGGCGGAAAGTAATTTTTTATTTGCCATCTAAGCCAGTTATCAACAAATGAAGTCAGTTTTTGGGTTATGATTAAATTATCTTGTCGGTATTCATTAGGATTACAGGTTTGGGAGACCTGTGGTTTAATAATATAAGATCCTCAACCATAGGTCTGGTTAGACGTTGTTAAACAACGTCCAGATTCTGATTTCGCTTTACAATAATGAATAAATATACATACTTAGGTACTGAAAAGTACAATTAGTACAGCAAATTCTAGTATTTTATGTCGTTTATTTTATAGTGTGTGAGTATAGGTATCGTACTAATAAATTACAGAACTAACGGATTGTAGTTCTCCTCGAACTTTAAAATATATTAATTAGCCTTTTACCACTGTTGTTACGTTATTGTGTCCACAATAAAAGCATGTCGTTGAAGTTTTACAATAAGTCTTGACGAAGTTTATTAAATTCTGGGGCTTATACTGTTCCAACTGATTTAATTTATTGTTCCAAAGTTATTTGAATTTTAAAATTAAAGATTACGTCTTTGTTCGTAAATATTCCAATCAAGTCAAGGGTTATAACAAGATTAAATTGTGATACAAAAGAGACAATAAAACAACGCTATAAGTGTTATAACAGTGAAGTAGCTCATTCATTTCTATTATTTTATCAACAATGATAAGATATGCTCCACTTTCATGTCAATTTAAAAGTCACTGTTTACAGTTTACATACTATTTTTGTCCCGCGTCGTAAATCAACGTTGATCGTAATTTACGATTGCTTGATTATAGTGGCGTGTGGAGTACGTTCTATTTGTACTATGTTGTGTGTGACAACATAGTTTTGTCTATGACTACTCATATTTTTTTGTTAAGGATTTGCGCTAGCTGTTTCCTTCGTCTATAATAAATGTTGGAAATTATAATTAGATAAATTAACCTCATTAATGCCGATTGTAATGTGACTACAACATTTAAAAAGCTAAGACAATAATATGATTAAATGTCTATTTTCGAAATCTTTTACTTTTCATCGATGAATAGTCTGGAGTTCTGGACCCACGAACATTCGCAAAAGGTACCTAGTAAAGAAAAAAATGTTCAGATTTCAGTAAAGAGTAATGTAAAATGCGGACTCAAATTACTCTCATTGTGAAATATTCAATACAGCAATTTCGTCCGTCCATATTTCATTCGTCTGTCAAAATATTGTCCAAATTTTTTACAGTTTAAATTTGTTACAATTTAACGTTCTTTGAATACCGAGTCCATTTAAAATGGGAAATTAATATTAATATTTTTTCAAACGAAACTCAAATAAATACAGCTCAAAAGAAATAATTAAATAATACTTATGTAAGTGGTACCCACTGTATTTTCATTATGAATGTTAATTAACTGAATAAACATGAAAATGTATCTCCACTCTTCATAAAAGTGCGACTACGTGTATGTGTCTGTTTCACTGAGCAGTTTTAGCTAATCAACACAGTTAACGAGGTTCGGAAACGTTATTTTATTAAATCATATATCGCTGCGCTGGTTATGAATTAACGGTCTCATTGTGATGTCACCATTGTCTATGATTCATTTGAATTTCGAACGCTTGACTGACGAAACCAATTAGTTTATGTATATAAATATATCAAGGTACACAATGAAATGCTCTCTAAAACTGAAACTGTAGTATTATGGCAGTTGACTGAAAAGTCAAATTAGTTTTTTTTATAAAACTTCGGAACGGCGGGTTCTGTCGAAACTGTGATAACGGTTTATGACGCCATATCACGATATTGTCAAATCACATTGTTTTTATTACCTACTTGGGTGACAGACATCCAAACTTCCGGTCTCATAGTAAAGTCCATATACGTACATTATACAATTTGCAGTTTGCAGAGCGCTAAGTTTCTTAGCGTCTTAATTTCGTATCGTGTAAAGAAAGTTAGTACAGTCTCAGCTGCATTTGCACATCTATGTTTGCGTCTCTAGCTGGCGCACTGATTTAGCAATCTGGCAACTCTATAATTTTAAGTGGCATCATGCGGTTACTATTGCTTTTAAAAGAAAAGATCGCATCATTTATGGGTTAATTTGCACTGAAGCGGCCGGCAGTTTCACTGTCAAATCATTTTAAGCTTTATCTCTATTAGACAATGTATAGTATCGCTTAAAAGACTAGGGTGGGACGAGAGGCCGAAGGCCGAGTGCGGCGCCGCGAGCCTCCGTTGTCCGTCCGTCAAACCGATGGCTAGCGATTGCTTGCGGCGCGGCGCGGCGCGGCGCGCGCGCCTCTGGCAGCCGGCCGCTGCCGACCGCTGCCACTTTCGGTGTGAATTGACCCTATTGGTTGTCAATCGCGTAACTATAGAATGCTAGTATTGTTGGTTAACCGTGGTTTTACTACCGCTTAAGTGCAAATTAAAAAAAAAATCTGTCCGTTCAACCTAAAAATCAATCAATTGTGCACTGTTGCCATGTACCTAAGTAATGTCATATTATAAATTTTATCTTGCTTACTGAAACCGAACTGATAATACATACAATTTTTTACACAATCAGTACCACAGATATTCATATAATATGTATATATAGACAAAGCAAGCATTACGATCTGTATGAAAAGCCAGCGTGATGTGTTTCTCGCACTCAATGCTATATATTAATTATTATTATGTACGAATTGTTAGAGTGCTCGGACTTTCCGGCGTTAACAGCCACTTCGAGTTATAGGTATTCTGATCGGGTCGAGATATTGCTCACACTCCTACCCAGATATTGCTTACATCCGTCTAAGCAATATCCCTCCCCTTAAATTGCCTTCCCTTCTTACTTCCCTTCCCTTTTAATATATTCTCAATTTTAACAACTTTAAAGTGTTAACTCCCAAAGTGCTCGGTTGACTGCAATGGGCTTGCCTCCTGTTACGTTATTGGGACCAAATGATGCCTCCGTGGACCCCTTTGGTGGTACAGGCGTTAGTATATGTGTAGTCGATTCCCTTAATGATTTTGTGACAGACTTCTTTGCTAGTCTTGAACCTCATCCAGTAGGTACAACAATAGCCGGATATAGGTACTGCTTTTGTAAATATTCAACATAGCTAGTTCCCTCAAAACGTATGGAACAAATAGTGCGCTAATGTTTTGTGCAAATGCAAACCAATTTAGATTTCCGGTTGCATCAATTAATTTATATTATGTACGTGTAAAATAAAAAGAATGTTATCAATATCCATTCATTGATGTTGCGAAGAATGAACTAATTACTAAATTGTAGCTACGAAGGAACGATAAACTATCGGAAGTGATATTCAATAGTGTCGTTCGTTTCGATATCGCTTTTGACACAGAATATTACATAATCCACTAGAAATAAAAACAGCAATGTATCACTAATATGTACGTATTTAGCATTATTATATAACCTACTGCTACAATTATGTCTATTACCTATACCCAAACAAAGACTAAACTACTAACTAAAAACTATAAAATTATTGTTTACAATTTAATGAAAGGAAGGTTTTGTCTTATTATTAAAATTAATTCTTTGTGAAAACATAGCGTCTACAGTATTTATCAAAAATGGTAATCAGAACTTACATTTGCAATATAGATTGATTAAATGAATATAATTGTACGAGTTGTGAGTTCATTTGTATGCGGAGCACGTACTCTTAAGGTCGGATGCATTGTGCCGAGCACAGACAATAATGCTGCTGAATAATGATATAAAAGGGATCTGATTTATCTCTGGACTGTGCCGTACTGTACTAAACTTTTTAATAATGATGACGCAAATAATTTGCGTGATGAACTCGGAATTCTTAAGATATTTTCAAGAAATTTCGACCTTTATTTAGTGGCCTCTATTACCTTGTTATCTTAATGATGGGTCAGTGATTTAGTACAAGGTCTTTTTCTTAAGGATACTTTGAAGTTGTTTGCTTAGTTAAGTATCAGTATCTAAGAACAGTTCCTGAAAAACTAGTCCTTGTGAAAGTGAAACCAAACAAAACAGAATAGAGCTCTATTCGTCTGATGTCTCTCACTCCCTCCATTGATGACATGAGAATAACTTCCGGGAGTGGTATTTATACTATTCATATTTATTAAATTGTGAGTGTACTTGAATTCATACAACTGTATTATAGGTTAACTATATGAAGTTGTCAGTTAGCAGCTACTTCCTTATTTACGATGTATTATCATTCTCATTCATTCATTCATTCTTCATTCATTCTCAACCACTCGCTCAGTTTCATGTAAGTAACAATGCTTGGTGTAGGTTTTGCACTGGCATTACTTTTATAATATCTTCATATTCAGGCGGAATACGTCATCAGTTAGCAAGTGTCTAAATAACATGAGGTTTCAGTGTAAATAGCTCTGGCATCCTTTTGTTAACAGGCAACAGCACGTGCTCAGTGTAATATATGGCCGAGATATTATAAACGTGAAAGTTTGTGAGGATGTATGGATGTTTGTTACTCTTTCACGCAAAAACTACTAAACCGATTGCGATAAAACTTGCTATGTAGATAGCTGGAGACCTGGATTAACACATAGGCTACTTTTTGTCTCGATATTCCCACGGCACCGGGAATTACGCGGGTGAAACCGCGGAGTGCAGCTAGTATTTGATATTGTTGTTTGCTAAGAAAATTGGTTTTGTTTATGTAATGGTCGTTCGATTCAGTACGGGATTGGTGTTCGAAACCAATCTCTCCCGAAGTTAAAAGCATAGAATTATCGCAGTAAGCGGTGGCAGTATGAGTAACGGCCATGGTAGTGGTAATCTTTATCGGTTCACTATATCCTCCACCCACACTATATCCTCATACATATTATTTTAAGAGATATATTTTGAACTCAAAAGATGTACGTAATTATATAGACTAAACCGCCCTTCCACCCCCCACCTTCTTCATTTATGTGTCATTTTGCTTAATATGTGTGATTCAAGATCGTCCATATGGGCATATCGGCTGCAAGCGGTGTTTCTGAGCTGCTAAAAGGTCGATGGTAAAGTAACTAGGATTTAAAGAAGTAAATTATCAAAAAAAATATTATCTTGGGCTAAATTTTAACTGTAAGACGCACTGGAATTATTTGGTTCAATTTATGGTCCATGCGCAGGAATCCTGATGAATTGATCTCCCCACATCCTCGCCAGGGAGGTGTTTACCACCAGGTACATTATTTAATTACATCCTAGCCTAATGTGACGTCACGCATTCTCTAGAGCGAGAAGTCGAAACGAATATTTACGCGTGAGTCATGCTCACATCCGATCTAGCAATCAAATAGGTTACGCCCACGCTACTAAAGTTACATAATTGATTTATTATATTTTTTGTTGGTTTCTAATTCTATTATTGGTAAGATTTTCTTATTTAAAAGCAACTACTCAAAACTGCCCACCACATAGTAGTACTTAAACCAGTTACCGCTGTTCATAAACACTCAACTATACGTAAGAAATTATTCAAACCAAAAACAGCTTAGAGTAACAGAGGTATTGTAGCCTCAAAACCAAGCTTCTTTGGCGAGTCTTTGCAGAAATACAAAGAATGCAATGTATTTGGTGGCAAATATTTTTAGCTGAAAGGGAACGTTGCGAGGTTATTGCAATTTGTTGGGTACAATTCCAAACTCCAAGATTACAACTGTTTATTTCTTGATAGAAAAACACATGACTGACTACATGGGATTGCATTAAGGATCTCGGAGCACGGCAGTTGCATACATTGTACATTACACGCCAGAGGCACGTCCACATTTGACCCGACGAAGTCCAAATTAACCCACTTCATCTCTTAGTACGACTTAAACAGGATCAAAATAGAGTTAAATAATAGTGTTTCTGGTGAAAAAAGTATTTTTGTCGAAGATAACCTTTGGCTATTATATTCAATGCCAAACTGACACGTCGAGCTCAGAGGTTTTGGGAACCCAACATATCACAGAGTGTGAAACTGAATTGCGAAACTGGATTCCCACATTCCACTTTCACCATCAGACAGCCAAACGCATGGCTGAGCCTACACTAATCTGTAAATATTCAACACCTACGTTGGAATCGCTACATGGAAGCAATCCACTTTCATTATGCAATGGAATTCCTCGCCTCGATAACTATGTATACAAACTGTGCATCTCGAGAACACATGACATGTATTTTCTAGTCAAATAGAATCTATTCTGCGCTGCTTTTTACTCAAACATCGCTTGCTCTTATACACATTATAAGAGCAAAATAAGCCCTAAAATGTTCGGTTCCAAAGACCTTTCTTCACTCAGATTCTCGTATTGTAGAGTATCTCTAAAAGTCTCACAAGGGACAGCAGTTAGAGTTATATAAAAAAGGGTCCTAGAGGGCCTTCAAGGCGCGACTACGTAGAGGGGTTCAACTGTCTCTAAGTTAGAATAAGTCTTTTACATAAACAAAAAGAAAGAAAGACTGGAAAAAATAAAAGCATAAGGTGAACAAAGTGAATGAATATAACCCTGTGTAGCTGTCTGTGTCCTCATAGGTTCAAAACGGATAAACCATTTAGTTTTTGTTGTACGAAAGATGCCTTGTATATTTGTTGAAAGAAACAAATCTCTTTTTACAAAGTCTGCTAATTATTTCGCACGAGCTTCATATATATAGGCCTTTGCATCTTGAAAAGCAACCAAGTGCTTCTAAAAATTGTAGGAAAAATAGCTATATTGTGAGAGCAATTAGAAACTTTTACAGGCACAGCCTGTAGACAGGGCGATATTGACCCATTTTTGACCAGTGTGGCGGCAATGTGTCTGAGTCTAACAATTTTCAAACTCAAAGCAAATTGATGTTATGTTTCATTGCTAAGTATTTGTTTTATGTATGTGATGTAAGTAAGTAAGTACTCTTTATTGTACACTAAATACATAATATTTATACGGGATCAGGACTTATGCGGGTGAAACCGTGGGGTGCTGCTAGTTAATTATATTGTATTTCCTGAACGTTGAGTTTGTTCACATATTTTTTGTTAGTCATATACTGAGTACTTGTTATTGGCTCTGAAAACTAAATTCTCCATTTTATCTCTATTTTTATATATAGCTGTAATTCATAAATAAACATATTTTACTCGACCTAACACAATTCCCATTCAGAATATATTTGGCGTCAGCTCTTTTGTTAAAATTCAACAATTCAGATAGCACGTTATCGTTTGCGCAAAGATTAGCGCATATCCGCGGCGCGAGGTTGCGGCCACGCGTACCGTAACCGCCTCTATAATACACAATACTAGTTAATCAAAATTGAACAAATATTTGATTTTAATAGCAATGCCAAACTGTTCAAATAAACATCGTATTGTTTGTTTTGTGTATCGCTTTGCATTGCTGCCTGTCCATTGATTACTTACTAGGAAATGTATACCGAATATTCGCATAGTTGAGGTTGTGTACATCAAAGATGTAAAAAGAATAGTTAAAATAGTATAGATAAACTTAAAAGTACACCTTGTTAAAGGTAAAATAAGTTCAAAAAAAGTAACACGTACTTAATTCAATGCGTCTTGTACTAAGCTGTATTCTTCATTCCTAAATTTTCCATCCTTGAAGGTGGAATATTTTCTTCAGAATTGTATGAGACCAACCTAGAGTACGTCCAAATTTTTTTAAATTGAAATCCGTTCTCAAATGGCGAAGATATCGCGTAACATACACACACAAAAAAGCAATATGCAGTTGAATTGAGAACTTCCTCTTTATTCAAGTAGGTTAAAAACCTCTGGGACTCAAGTGGGTGCGGTAGATTTCTGATCATATTGGACCCACCCGTCAAGAAATGCCAATAAGGAAAACCTTAAAGGAGACCGCGTTAATACCCCATCTTATTTTACAATAGTTTAAGAAAACAGCGCTCGCCCTAGATAAAACGCTATGTGACGCTTCGGTAAGGCCGATAAAATTGGCAGCATAACTTAGTGACGTCAGAAAATAATTAGTAAACTGGGTAAACTGTACATAGTATTAACGTGAACTTACACGTACATTCATTATTATTTTCACAGGTTCCTTATTTTAGGAAATGTAGCACTAAATACATTAATTAAAGTAAATTTCTCATATATTGTGTTTTATAACTTGTTCTCCGCTAACTGTTCATATGTTTAACTCGCGACAAAAAGGAGTGTTGAGTGTTGTAAGTTTAACGTGTGTATCTGTATGTCGTCTGTGGCTCATAAACAGCTGCTCATAAACGGATGGACCCAGTATTTTTTTTTGTTTAAAAGGTGACATGATCTAGAGTGTTCTTAGCTATAATTCAAACTGTTTCATTAAATCAATTATCTGTCTACCCGTTCGAAGATCGTCAGCTCTTTTCTAAATGTATTATCTAGGATTTTGGGGTTGGGGGTTATTTTAAATTTTAAATCTAGACTTGTATAGTTGTCAGTAGGTAAATAAATAAAGGGTCTCGTTGATCACCAGCGAATGCTGAACCAGATCCTGTCCGTTAGGCACGTGAGGTACACATGTTTCAAAAGCGTTGATTGTTTTTAGATGTAAGCTTGTTATTACAATAATTATTGTGTGTCTTAGTGTCCAAGAATAATTCCTTTCTTTCTTTCGTATTAGATGTTTCGTTATTGTAATTTTCACAAATCCATGTGCGAAATGAGGTTTCAGTTATTGCAGTATCATTATAATAATACGTGAAGAGAATTCTTTGTACTCCTTTTTAATAAAATATCGCGAACGGCTTAATGAAATTACACGAGTCCAGTATTATGTGATTACCTGTCATGGTAAAGAAGTCTATACAATGACAGCTCAAGTTATACAAGCCAACGAAAAAAGCATGGTCGAAATTCTATCACCACGCGATCTCTAGTGTTTACCAATAGTGTGTGGTGTGATGGTATGTCGTATATACTAGCTTTGTCTTGTTTTCCTCTAGAAGTACTTTTTGCTTCAGGAGACTGAGAGGTACCCTGTCTTTTTCTGTATCCCTGACAACGTGAATATAAAACTTACTGATGATCGGTTGAGTAGTTACGGCGTGATAGTGTAACAAGCAAACAAAACGTATATATTATTAGTTAGCGTTACCTTTCCTTCAGTTTTTCTTTTAAATAAAGTAATTTAACGCTTCCATAGCACATCTATACTAATATTATAAAGCTGAAGAGTTTGTTTATTTGCTTGAACGCGCTAATCTCAGGAACTACTGGTTCGAATTAAAAAAATCTTTTAGTGTTGGATAGCCCATTTATCAAGGAAGGCTATAGGCTATATAACATCAAGCTACGACTAATATAGGTAGAGGACCAGTATAAGCAGTGTCCATGAACGCAGGTGAAACTGCGGGGACGGCTAGTTAGAAATAAAGATGCGGAAATATAGCTTAGTCCAGCAGTAGTTATAGTTTTTTTATTATAAACAAGATAAGATAATCAACAAAGAACTTGAGACACCTCACACACGGCCGTCTGATCCCAAACTATGCAGAGCCTGTACTATGGTAACCAGACTGCTCCACCAAGATTTCCGCGTCAATAAAGTCGCAGGCAACATCTGGTTAGTCATACGTTCACAAAATAAAAGGGCTTTATGACAGTATCCGGTTACTTTAGCTTCTATCTGAATCACATTAAACGCTCATCCTTCTTTGGTGCCAAAGAACCGGGTGAAAACAGCACCCGCAAACACAATTGAGTTGTCAAATATTCCTCCCACCTATATTACCACCAACCGTGTTAAGAAGAGAGATACCAAGTTTCATTGATAGCGGTGTCCTTATCTACCGCGAGGGAGGCAAGAAATTTTTGATGTCTCGAAATGGATTGCGGCCATTGTTCCGAGGGGTGTGCATTTTCGATTCGATCAGAGATTACGGTGTTCCGTGTTGACATAGCTTATCCCACCATGTGTTATTTTTCTCAATATTGTTTCGAATTCTGCTTTATAAAATTGACTAAGTTGTGTATTTTTTTAAACGATTTTATTAGCTTCACTTGCAACTAAGTGAATTAGTATGTGAAGAAATCTTGGAAGTAAATTTTAACCTACTTTTCAAAATTAAAATGATTTATTTCAAGTAAACCCATTGTAGGTATAATTATGTATTTACGGAATTAACGTGATCACGAAAAGGTATTATCTACATACCTCTGAATTGCCTGACGTTTCGACCAGGTCGCACTGGCCGTGGTCACAGGCTGACTGGCTCAGCAGTGCACGCTCTCCGTCGTCGAAATCGTGAGGTAGAAGGTTCTTCATCCACCCTCACTTTTTCGAAATTTTTAATATTTTCATCTCGCCATGTACCGTCACATACTATACTAACAGTATCCTTATTCTGTAAGCAAACTAATGCGCTATATGCGATAGGGACACCTATTCTGGTGTTCACCCGACTGCGCATAAAAGCGAGGTGACATGTTTTTATCACTGGATTCCACGCTGTAGATAATTTGAAACCATCTTCCCGATTGAAAGTTTTAGGTTTTTTAATTTCAATTGCTTCACGTACAACTCTTGAATAAAATTGTAGGTACTTTTGAATTGTCAGGAGTAGGAGTCAGTCAGCATAAGTCGGTCGTGAAGCTAGTTGCCTGTTCTAATACGTAGATCCTATGGAGAAGAACAGGCAAGAAACTCTAAGGACACTCTTTTCAACGTTTTTGAAGTGAAAACTTCTTTAGCGGCGTTGTGCACTTTTTGGGATGGGTAAAAAATGTTAAACTTGCGTCAGGACACGTAACCCTGATGTCCGAATGTCCTCTGTCCTGTCCTCCTGTCCCCATCGAAAATTCGTACGACGGAGCCCAGTTTCTTATATTTACATGTACAGCGTCAGAGAGACATGGAGAGGGAGGGAGGGAGGGACAGGGACAGGGGCAGGGAAATAAAACTTTTTATAATGAAAGTAGTTTGGATGGAGGTAGGAGATGGATAGTGGAACTCTTAGTGGGTATATATTTAAACCCCTGGAGTTTGGTCTCATGTCTCATATGATATGTTTTGACGAGTCCAACAGATTGGGCTTGTCTGATGACGAAGCCAGAAGGTGGATATGGATAGGAGAACTCTATTTTTTACACGCTTTACAATAGCTTCACTTGTATGTTTGTAACCGACTCCTTTGGGCGCGATTTCGACCCACTTTAAACGGCCAGATTTCATTAAAATTTTGCACACGTGTCATAGAACGATGACAATGCAATAATTCGATATTTTTTTTTTTTAGTTGAATTTTCTATAAAAGCTTGTTTTTTAGTTTTTTAAACTATAATTATTTTTTTACTTTTTAATGCAGTTCGTAATGAAATCGTGTCAGTTTCTGTCACTGATGATGATTGTGATGAATTAGGGGTTCAGGTAGCAAGCAAGCTTCTAACATCACAGATTTCATCTTCCAAGAATATAGCAATGTTTGTTATTAGATAACGAATGCTTATAGCTATGCTTATAAGATAAGAGATTATAATTGCTTTGAGACATTCGCGTTGACAATCCGATCCCATAACCCAAAATGAGGAGCTGTGGCAACCCTAACAGAAAAACTCCGGTTGTGGAATGAGCTCCCTACCTCGGTATGGAGCTCATTCCACAACCGGAGTTTCAAGAGGGACTGCGGTATGGATCCTTCAAGGAAGGAGTGTATAGGTTTTCAAAAGGTCGGCACCGCGTCCCCTGAGCAAGCGTCCATAGGTAACGGTACCCGCTTGTCGTTGTGCTCGCAGTGCTGTCCGACTTCGAATTCTGTAGGAGTTGTTAAGCTTCTTACAATAACAGAGGATTTATACCTCACTAAAGGGTCATATACAAACCGCATAAAAGGCATATAAGTTTGAGCAGTAGGTAATTATGTCAAACATCACGTAACTTGGTCGAAAGATTAATATAACTTGAGTGACCAGTGCCACTAATATGTTAATAAAACTAAGTATATTATGACCTCGTAAATGATACGATATGTCAAGAGTCATAACTATTAGGGAAATTGAACTATAAATCAAAGTCTTATGGATGGAAGTGATTTTCTTTGTTACATATAAGTTGATGTATTTTTTTATTCGTGGTAAAGTCACCAACAGCTCGCTAAATTTAGGAAAAAGTAAGTTTACTTTTAGTTTTACGTTTTTTTTAGGTTTCAAGTAAGTATCTCATACTGAAAAACGGAACTGTCATGTTTTTGTTCGTATGTCTATCAACACTTCTTTTTCTAAGGAATACAAGGAGTTATTAAGTAGAAATAATATTACATGCTAATATCTATGTACCATTGGAGCTGTAAAAGCATCTCAATCAATGGAAATAATGAGGATTATAATAATATCGAGTCACGACGTGGCTCGTCTCGAGATTTGTATTCCAGCTGTCATAATGATTCAGTTTATACGGATCCCTCAGAGCGTTAGTCCTACTCGCACTTATCCCTTGTTTATTATTAAGTGATCAGTCATTAACATGACGTAGGCCGCAAACCAAATGGCCCCTCATAACACCAGTGTTGTGACTTGTGCGTTGACAACCCTATCTGCACACTTTCCTTATGCTATGGCTATTTTACTTACCAGCAGATAGCACAGTCTTCACCAAGGGTCAACAGCGGCCAGCAGCGCAGCTTCTACCTCATACATACATATTTGACCGCGCATCCTACTTGAGTCTACTTATAGAGATAAAGCGTGAAATGGTTTGACAGCGAAACTGCCGGTCGCTGAGCCGCCGATCGCTGCCACTTCCACTTCAGTGCGAATTGACTCTAAAGTATTCAAGTTTAGATCCTACCGCTTTAATCATACTAATTCTGACAATCTAGCCATTCGTAACAAGAGGGGTGCAATATTGCGGCACAATAGCTGACATACATTTAGTGCAGTATGTAGCCCAAGGACACTCGGAAACTAGTCTGCAGAGAAAGTAGATCGGCGGTAATATGTTGGCAATTTTCCACAAATAGATGCGCTTCAGGATAATTAAGCCTTGGCCTACGTACACACACATGTCTTAGATGCCTTTTATATGTGTGTACTTCTTTTTGAAGTGAAAACTTCTTCAGCGGCGTTGTGCACTTTTCGGGACAGGTAAAAAATGTTAACCTCCCGTCAGGACACGTGACCTGATCGAAAATTCGTAAGAAGAAGCCGAGTTTCTTATATTTTAAAAAATATAACATTCGAAATTCAAGCATTTATGAGCGGCCAGGAGCGCAGAATTTCCAGTGTACCCTATGTATACATTTAGATATGTTATTACCTACTTTTTATTTTTAACCTAATTATATGTATGCAGATGTGTGTGTATGTATATGCAAATACATTGTGAAGTTATGTTTTCACTTCTGACGTGCAGTCCTACGACTGACTGTTTTTTTAAATAAATTACTAGTCTTATTAGAATAAAATCAGTTGTATTAATATAAACTGCAGATCGCCTGGTAGTGGAAGTTCGACCATAATAAAATTAATCAAGTTTATTTTTATTCGGTTTACCTCCTTGGCCAGTCTAACTTAAACCGTCATTAAGCATTCCTTACCATCACGGTTAGCATACTCGTATAATACTGTCTGCGTGTAGCTTGATGTAGCCGTGTTCGAGTAGTTTTTCAATTTGTAACACAAATTGTTTAAATATTTTGCTTCTTGCACTTCTGCGATATGTATTTAACTTTAAGTATTCCATATTTCATGTTCCTCCTTTGAGGTAATTTTATTAAAAATGCGCACACGTCTTCGCGTATTTATATGTATATAGATGAAGATTAAAGATACACAGTTTTACTAATACGTATTGAAGGGATGCCAGACTAGTTTCGCCGGACGGGGTGAAGCGAACTGCTGCGTCTATATCAGGAGCCACACTATTCAGTTTTGTGAGTTAGTCATTTAACGGGAACAGAAGAGTACTTGTAGTTTACATTCAAGGCTACGATACCAACTCAGTGTCAGAAATTCTTAACATTATTTTTATCCAAATGAGTTACGTACTAACCTACATGTAAGATATGTTATCTTAGTTACGATATGATAGCTCATTAGTGCCGTAGTTTCAATTAAATTGGAATGTCTGAATGAGGAAGCAGTCGCGTACCTGTGAGGAATGACAAAAGGGCGTATAAAGATTTGTTATCTGAAGTAAAAGTCTCGTTTTAAATTTATTTCTCCTGTTTATTTCAAGAACAAACTCTGAATCATAACTTTATTGTATAATACCGATCCTTTGGAGACGTTGGCCTTATGTATATTTGTAAATATTCGGGCACTATTCCAAGTCACAGACGTATAAGTGAAAGAAATGGAAATAAGAAAACTACGTCGGTTGCTACTGCACCATTTTGCATTGCTTTTAAGTAAATTTAGTGCTTTCTTCACAAGGCCTTTGTATTGAAACTAGAAATAAAATATCTATCTAACTGTGAGTATTCAACTGCAGCTTTAATGCCAGTCTAGTGTCAGTTCTTAATAACATAAGGCAAAGATTAGGGAGGAAGAGTTGACACATATTTGCAAATCTTACAAACATTAATATTTTGGACAGATGGCAAACTCGGGGGAGGGGCAATTCGAATGGACCACTCCTGTGGAACATGGGATACGACTGGGCCCTTCGAGGCGACTTCCCCCCCGGGCTGGGCGTAATTTGTTACGCCGATGACACGTTGGTCACAGCCCGGGGGGTGAACTTTCAGGAGGCGGCGCGCTTGGCCACCAGGGGAGTCTCTCTGGTGGTCGGGCGCATCGAGGCGCTGGGCTTGCGGGTGGCCCTGGATAAGACGGAGGCCCTTTTATTCCATGGGCCCCGTCGTGGTCCACCCCCTGGCGCCTCTATCGTGGTTAACTCGGTCCTCGTACCGGTTCAGGCCCACATAAGGTATCTGGGCCTGATCCTCGACGGTAGGTGGCTCTTCGACGAGCACTTCCGACAGCTTGCTCCAAAGCTGGTCGGCGCTGCGTCCGCCCTTGGGCGACTCTTGCCCAATTTGGGCGGACCCAGCGTCGCTACGAGACGGCTGTACACGGGGGTTGTCCGGTCAATGGCACTGTACGGTGCACCGGTGTGGGCGGGAGCTCTAACCGCCCAGAATAGAGCGCGCCTCTGGCGCCCTCAGAGGGTTATGGCGGTTAGAGCCATACGCGGATACCGCACCGTGTCGACGGAGGCGGCGTGCGCGTTGGCCGGAACTCCCCCGTGGGATTTGGAGGCGGAAGTGCTCGCCGAAGTATATCGGCGAACGGCCCGAAGAGGTACGCGAATGGCGAGAGGCCGCTCGCCGAGCCACCATGGCTCGTTGGTCGTCCCGGCTGGAGGCTCCACGTGCTGGCTTTGCCGCCGTGGAGGCGCTCCAGCCGGTCATCGTCGAGTGGGCAGGGCGGCAGCACGGGACCCTTTTCTTCCGACTGACGCAGGTCCTTTCCGGGCACGGCTGCTTCGGGAAGTACCTGCACTCGGTCGCTAGGAGGGAATTGAGTTCCGCCTGTCACCACTGCGACTGCAGTGAGGACTCGGCTCAGCATACGCTGGCGGTTTGCCCCGCCTGGGCGACGCAGCGTCGGGCCCTCACTGCAGTCATCGGAGGGGATCTCTCGCTACCGGCCGTCATACGCTCCATGGCCGGTAGCGACAGGAATTTTACCGCGGTCGCGACCTTCTGTGAGGAAGTCATCTCGCAGAAGGAGGCGGCGGAAAGGGTCCGGGAGGACGACCTCCACTCGGACCTAATTCGCCGCCGGCGAACCGGGCGGCGGAGGCGCGCTTACCAGCGCCTCATGCCGCCCTGAGTGTGGCCGCGGGTGGATGGGACGGGTTTTCCCCTCCACCCGCTGTAGTGGCCCCCCGCGAGGAGGCGGCGTCCGCGTGTGCCTGGACGTCGCCCAATTGAGAGGATTTTACCCGAAGGTGGTGCCCGCGCTATTGCGGGCAGGCGCTAGGAGGGTTCCGGATGTCTTAATAAAGCTGTTCCCGGATCCCTCCTACTTAAGGCGCAGTACGGCACACCGTGTGGTTTTAGTCGGTTCGATTCCGACACACCGCCCCACCGAAAACCCCGGTGGGGTGACGGCCCGAGGGGGTTTCCACACGCACAAAAAAAAAAAAGGGGCAATTCGAATAAGATTTGTCGCTTACCAAGAAAAAGGTCCTACAAAGGTTTTTATGTGGGAGAGCCATGCTTCGGCACGTATGGGCCGGCTCGACTCCGCTCGTTACCACGGCCTTACAGAAAACCGGCCGTGAAGCAATGCTTGCATTGCATTTCGCCGCGTGAGTGAGGTTCCGGAGGCCCTAACCCTTCTCTCTCCCCTATTCCCGTCCTTCCCCTCTCCCCCCTATTCCCACTCTTCCCCCCCTTCCCCTCTTGGGCGGCGGTAGTCATTTACCATCAGGTGACCCGCCTGCTCGTTTGCCCCCTATACCATAAAAAAAGGTCCTAAAATGAAACTAAATATACTTTAAATAAAAATTTACCTACACCATTCCATTGATATATTCCAAGACAGTCCATATTAAATTCTTAGGTTTAACATTTTGGATTTTTACTTTGGGAGGGGCGATCGCCCCTATCACCCCCCTCTCCCCCCTTGGATCCGCGCCTGGATTTACGAGTATGAACATATTAAACAACACCGCTTTTAGAACCAAACTAAGCATAGCTTATAAACTCTTGGACGCGGAGAAACATACTCAGATATATTTGTATTTGTGAATACGTGTGTACATAATTATTATACATAGAACATTCAGACCAATACAGATAGGGCATAATCATGCTTACCAATAACTGCACTGAGCGGAAAGCGAACCCGCAACCCTGACATTGTAGTCTATTGCTCTGACGCTTTAAACATATACAAGATGTAATAGAATTCGCCAGATGGTGTTCCTGTCCTAGTGGCCTCTCCAGTCACAGGAAATACAGGACATTCAGGTACGCGACCCCGGCCTCTGCGAACTACTGCAGTCTCAGTCCCGTCCCCATCCGAGACTTGCGGTATCCCCTTACCCTAGGTTCCTCTCCCTACACATTTTTCCTCATACAAATTTACCTCCTTCCTGCTTTCCTGTCTTAAAACGACTATATTCCCAAGGAGGGTTGGCGTCAGGCAGGCGGCCGGCCATAAAAAAAACCCGTTGCAATGTTTCACATTGCGCCGACTCCAAAAAATTGGGAAAAAGACAAGAAGATGATGACAGGGTATAATAGAAAGTGTGGTCAGTTTTTTATCTATCATTGTTAGCGTTCTTCACCGAGTCTACCTTTCTGTTAGGGATGTTATGGAGCTCCGTAACCGTAACCGAAACTATCGGATATCCGAAATAAAAATATATCCGTAACCGTATCCGAAACCGATATAATTTTATTCCTATATCCATATCCAGATCCGAAATATCATATCCATAACATCCCTACTTTCTGTAGCAACCTGTATATACAAAACAAGTGCAATTTTAAATATGCTTTAACTAACAGTGTTGGTCGATCCGTTCGCTACTAGCGGACAGATAGCATATCAAAGAGGGATACCAACAGAATGACCTTCGCTTCAAATGCAAGGTGTTTGTAGGTGCTATCCTAGTTACGAGAAGGAGCGTATTCCACGGTAGAATAGACGGTATGTACGGAGAAGATTAATCTAGAGGTTTAAGAGTGTATTGTTAGAAGACCGTAAATCTCTATTGCGATTAGATCACAAGTTGGAGGTGAAAATAGAATGCATTTGCATGACAAAAGAAAATAGACACTACAAGAATATATAAATAAAGTACTCGCTTAAAACAGGGCACAGTTTCATTGACGAATATCGAACGAATATAGAAGAATTGATTTCATTCATTGACGAATATAGAAGCGAAGCGAAGCAGTGACCATAAACGCAGTTGAAACAGTAGGCAACGGCTACTCATAATATAAAACCTCACTTCCACGATATTTATTTAGTGCATTAAAACGTAGCTTGAGTATCTTTACGTCTATATATATATATATATATATATATATATTTATATATGAGTTATTGCTCTCTCCTTTGTGGTAAAAGCTTCTCAGGTAAAAAATACGAGGGTCTCATGGTGAAGCGTCTGGAGTTACCTGTGAGGGCCCTCGACAAGAGCACCTGTCTCATTACTCCTTAATTATGGCTGTTGACTTCTCAAAGGAACCACGACTTTTGAATTCAAAACTAAACGACTCATTCGTTATTATTTAACTAGCAAACCGCCCCGGCTTCGCACGGGTAGCAGAGACATCTTCAACAATTATCATCATATTTCAACCAATTTACACAGAACCTTAACAAATTATATACCTAAACCTTCCTCATGAATTGCTCTCTCTATTGGTGAAAACGCGAACAGACAGACGCGGCGGGGGACTTTATTTTATAATATGTAGTAATAAAATCGTAATAGATGCTTTGATAAAATCAATGATGTAGTTTATCAAGCTGCAATATTAAAGTTAATTAAAAAGTGGAGGTATTTTAACATTTTGCTACAAACTTGCTCCAGCGGCTCAAAACTGGTTGGACACCGTTTTGTTTTTCGACCGAAACGATGAAATACCATAAAAGTTGTCTAGTATGTCACGGTGTACATTTATTAAGAGATTATACAGGGTGTAACAGAACGGTGCGGTCATATTTTAGGGTCGCAAAGCAGACCCCGTGAATAACGTATAGCGCTAACATTTATTAAAATTCGTGATTTTTAATACAGATATCTTATTTGGAAACTGACGAATTGAACTTGAAAATTAACCGATTCATTAATATTTCGTATGACAAGGCTGACATGAATGAAGCTATGAGTATATATAATACCAAATATGTTGATGGAATGTCCAGATTTTTCTGAAAACATCTTCATAAAAAAAATACAACTTCAAAAAATTTTACATGAAAATTTGTTGTTTTGAATATTTCATATATAGAAGAAATCCGTAAAGGTAACATTTTTAAACAATATGTGTTAGCGGCGGTAGCGTAATGGCTAAGGCGTCGGACTTGCGATCAAGTGGTTGCGGGTTTGAACCCCACCCAATGCTCTACCGACGTGAACCCACTCCTAGCACAAGCATTTTAGCTTAGCTGGAGGGGTTTACAAGAATACTAGTAATGTGTGACCCGTGTTGCTAGTATTCTTAAAAAAAAAAGAAAAGTTTATATATGTTGACCTATCATAGAACGGAAAGCTGTACAATGACAGTTTAACTAAATGAAATAAACTAAAAATATTCATTCATAATTAATTTTGGGCGAAATTCGGCCACAAGGCCATCTCTAGTATACACAGATGGATACTTTACATACACACTATATTGTGACATTATACCCGTCAATACAACGACGTGACGAAGATTAACCCCTAACACGACAAACATGACTAATTAAAGAGTTGTATTCTTGATTAATTCGGTTAGGAATGACAAAGCGGAGGGTTGATTACTTTCGTATAAGAAAATGTATAATTAGAGTTGTTTTTATTAAAGTATATATATAATTGTGTTTCTGTATTTACAGAAGAAATTTACTAAATTGCGCTACTAGTCCAGTCGACAATTTAAAAAATGTGTTAATACTTATACCCGGTCCTAAAAATATGTGCGATAGCTCATTCGGTTCGGAATGACGTCTAGAAAAAGAAATTTCGACCATTTATTAGCACATAAAAAATTACAATTGTTATTAACAAAATAAGATGAAAAAAAAAGATATTCAGTATTTCGTTAATAATTCAAAAGCTATTAATATTTAAGAATTTTTGAAAAAAGGTCCTTAAAGAGGAGTAAATTTCCAATAAAAAGTGTTGACTCCCGGAGTTCTATCTCCATCATTTATAATTTTTATTCAACGCCGAAAATAGGTCTCCGCGCGACCGTTACCGCATGAGCGCAACGCCCTTCAGACAGTATATCACACAAAATATTTTTTTATAGTACTAAATATTAATTAAAAAATTTAAAAAAAGAATGGTCTCATCAGAACACTAGAAAAAATAAAGCCCCGTAATTAAAAATAAAATGTTTTGATTATTTAAAAAGTTATACAAATGTTACTTACAAATATCGACATAAAAGTTTAAATATTTGACCTAAAATTGTTTTGCTTCTTAGAGCCCTTCTTATACCTGACAGATACTTAATAAGATCATGCGATAAAAGTTTATTCAAGTTTAATATTTTAGTGCAGTACTAACAACCTAAATATACAAACTTTTTTTTTTACCAGAATATGAGAATAGAGGTCGGAACATTCCGACGCAAAACTAGCTAGTATGATGTCACTGGAGCCGTCGAATAGTGTGCAATATATTCTCCCAGCCATCGTCTAGTGTTCTAGTGTTGGTGACAAGTGTCACCATGGTTAAGTCAGTCAGTTAGCTACAGTTATGTAATATTATCTAATTTTCGCTACAGTTTGCATGGGAATAACGTTTACAAAGACTTCACTGTTATGTAGACACCGCTTATAATAAGGGCTGGCGGCAAGCGTGTTTTACCAACTAAACTTTTTAATTCTGGATGCAACTGAATATCACATGGCTGCTTAATGATAATACGAAAACACACCCGATAAAAGTAACGCAGCTGAAGTAACAACACAAACATGACTAATGGATGGTAAAGCTACCATCGCGTGTTTCAACGCATTGCCCCACTTCGCTTATGTTAATAGGGTTTCAGATTGCGAAGCAGAATGTATGAGTTTATGAGTTTGTGCAGTCCGTTGTTGCGCTTCTAGGCCGTGACTAAGAGCACTGGGCTTAATTGCGATAAGGAGGCATTATCAGCTTTTTCTTTTTTACTGAAGCGGCTGCGGCGGCACAAAATGTGTTTTCTCTATGATTACGCGGACTTTCCGAACATTAGTTACATATTTATTCCCAAATAATAGACTTTGAAAACTTTGCCCTCTACACAGTCTCAAACATCTCCAGATACGATGCTGTTTCTCAGTTTTTAGGGTTCCGTTTCAAAAAAAGGAACCCATATAGAATCACTTTGTTGTCCGTCTGTCTGTCTGTCAAGTCCCTTTTTCTAGAGAACCCGTGGACGCATCATATTGTAATTAATATCAAATACATAAGTTTGCAGTCCCATAAAGCTGTAAAAAAAAGCTTCTAAGTCAAGGCAATCAAAATACCATTAAGCCTTAGAACTTAACAAATACATTTCGTAGGAAAATCAAAATCTATACTTCCCATTGATGATTCTAGATAATCATGAAATTTGGTAAGAAGCAAGGTCTGACAGCATAAGTAAAGGAAAAAATCCGAAAGTTGTTAATTTGTTGTCATATCACATAAAAATAATTTGTTTGAATACAAACTTATATTTTGCGGTTGGAAGTTGGACTCTCGTAAATCGATGTATGGGAGAGTATTTTTAGAACTGTAATGTAAAGTTTGTCTTTTGAAAAAAAAACAGGCAAAAGTCAACATACAAGTTTGTTTGCTTACTGAACCCTCGGTGCGCGAGTCAGACTCGCACTTGTCCGGTTTTTTCTAAGACAAATACCCAATAACAAACTTTTGCCAATGGTTCAACGATGCATTTATTTTTCTGACACTTTTCTGTCATATCAAAAAAAGTAGATATTTTTATATTTTTTATGTGTTGGACACTCGCAATCTCCGTCTTTACCATCGTTATACTGTGACCTAAATCCGGAGGGATATCAGCAGAATCTCAACCATAATTTTTAAGACTTTTTCCCCTAATTCCTTGTGTCGCCGCGTAATTCACCTAAAGCTATGATCACAGATTTGACGTCTATCTTTGAGCACACATTTTTTGCGGGCTGCCAGACCTGTCTCAAGGTTCATTTAGTACATTCTACCAATTAACGAAACCCGACACATAGGGTTACACATCTAAATGAGAAAGTACGTACATATGCCTAAGTTTCTGTTAATAATATATTCCTAGCTGAAAAAATATAATATGTTCGTGACTTATTATTATATTTGTTGATACGGGTAGACGTAGGATTCGACCAAGTTATTGAGGAAAAGTATGTGGCAACTATATACAAATATATTTGTAAAAAGCTCCGAAAACTCATATGGCGAGGAAAAAGGTTAAAACTAGGGTACAAAGGTGATTTTGCCACTGTCAATTTTTTTTTTTCGTGTTACCAGTTAATCGATTTGTGGAGAGATGTTCGCACGATATGACACGTAATAGTCTGGTCACAATTTTGTCCGAGCAAGCAAACGGTCACTATGATGGACGAGTCACAAAATTGTCATTCTCCGCTCTCCGCCTATCGACATAAATATATGGCGACAACCTCATCGTAGCTAATGGCCATCCTTATACAATCCAGAATAAAGCGGAATATTTCTCAAACAGTTTACTTACTCTTATCCTCTGGAAGCCCTCTCCTTTTGTAATGTGACGTGATAGTAACTAAAAGTTTTTGTCACGGTGACAAGTCTCAAGTGCGAATGTTCTGGAATATTTATTTATCTATACGTAATAAAATATATTACGTAAATAAGCTTTCACAAGGATGAGGTTCTCATTTCGACTGTTTTTTTTTTGTGTAACGCGATATCTTCGCCATTTGCAAACCGTGTGAACCGATTTCAATAATTATTTTTTTATTGAATTGGTTATACTCAAGGTTGGTCCCATTTTAATCTGAAGAAAATAATCAACATCGCAAGGTGGAAAATTAAAGGATGAAGAATACAGCTTGTTCCAAATTATCATGACTTAAGTTATTTATTTTAGAGTACTATAGAATTTGGCGAACAATAGATATACTTAATCGCAAAAATTATATATGAAATAATGGAATACTGACAATAATAAATGCTAACATTACAAATGCAGTGTCGTTTAGATAAACTTATTACGTTTGACTGTAATGAGGCCTTATTTTGAACAAGGGTATAGTAAGTATATTGTTGAATCCTAAACGATTAATGGGATTATTACGATACAACGATTCAATAGCTGAGTATAATCCGGATTATGTGGTCGGTACATCAATATACAAGCTAGGTTTTAACGAGGTGATATTTAATTAATATAAGTAATAGTTTGCGTTAATACATACATACTAACATTAGTTGGTAATAACGTTTTAATGACTATCAACTGGCACGATAACTACACGCATAATCGTTTATGTCTTTATTAATTTTCACAGTAGTTACAGTGTACATAAATTCCAATGTGGCTCGCAATGTAACAATTATGTCACAGATAAAAATATCACAAACAATAGAAGAATGTCTTAAATTCCTAGATCTGTGGTGATCCTACTTCTGACGTAATTTATCTGTACGACGTCATGAAAGTGAAGGCGAGGTTAGAGGCAGAATCTTTTTATACAGACGCATGAATATATTGCATTATTTATAACCTGTGGATACGGAATTGATTTGGAGCATATTTTCGATTTTCATTTGGGCATATAGCTATTCGTAGGCGTAAAGCGTATAATTAGCTACAGACTTATGGTTAAATTAAAAAACAATTATAAAAAACATTTTTTAAATTAAAAAACAAAAATAAAAAACACTACAACAAGCGAGCAACGATGCGACAGAGAAACACACGCGTTAAACTTTGAACACCACTCTGTTTACATCGCTGGCTTAAAATATTTAGCAGCTTAAAATTGAAATGTTCTGATTTTATTATTACCCTTGCCATTTCCCGCTAACGAATAGGTTATGGTTTCCTCTCGTACCACCTGGCACTCCATTTCCCTCTGTATGTTTAATTTCCGTATAAACACGAAAAGGTTCCGGCGCCAAGGCCACAAACACTCTATGACGTGGCTAAAACACAAAATATGTCTTATAAACTATAGGTATAAACATAGGTAGTTTTGACATTTGAAATATATTTTTCCAAAGGCCGCCACAACCACTTAAATATATATATAAGGTGGGCGTCACATTATACCCTTCGATTATTCATAAACTACTTCTTTGATACTTTGCCGTAGACGTGTTATTATTTTTGAACAAGGTGTAGCGACTGTGACTTGACATGGTCAAACAGACAGGAGCCGTTAGATATAAAGCAGCAAAAGGAAGTGGAAGTCTTTAGGAGAAGTCTATAATCAGTAGTAGACTTCTAATGACTGAGATAGTAATGATAGTGGCGAACCGACAGCTATATAATTTACTAGCAGCGCCCTTCGGTTTCACCCGTAACTCCCGATCCCGTGAGAATATCGGAATAAAAAGTAGCCTATGCTTTAATCCAGGTCTCTAGCTATCTACATAACAAGTTCCATCGCAATCGGTTCAGTGGTTTTTGCGTGAAAGAGTAACAAACATCCATCCATCCATCCAAACTTTCACATTTATAATATTAGTGGGATTAAACGAAAACGGTTTCACTCAAGTGTTTATTTCGAGATGACTAGTTTCGGCCCTGACTCCCTAATCAAAAGGTGAAACGACCTATCGCGTCGGTATAACATAACACACAGAAGGTATAGAATTTATATTGTTTTTTTTCTCCGAGCCTTTTCCCAACTAAGTTGGGGTCGGCTTTCAGTCTAACTACGAAACGGCCGAACTTCAATATTTTACGTGAAGCGACTATCATCAGACCTCCACAACTCAAGTACTAGGCGATATCGAAGTTAAAAGAAGTGAGAAGTTAGTTAGACCAGGTTGTTGGATTTTTTAGGGCTCAAACTACCTGCTAAGAATGCCACAGATGTTCGTATGGCAACCGAGACCGACGGCTTAACGTGCTGTCCGAGGCACGGAGGGTATTGGTATTGGTGTAGGGCTCTGTTTCCGCATTTAGACTCATAGACGGTCCATTATGCGTTCAGATAGGCTGACTAGTTGAGCCAGCCTAGCTCCTTCTAGAAGCACAAAAGCCTGGGGCATTCACAGGCTTCTAGGAGCGATCACGCACCCGCGAGAATACTTGCCCATTGTGTGGCCACTCCCTCGCACTCCAGGATAACGTGGGCGGCCGTTTCCTCCGCGTTAAGACATTCTCTGCATAGAGGACTGTCTGTCGCACTGATGGTGAATAGGTGCCGGTTTAGGGCTAAGTGGCCCGTAATTGTTCCTACAACTATTCTGATGTCGAGTCGGTTAAGACTGAGCAGTCCGCAAGTTAAATGTGGTGAGACCTCCGTCAGCACCAGTTTAGACTGCCTGCAGCCCGGTGTGTTGGCCCAACGACCGTTATGCGCTTCACGAGTCCGTTGCCTTACCCATGAGCGAAGTTGATTAAAGGGAAGTGGCAGTAGTGTAGTTAGGCCTGGCACTGACGTTATAGATCCCTTCCTTGCCAGCTCATCGGCGGCGTCGTTCCCGAATGAATTACTATGCCCTTTGATCCATTGCAGAATTTTCTAATGCAGGCTAATCGCTCTAGCGTCTGGTGGCGTTCATAAATGAGATCGGAGTTCATGGTGTTGCCCTCCAGGGCCCTTAAAACGGCCATATTGTCTGACAGTAAACGGATGTTGTACTCCTTTATGCCTTTTGACATGACCGCAGTCGCGGCGTAAGTTATTGCAACATACTCGCATTGAAATATGGATCTGTGTTGACCAAGCGCCAGTGATATTTTTATATTTAAATCTTGTGAGAAAACTCCGGTTCCAGGCACGGAGGGGTCTCAATGTGTTAAGAATGGTCACCTATCCTAAGAGTGACCTGGCTATTATAACCTTGCAATGTGTTAACCTACTCGGTTACCACTTAGCCACGAGGCCCCCCTATAGAATTTATAATGGAATGATTCACATTACTCTTCTTTCGCTTAACCGCTGGACCTACCCCAATAGATAGCCCATCAAATCAACTTCCTCTAAATCCTGGAACATACAATTTCACACGTAGTTCCTCTCACACAGTAGTGTAATTTGGCACAGTTGACATATTCGATGCTCGGCCGTTGGCACAGCGTCAAGAGTGCAGGTGACACGGCCTTCACCTCGCGAACATTTATATATGTACGACTTAGCTACGCTTGCAGGCCGAGGGTAAATCAGCTGGAACATATTACGTACAGATTACTTTTTAATGGTTTGGCACTGAAACACTTAAATAATAGCTGTGAGTCACCGCGAAAGGAGTTATATATAGATCCTATACGATAGAGGGATCAATAAGGTTCTCTATTTCTATTATTATGCGAATCCATGGGGATGCTGACACGTTCAGAAAGTGGTTTAAAAAATTCATAAAATGCAACTTTCGTACGTGTACTATATTCAAATAAGCGCGCCAAAACTTTTAGTCACGTGACCTATCCTGGGTGTTATATTAAACAAATTAACAAGAACTACTTGACATTTCCTCGCCTTGTTATTTGTCAACATAGTGTCATGAGATCAGCGTCATGATGAAAAATGAAGGTGTTTTACAACAGATTATAAAAATATATTTGTAATTATAATTATGTCAAAAAAGATTTGTGTTTAATTTAAAATATGATAACTTAGTCACGAACTTTAAATATCCCAATTCCATCACACTTCTCATTTATGGTGTTGTCATTTTTGTCAACTTAGACACGAATACGATGCCATCTCTTTTAGATCGCATCGCCCGTAGTTGCATTTTTGGGAGACCAAGACAGTTCCCGGAAGTCCATAAGTAACTTTGTTTATTATATCTATGCTGAGGTTACGAATGTAGTTTGTTCCTCTGGTATCTTATTTACTAATTTAATAAAGTTGAAGATTTTTTGATAGACGTTTGATTGTTTGTTTAAACGCACTAATCTCTGAAACTACCAGCCGGATTCGAAAAAATCTTGTAACCATAGAGAAGTAACCATAAACGCGGGTGAAACTGCGGAGATAACAGAAAGCACAAGTTTAAAAAGTCACCTTGCCAACTGTTGTGCTAAGTGTTGTGAGTTCGATTCCCACGTATGTTCAAACTGTAGTCTTAATACCTAGGAGTATTTTTGTAGGCCGACCTAGATCGATCTTGCGAATCACACACAATTCGAACTTTCCCAAGACACTGGGGGTTCTTGAATGATATGACTTCGTGATATAGAATATATTATATTTTATATACATACTGGTTACTTAAATTATTACATGACCTAACACAGCTTGTGGGGAGGCGATCAGGCGACTGCTGCACCGGGCGAATACTGCTTCGTATACAAATTACTGCGTCAGCATTATATTTCTACAACATTATCCGACGTGAGCCCACAAACTAACCTGTAACATCATTCGTAGTTAACAAGAATACTTACTAAAATACTTTGTTATCAAATTTCTACCACGTGTCAAATAATACTCGTATGTATGTAGATAATAAACATGGCAATTACCCAAGTAGGTCTCAATTTACACCTAAAATACAAAAGATATCTAATTTAAAATGTACTCTTAATTTTCATAATCGTTCAATGAATATCTTCACCGTAATGTATATTATCTTGTAAACCCATTTGTCTAATGTGCGGTGCTCCCCTGGGTAATTAAAGATATTGGTTACTATACTTGGAGCTTCTTGTGTCAAATTCTTTAAAGAAAGACAGATAATATGCCGATTTAATATCAAACTTTATTGCCCTAATAACACACACATTCATATTTTCTTTTCGACAGTTCGGTAAGTAGTCAATTAGTGATGAACAACACGTTGCCGATTAAAAATAACAATCGATTTAATTTGAGAAGATTTTATCGATCTAAAAGTGAAAAGTTTTTTTAGCTAAACCACTAAACTCGTTAAGTAAATAATATAACCCACGTTTAAAATATTATGACTACGCACATTAGAACGTATCTGTTTTCATTGCGTAAAACAAAAATTATTTATTTTGAAACAAAAATACTACATGTACAGTATCATAATATCTACGAATGGTTTAAAATACTATAACGAAATTAAAATAGATAATCTATATATTTTTCTAACAACGCCTTTTAAAGTTTAATTTTACAAACTCTGCCACAGTTACTGCGGCAATTCTGGCTGTTCTCAAGCGAGCGAGAACAGCCAGAATTGCCGCAAGCGAGCGAGCGAAAAAGAAAATAAACGAATGGACAGAGTTTAAGTACGTTTTTCCGTGTTCTAGTCCAATATATGGTTAATTTTAAGTCTAGATAGCGCTGTTTTGTATGTCCCAGATTATTGTTACTATAGCTCTGATCCAATTTTATAAAAGCACAGGAAATATCCATTGCATGGCTTGATAACTTATCGCATTGTAGTTCCGGCTTGCAAAACTGTTTTATGAATATGCAGAAATATGTATATCAAGGTCATCCGTCTGTAACTCTGTATTACTGATTACACTCCCTTAGTTGTGTCTCTTAGTCAAGATCAACAGAAAAAAACCATAAATAAAGAAAATACAGAAAGGAACAAATTTATTTAAACCCATACATACGTAGGTGTTACAGATTTAGAACATGGCTTATACATATTTAGGCATGGCAACATGGCTTATACATGCGCTTTAGGAAGAAGAGAAAAAAGAAAGTGGTCTTCTTGCTTGCTTGTGCTTACATAATATGTATTATTATCAAGACAGATACGATTTAAGGAGTCTGTTTTTTGACATTTTATTTTACCTACTTCTGTTCTGTTGTCTCATTCTTTGATAAGGAGGTAAGTGGATTAATAACATGCTCAACTCTCATTAACACTAATACAGCTGTGTAAGAGTGTAAGGTCTCTATAGATCACACTACAGACAGTAAATATTAAAAAAAAATATTAAAATGTTGCCTCTGATCTTAATTGCGACAATATGTATGAGTAGGTCTGCTATCACTTAAATTACCGACCCCGGACAAAAACTTAAAAAATCCCCGAACACATACGTGAAATCGAGACTCTTTCCCGGACACTTTAAAAAACGTCGATTCCATATAAATTTTTGGGTTGTTAACGATTCATCTGACAATTATAATTGTCCCCTGGCATAGACTGTTCGACACTTTTTGAAAACCCCGCCCGGACGCTCCTCGGACGCCCTCTAAACTAGGACAAATCCGGGGAAACCCGGACGGATGGCAGCCCTATGTATGAGGAACGATACATTTTTGGCGCCCGACGATTCGTCTAAATTGCATCAATCGTGGTCACGGGTGGACTGATGAGAGCTCAGCGAGACGTCTATGTGAGTTGCGAGTTTCGGAAACTCCCCTCACTCAGTCTTTATTATTCTTGCGATTACGTCGCGTATTACACGTCTAATGACGTAAGAAAGTAAAAATATATGTATTCCGTAAGTTCACAAGGGCAAGGTCGACTGGCCAACCTTGTTATAAAAGCAATAGAACCCTTAAAAACAAAGACTTGTAAGTAGTTAGTATGCTAAAGAATATGCTTCGTAAAATAAAGTACCTATAAATATTTTTTTCTAAATCTGTTTAATAAAGCTAAGAATATTCGTTTTTCGGCCGCTAATCTCTGAAATGACCAGACGGACCTGAAAAATTATTTTTGCTTGTGACAGCCCCATTCTTGAGTAAGGTCACAGGGTCGGAATAGATTTCATATATTTTTTAATGAGCAATAGATGTAAATGTCAGTTTCTTTATTACGCTTCCGGTCATCACAAAATTTTGAAAGAAAGAAAGAAAGAAAAAGAAACAAAATCGTCTTTGAATTGAAATCGAATAGATTTTACAATCAAACTGATCAGAATGTTGTTATCTGTAATCTCTAATTCGATGAATGAAATCACTCAATTTCCTACGTTGAGCTAATCTATTCATTGATGACATTGCACGCCCCGATTCACAATATTAACTTACTGAAGATCTTACGACTGACTATCGTTGTGAAGATCAAATGAAATGTAAATGGCCTGATTAAAATACTGATCATAATATTATTAACTGGCAAGAATATCCCGTACATGATAATGATTTTTATTAATTAAAAATAATACCGATAAGGGGGTTACACATAGGGTTATATATAGGGTTATAGATACTATCGTACTATATTTTGATCAATAATTGTACTATATATTATAGAACAATAATATAGTACGAAAAATACTATATTTTTACTGCTAACTTAACTGTCGCCATTTTAACTGTAACTGGAATATCCTGGAACTGTTTGTAACGCTTTCGCAGCTTAACTACTCAACAAATCATCATGAAATTTTGGTTACATGTTGTCAATGGTACAGAAAAGGATATAATCGATATATTTATTTCTAGAAACATCACATCTTTGTTTTTTGTCGAATCTATTAAAAAATCTAATTCTGACTAATTATTTAAAGAAATTATTCTTTTATTTAATTTTGAAACAATAGTACATCCAAAATATATATATATATATATATATTTAAATTAGATTAAAATAGTTAAAGTAACCCGTCCCGCAAAAGTGCCCATGATGCTGGCAGCGTTGCCTCGCTGAATGGCAATGGATAACCTTTGCTCCAGGAAAGACAAAGAACGGGAGTCACCATTCCTATCCCTAATCCGGTCAATATCCGCGATAAAGGATATTATCCCAGAAAAAAATATTATCCCTAGGGATGGAAAAATAACTTTTAGACAACCCTCCGGTTTGACGAAATCTACAATAACGCGGGAGAAGTCAGGGGTAAAGGCTAGGAACTACAAATGTGTAGGTACTATTTTTTTTTCCTGAATTTTCTAAAAGTAATATATTTTTTTGCAAGTTTAATTAAAAATACTGTATTATTCCCAAAAAAAGGTGGCAACCCTTGTTACACATAACCAGTATTCTTGTAAACCCGCCGTGTTAGATGAATATTATTTTCGCCGATCGATTGTTTTGGTCCGTAGCTTTTCTACTTCTTTTAAATGTTTATTATCCTTCATGAAGATAATGCAGAGTCTACTTATGTGAGTTCGTTTGTTTGTTATGATTTTATGCGAATACTCAACCGACCACCAAGTAATTGTTACTGTCCCCGAGGGATAGAAAAACAACTTAAACGATGGCGAAGCTGCATGCAAAATCTAGCATTTCAATAATCAAGTTTAACTTTTTTTTTTAACTGCAGCAACTTATGTACAAAACTTCAGGGTTCCTACAAAATGTCCTTCGACCACCTCCGACATTGTAGTTGCATACAGCTATGCATATAGCCTGTGGTCATAATAAATCTCAGTGTTGCCAACAATAAATGAAAATAAAAAAAAGTTGGCAAGCTACCCGAGAGATACGACAAGTCCGTAACTCGTACTGAACGTTGTAAATATTGTTGTCCTTGACATGACACGGTTGGAATATCTCCAAGTGACATTTTGCGTAACCCATAGACCACTTTCAATGTTTTTTTTTCTGCAAGGTCTTGGTCGGCCATTGACCCCGTAGACAATGAAACAATAGTGTTTAATGAGGTTTGGTTTTAATTTAATGTTGTGTGAACTTGTGTGTTCAATCCAGCTTGTTTAGAGATATGCTTTAAGTAGAATAGAATGTATACCTTTCTATCATTTTAGATATCCTAGGTTCCTATGCTATATTAATATTAAGTAGGTATGTGATGTAAAAGACAAATAAAATTTTTCTTATTCTTATTCTATGCTCAAAATAAATTATTTCGCCTGAGTCGGGCAATGTAACATCTTAAAATAGGTACTGCGACATTGTCCTGCTTTTTTATTTGTAATTTATTTTATACGGAGCTTTTTTATGGACTACGCTTGCTTTGGTCAATAAATTCAGGTTACCTCGCGAACAGTTTTTTTTTTCTGGATGAAAAGTATTCTATGTCCTTTTCTGTACCCCTGCCAACACAACATTTTATGAGGCTTGAGTGAATACAGTAAAGCTGATAGCGTAACGAATAAACAAACACATATTCTCATCATCATCAATACAAATAAATAGAATTGAAGTGACTGTTTTTAATGTCAAAATAATAGTTTTTTTTTAAGCTAATACAGTTATTTGCACGATAACTATGTCTAAAAATCTATTTATAACATTTTTATCTGTCTGTTTGTTCCGGCTAATCTCCGGAACGGGTGGACCGATTTCCACGGGACTTTCACTGGCAGATAGCTGGTGTTATAAGGAGTAACTTAGGCTACTCTTATTTTGAAAAAAGAATAGAATTAGGGATTCGCTTAAAATATATAGATATGTACACGCGAGCGAAGCCGCGTGGCAAATGCTAGTTTGTAATATTAGTGAGGATTGTGACATTAAAAGTAAATGATTTGATAACAGTGGGACGTGACGTCTTGTCTTTAGATTTCATACAAAATTGTACCAAACCTACCATTTTGACCTTTGGTAATAAGATGATACTCATTTGACTTGTCAATCATCTACGCTATTATGTATATCGCCTACATGAAGCTTTTATTCGATTTAACACGAATCTTCGTCGAATGCGACTTTTGTCCTAAGCCTCCGGGGCGTACACAACCAAATTGACAATATATTCTTTCCTTCCAAAAATTTTATTGCAACAAATCAAGCTCTGACCTTCACGCGTTGAACCCAATTGTTTGAAAACCCCTTTGCAATTGAACGAAATTGATTGTGGGTCTCGTGAAATATCTTTGACATTAATAACGTTGGATAATTTTATTACTGAGATTAACAATATATCAGCATAACTTCAGAACTGACATGTTCTATCAATTTCCAAATGACAATGAATTGGCGTGAATAGGTACCTTTTTCATACTTCAGTAGCAAGCGTCAGTAAGTTTTTTGCCATATCAAGGTCATTTGCAACATTTTTATGAACATGAAAATAAATTTGACAACTCCATAATTGTTTGACTTACATAGATAGATAGATATATATTATACTTTATTGCACACCAAATATAACAGAAGCAGTCAGTAGTTTGTAACAGTGTTACAATGGGCGGTCTTATCGCAGGCTGCGATCACTTCCAGACTACTATTATACTTCTATCCTGTTAAAAAAAATTGGTATTCATAAAGTTCGATTGTCGATTTTATTTTCGGATTTTAGCGAATTTATAATTGTCATTTTGACAATATCATTTATTCAATGCGATATTACAAAGTCTAACACTCTATACGACTGACAGTTTTTATATCATAACTAGTCGTGATATAAAAACTGTTAGACGTAGGACTGTACGTCAGAAGTGAAAACATACACACATCTATATATATATATATATGTATCTGAGCGTGACGGTCACGCGAGTTCAGTGCTTTTTCCCCACACCAAAAGTGCCCAACGTGCCCAATGAAGTTTTCACTTCAAAAATCAGTATTATATTTTTAAATAGGAAAAATTAGAAACAATATTGGACTTGTTTGGATTGTAGAAATTTTATAGTTTAGTTTATTTAGGCTCCTTAGTTAAACCTATTAGATTACATAAATTTGTGTCTGTTTTTCCCACATTTTCTTGGAATCGTTAATGATGTATTAGTTATCTTCGGCTCCTATCGAACCCTTGTTAAATGTCTTGTTTTGTTTCAGGTAAGCGCTAAGACCCATCGCTGCCGGTAATCTCGCCTGCCACTGATTTATAGTGAGTACTGTAATCTCAATTAATGTTTTGATACCGCAATGGAAAGGGTTCCCCTTAAAATAAGGGTTTGTTTTGTTGGGTTTGAATTATTCTATTAATCATTTGAGTCGAAAATTGCTTACGGTGATGAAGGTAATCAAGCGGTCAAGGAAAATCTTGGTTTGTTTTTGTTTTTAGATTTAAATCTACAAATAATATGCCAAAGCCTAGTACTAGACTAGGCTCGAAGGACCAAATTGTATAAGGTGGGGTTACAACAAATATTTAGTCGAATTGGACTTGGGAAGAACAGAATTAATTGAATTCATCACTAATTATTTTGTAAACAAAACACTGTGAGCCCTCGAGATATCTGTTGAGCTGCCATTTTGTTTTTGTTTTGATGGGACAAGGGAGATTAGTAACTGTGTTAAAAGGGGAATAGTATAAAATTAAATACCAGTGAACATACTTTACAATTGTCACTTGAAAAAAATTACAAATTATCTTTATGATCTCGTCGTTAGCTAAACATGACTAATCTTTTTTCGCCAAGACGTTTATATTTAACACCATTTTTTCATGTGCTCCTTAAAGTTTATGCTTGTTAATTCAAATTTTGGACCCTCGGGAGTGAAATTACAAGACGCGAAACCTCCTTCGGGAGTAACTTTGCGAACTATTTTCTTGTTAGGGGTTTAATTAGAGGGCGCCCTGTCATTATTTTATACGTGTCGTAGCAGTCGTAGTTAGGGTGATGGAACGACTTAATTTTGACTTTAATAACACTATCTGTCAGGGAAGAAGCGAGAAGACAATGTTTTGTAATTAACTAGTTAATTTCATTTACTTAACATCGTTGTTTTTCTTCTCTATCAGAAATTTAACCAAGTAGTTACATGGCGAGATATCCTCTTTGGAATTAAACACGACAGCGTTACCCGTTTGTACGCTTTCAAAAATTCAGATAATAGGTTATTGTCCCTCCTATGTGGTAAAAGTGTTTTAAGTTGTATCATGCCTCCCAGTGCCTAATCGTAAGTATATTTGTCTTGTTCGTAAGTCTATAATCTATTCAATAAGTAATAGTGCTTAGGGGAGACATATTCGTCCCGTGGGTAGTAGCATATACTCGTAGTAGTGGCTGTAGTATATTATTTGTACCATGTTCTATTCATTTGTTTTTTTTTAGGTTTGAGATCTTTATAAAAACACTTCACAAGTAAATGTAAAAAGTAAAAAGAACGTAGGTACAGAAAACAACACACCTTTCTATAACTATTACTACAATTATTACAACTAATACACTACAATACACAATATATGCAAATGAGGGTAAGAATATAAAATGTTTACACCGGGCCGGCAGACAACTACGGGCCGGCAGACAACTACGGGCCGTTAGACACAAGCGCAGTCGACAGATATGTTATTACTGTATGTAATTATACAGATTTAAAATTGAATGTTTTGAAAATAACACACTCTCAAAGATACTTTATAATTTCAATCAATCACTCTATTTTACCTTAAACAATTGCCTTTTACAAATGATAAAAAAATGATTTTTGACCACGTACCTATTAATGAAATGAATTCCGAACGTATTATTGTCCCACATACGACCAAGTCCTGTCGTGGCTATCAAAATCAATTTGCTGTGTGTTTGTAAGACTTGAGTTATACGTAGAGCGTACGGTACGGACTCTAAACCAACTCTAAACTGATATTTTATGGTTAACTATAAATGTTAGATAAATAACAGTAGGCATCCATCACGATAATATGCATCATCAAGATATGCCCACCAAAAGTATATTTGATCTCCAGTATTTTAGAGATATAACGATCATTGCCTGTCTCTTTCCGTCGCGCACACAAACATTATCTAACTGGAGTTTAATGGCGCAAGCTTCAGAAGTACTCCAAACTGATTACCATAACAATTAGACATAAGGTGACGGAATATTATGGTTGGCTTTCCGAAGGCGTGGTTATTAAAAGGAATAGGACGGTTGAATGTTGAGTCAAATCGTTCAACTCTTTTAATTAACATCAAAACGGTACTGTCCTATGCAAATAAGTAACGACAAAGCTTACCATCATCACTTCTTTTTTAACACGCTTGTATTAACTTTGCTTGTTACTAACTCACTAACTGTGTAAACAAGTCTTGGAAGTTAATTTTAACCTACTTATAATTGTCGTATCGAAATGAAACTTTATATGTAAATGTAGTTTGGATGACAATACTATAATTCGGCATCTAGAAGCTGAGCTGATCGTGGAGCTAGGAGGTGGATAGCGGAACTCTTCAGTGGCTACTAGTAAACCCCTCGAGTTTGGGCTCATATGATTCGTTTTGACGAGTCCAACAGATTGGGCTTGGTAACGATGGCCTGATGATGAAGCCAGGAGATGGAACTGTTTTTTACTTTTTAATTCGGTAGTTTTACTAGTACTTCAAATAGGACAGAGTGTATTGCTTTCCGAGTTGGACACAGACAGATTTATTCCTCCGATGTATGAAGCGGAATTCTTGCTCAGAGGAAAGCAGTAATAGGCAGTGCTACTGACAGACGCTAATATTTCCGAAAACGTCCAGGCATTGCGAAGTGGAAAGTAAATTCTTCTTAATTTCTAACTCACTAGTGAATTTTAAAATTTTAATCGCGTTTAATTCGCGTAATAATAATAACTTGAGACACCTTACACACGGCCAAACTGACCCCAAACTAGGCAGAGCTTGCACTATGGTAACCAGACTACTAATAAACATGCCTGTGATAAACATACATAGCTGATAAATAACACTCAGACCCAGAACAAGTGATCATACTCATCACACAATTATTTGTCCTGGGTGGGAGTCAAACCCACGACCTCTGCAAAGTCAGGATCACCAACCACCAGACCCAAAGGCCAGTCAATATAACATCGCGTGTCGACATAAATAACTAACAGTGCCGATTATTTAGTAGTTAATCGGTTATTATCGTTAATTGGCGCCATTACGATATTTTGTATGTGTAGTTCATTATACTCAGTGTTTCAAAGGTCAAATCAACTTATCAATGTTTTGATATAGAGTTTAAAGTAAAGTATTTACACATACATAATCGTTTATAAAAAATGCAAGGATAAAAACCAAGATATAAAAAAAAACTATCAGTCGTAGGACTGCACGTCAGAAGTGAAAACACATATAGTTAGTTCCAATATACACTGAGAGCACTGTAAGGTATGACGTCAATTCAGTAAACTGCGAAGCCGTTCCTTTATTATAACGGAACACAGTCCAGTATACTGTCAGTTGTCAATTCAAGTCAATTGTCAAATCGCATAATAAAAGTGACAGTGTGACAGCACTGAGAGCACCTTACCTCTAAAACTCCAGTGCTCACAGTACAAAAATGGCGACGTTCATGACATCATATATGACGTCATATGTTTCCCTACGATACTGCGGCAGTATACTGTCAGTCTATAACGGAATGAATTTGTCCCCAGTACGAGCACTGAACAGTGCTCTCAGTGTATATCGGAACATACCCATACAGATCTCTCATCTTTGTCACTACGTAGTTAGCAAAAGTGCACAAAAGTGCCTAAAGAAGTTTTCACTTCAAAAACCTTCTTCATGCGTTAAAAAGCGAATGGGTCAATGACCAAATGACCATGCCATAGTTTGTCCGGGAGATTATAGTATCGGAAATCGGAATCAATGCAAGGTCATATTAACGTGCGAGGGACACTCTTGGCGTTGTAAGCATATTTTAGGTTACAATCAGGTGGGCCGTTCAAGTTTTGCCAGGGACACGAAGTTTTTTCTGGATCAAAGAGGAGTTACAACGTATATACAAAATTAGATGATTATCAGTGAAGCTGTGAAAGCGTAACACACATTCGTATTTAGGTAGGCTCGTTTTGAATGATTGACCTATGCCAAAACTAATAAATCGCGGAACTTAAATAATTAAAAGTATTTCAATCCAAACCAACCAACCAATCTACACATACATATCATTGTGGTCTAACTCTAGATATCACTAAGGTTATCTCATTGATACAAGACCACACATTCAGAACGCTAGACCGATAACTGTCACTTACACATATAATAAACAACAACGTAATTCTATAAACCCTCACTCCTAAGCATTTAAGTACCTCTCATATATAAGACTTCCTTCATATAATATAAGACCTTTATCAATGAGAGGAGCACGCCTCCCTCTTTCGTGTCCCTCCAGAGTCGTTGCAGTAATTGTTTCTCCTAAGCGGAAACATCGATGGAATACTAATGACATAAGAATCGTTGGATAGAAAAAATATTTTATTTCTGGAGTTTTTCAAATCATTTTGTAGTCTATATATTTTCTGTTCTTTATGAAGCCGGTACCGTACCTAATAGCGAAAGATTTGTATTTGAATTTTAGAGATTGCGGACTTGATCAAATATTCACTGCACACGTGAACACACTCTTAATAGCATATAGTTTCGTTGTAGGCTTCAAGGAGAATACTAGTTTTGTGTAAGTCTAGTTACTAGAGGTCAAATCTCTTTGTTAATTTAATTTCGTTTTGCGGCCGTCAAATATACACTGACTGGCCTGTTGGCCTAGTGGTTAGTGACCCTGACTGCTATGCCATAGGTCGTGGGTTCGATTCCCACCTGAGTCTGGGTGTTCTTTGTGTCCGTTTGTATGTTTGTAAAGTCCCCCGCGACACAGGAGTAATTCCTAATGCGGGAGTTGTCTTTAAAAAAAAACACGAGACCCGTGAATAACGTAAAGCGCTAACAGTTTTAGGAACATTCATGATTTGTATTACAAAAATCTTATTTTAAAACTGACAAATTGAACTTCAAAGTTGACCGATAAATCCAGTATTTCGTAAGACACATGGATGGATCGATGAGTAAGGATAATGATGGAATGTCCATATTTTTCTGAAAATGTCCACAAAAGCTTTTCTCCAAACTTGGCAGTGAAATATGGCCGTGACGTGTCTCGTATCGTCTAATAGACAGTTGACGTGTGTGACAGTTTCATGCCGAACACATATGAAAAGCACTTAACGCTTAGTAGTGCTGAGTTGTGTCTAATATTGATGCACCTCATCGTGGTTTCATCCTCCACTATACGAAAACCCTGTGCCTAAAAAGGGCAATAGATCTAACTACTTATATATCTATCGTTATTAACTCCCTGCTCGCAAGATTGACATGTACCTTGAAAGACTTAAATTATTGAGTGAACGGTAGTACGACTTCAGCTATAGTAGTTCAAAGCTGTTTTTCCTGCCCGACAAGCTTTTTACACAACAAAGTTTTGTTGTTCTGTAGAGAGGATATTGTTTCTGTCAGCACCTGCAATTTTTACTGTTTTTTTTTTCCTTTGTAGTGTTTGGAATTCTTTGTTACTTTATCTATCTGTCGTTTTCTTTATTCAGTCTTTTCAAGATCTACTTAGTTCCTTCCAGTCACATTAGGTGGTTTCCACTTAATTAACCTTAGCTGCTTATCTAGATTGAGTATCTGTTTGATCTTTTTAAGAGGCCTGGGCATATACCAGTGGACTTCAAACCGACTACCCATCCAGACAGTTACCATATACTAATCTATACAAATGATGAAGTTGAAGAGTTTGAATTTTTTCAGTCGAATAAAACGACTAGTAATTAAATATGCTAGAACTCATGAAAGCTTTAAAAAAGGTCGGTGTTCCGCTCATATGGTTATGGGTTCGAACCCCACAGTATACTACTGACGAGAACCGACTGCTAACACAAGTATTTAGCTTTGTCTAGAATATAGTAACGTTAGACCCATGTTGCTAGGTGAGTAGATACTGTAGTGCTTCTTGTCCACTATATGCTCGCTTGGCTCAGGGAAGGGTTTAATTGGGAAAGTGTACGGGTTTCTCCCAATGAAATTCTGGAGACTGGAAGTAATCTTATATTATAACAAATAATATTATAACTTTAACATAATTCACTTTATATTTTCATACGAGCTCCCAGGCATCTACATAGGCTGACGTTCAAAATTCCAGACTTTTATTTTGTTTTCTACTTTTCCTATCATCATTAATTCAGAAGAGGTCGATACGCTACAATACCAACGCCCTTCACTTGCTCTCCTCAAATATGCCATGAGCTTTAGCTACCATCATAAAACTCTTCATACAGGGCCATTTTTTATTCCTTTCTAATAGCTTTTCCAAAAACCCATATCAATATATTTCAATTGACTCCAAAATTTACAACATAAAATAAAATTTGCTGCGTTTTCTCTCCGTACCTCCCATATATCAGAGGCAGAGGGTCAGTGGGACGACAATGAGGCCCTGTGATTTATACAAGTATCGGCAATATGGGGTCAGGGTGAACGTAATGGGTAAGTACCGATGTGGGTCCCGTTTAAAGCATTGAATTGGCTGTAATTCAATCGTATTTAAAAGAGGTTGGAAATTTCTTTTTTCTTTGACACTGTTTGCGAAATCCCACTAATATTATAAATGTGAAAGTTTGGATGAATGATTATTTGTTACTCCTTCACGCAAAAACCACTGAAGCGATTGCGATGAAACTTGGTATGTAGATAGTTGGAGACCTGGATTAACACATAGGCTACTTTTTATCCCGATATCCCACGGCACCGGGACTTAAGCGGGTGAAACTGCGGGGCGCAGCTAGTATGACATAAAGGTTGCAACACATTGGAAAGTAGATGTAGCGATTCTAGTACTTGTCTAACAGTGTAATAGTGACCTATGGTTAAAATAAATAAATTAAGTCTTCACGAAATTAATGTTATATTTGCATAATTAGATTGCGTTACAATTTTCACGTTTGTTATTTAAATTGTCAAACTAAAAATTAAAAGTGAAATGATCGGACGATAGCAACGCATGACATGACAAGTTGTTATTTGATTACAAGTTTCTACAGAACCTCACGCTTTGATGTTTTATCAAGATGAACAGATTGAACTTGACAGTCAACTGTCATGTTAGGTATATGAGGGCGCATGTAATGCTATATAACGTAGTTCATCTACTTTTACTCCGACGTGTATGCGATTTATTCGTCTTTTGGGAAATAAATAAGCTAAACTTAATGGCTCCGTCTACTAACATCGCTTGCTTGAATCCCCTGGGCGATCTTTTATAGTTTTTGGTCCATCTAGATTCATAGATATTTTCATCTCTCTACCTTCCCCAGTAGGTAGTAGGGCATGAGCATGTGTATGTATGTTTTTTGTCCTCAATAATCCCTTAAAATATTTACGATCGATTTTGATTACAATAAATAATATAACATAAACGTGACTTTTGAGTTAGAAAAAGAAACAAAAGGACAGGACCAAACACTAAAAAATTACATGTAATCCAAATAAATCCCACAGGGTATCACTCTTGTTTGTAATTGAATTCTAGGTTCAAATCAATTTGGGGTATTCATTTAGGTATGTCGTCCACACTGAGCCACAGGGAATTGGATCCAATTACTTTACCTTATTTTCTATCTCTTAGATATCTTATTGAAGATCTTAATACCGCTGCCTCCATTAGTAGTGCTAGAATCGGCAAGAAGACAATAATGTTTAAGAACCGGGGGATAGGCGGAATGATCTTTATAAAACTTCAAACCTGTAGGTTCTGTAGAAATTTGTATGAAATAATGAGTTATGATGTCATACCTATGTAGCTATTGTCTTTTAATACTAGGTTCGACAGTAAAAAAAATTAGAAACTTGAAAACGTTAACGAATATAGTATTTCACAGTCGTATATAATACTTAACTTCCTGAGAACCATTAAACAATTCATTTTAACCCTAGGAAACTACCCTATTTTGTGCAATGTGTATTATTTATATATTTCTACAAAGTTTCTTGCAAGTAATTAAAAAAATGTTCCAACCATTACTTTATTTTCTCTCTCTTTTTGCGTTACTTGTTCTTGGCTTTGCTAGCGTTAATACAGACTTTGTCAAGCCGGACAACCGTCTAAAATATATGTTTCTATTTGTCGGTGCGTTTTTTCTGCGATTGCAGCGTAGCCTATCCTTTTCTGTACCCCTTACAACATGTATGCAAATGTCCATTGTGATCGGTTGGTTGAGAACTTAAGGAGTGAAAGCTTCACAAAAAAACAAACAAACTCACATTCGATTTATAATATTAATTAGGATGAGACTGCTCAGTTGAACCCAACGGGCGTTCAATGCTCGGCCCTATGCCCGCGTACGGGCGCGCGTTGAACGCGCGTTGGGTTATTGTATAGTATTCACATGGCCAGCAATTTTCAGGCGTTGAATGTGAGTTTTCGCAGTTCAGTTTGAGTTCTGTATTCGTTGAAAATGGCAGTAAAAATAGAAATTTAGAACAATTTTTATTTCTCTATCAATTCGGGTTCATTAATTGTATTTCATATTTTATACAAAAGTAAACTGCGTAAAATGTATTTGAAATGAAGAGTCACCGAACTCATGCGATGTGAAAAATGATATACAGACTTTTATTTAAATGGCCGAAACCAATTATTAAAATCACTTGAAAACACGTGCTCATGTGAACGAGGGCGCGTCAACACCGCAGGCGTAGCGCAGCGTCGAGTGCGCGATGTAACAAAACGCGCGTTAGCATGTGATCGACTTGAACAAAATGGGTGTTCTTGTCGCCCCCCGTCAACGCGCGTTCAACGCCCATTATCTGAACATGGCCTAAATGACGAATTATAACTAAACCGGTTAGAGTATTAATCACTCAGTCAATTAAAACTGTTGACTTTTTGTTCCACGTGATTTGTCAATAGATAATACTAGAATACATGTGTAGGTCAATAACAATTAATCGTTTTTAAAACATTAGAGAAATACACAAGCAATAAAGGTGGCAGACAATTATATTTAAGAAAATGACTCAGCACATTCTTATCTGACAAGTTCTTCGAAGAAATTAGATTGCGTCTACGAAAAAAAAAAAAATTTCTCGAACTTGACGTTTGTCTTTCAAAATCGTAAATGTCGTGCACATTTGCGGAGAATGTCTGTAGAAACTTTTTGGAGTTTACTCCTTAAGAATTGATTTTCATAATTCAAAAAAACATGAAGAGTAAAATTTAGTAATCGGAGGGCAGCGTAACGCTTTAACGCTTTGTTGTGCTTTTTGTGCTTTATTGGAGTTTACTCCTTATCCTCGACACATGTAAGTAGATATGGGTATATACCTTTATGTTATATATATAGAATATATACTGTACAGCGTCTGCAAATGATGAGAGAGAGAGGGAGAGAGAGAGAGAGAGAGAAACTTCAGTAAATTGTAAACTCCAGTCGTCAGTCGGAGCTGACACACACCTTTTTTATTTAAGGTATTTATAAGAACTTTTTAATTCAACTCATCTGGCTTCCTATGATTTTGGGCAGGGGCCTACTTATTATTGTTTAATATTTAAAACATCAATTTAGACAGACGCTTGATTACAAAACACACAAAATATCCACATTCTACTCCACAGACTATACACTAATTAGTATTTATGTTTATAACATCTCGTATATCGTATATATTTTACATATTTCAATATATTTTCTACATTTATAGACACACTAGGCGCCGGCGTCACTAAAATGGATTTCGCAGAATACCAGTGTTGCGGTCTAATAATCGCAACGTATGCTGACTTGCTGAGCGATGTCCAATTTTTGGCACTGGTGGGAAACACATTTCCACACTTCTTTTTGAATTTAATTTACAAAGATAATAAATAGTTAAGGTTGTATCGCTGCTCACTGACAATACTGGCCTTCACCAATGTTAATAATGGAGGCGGTTTCCGGCTCCGCTTGGTCAGGCGGAAGATGTGGTGTTGCCAGTGAGCAGAAATGATCAACTCCCATTTTATATTTTTATTTAATTTTGTATTCTATCCTTTTTTTTAGTTCTACATTTTATGTTCTTGTTTTTAGTTAATTTAATTTCTAATTCTATTATTGATTTTTATTGTTTCTTGTTCAAATTTAAGTGTTTGTGTGTGTAATTGTGCACCACAGTGTGCCAACAATAAATCTTTTTCTTTCTTTCTTAAAATAATAGTTATTTATATTAATTATAATTTGGCACGAACAAGCCACATTACGGTTAGCCACGTTTTAGTTAAAAAATATATTCCTGTATGATGTATTCAATCACTTACAGTCTACAAGACAGTACAATAGTATTGACTCTCTCAATAATAAAAATCCTAAACTCTTTAATGCGTATTACGAGATTAGGTGAGTTCGGGGTCAGTAGGGCACCGTTGGCACACGCTGATTTATCTGCTGCGCTCTGTAGGGTTATTACGTGGTATGGTAATGAGGCGTAGCTATATGGTAATAAGGCTGATGAGCCGTTACTTGCCAAAAAAGATTATTGTGTGTTAAGTCCGTATGATTTGTGGACATGTATGTGCGTTTTCGGAAGTAACCTAAGTGGTTAGAGAAATGTTTTATATTAAATGTCACCTGACTAAACCACACAATATACTATAGGTATACTGGTAAAGTTTGTGACGTAGTTTTTCTAGTGGTAGTGGAAATCCTGGTAGAAAAGAGACGAAACCAATCGTTGTAACTTCACTGTTACAATTTTTTAATCGTGATTAATTATTAGGTACATTAATAAATTATAATGCTAATATAGAATGAAAATACTTAGGAAATTTAAGAGTTTTTAAATTAGACTGCACATTGGGAACATATGGCTGTAAACTAAGCCATAAAACAAAAAATTGTAAGAGGTAAATTAATAGACTTTAAGACCAATGGAAATCGCTGTAAGGACGTAGAGTATCAGAGTCTCCCTAATAGTCTAGTGCTTCCTACCTTCAGAAGACCGTATGCTTGTTTGCCATATTACATACATACATACATTCACGCCTGTATTCTTGAAGGGATATGCTGTGGCGTATTCGAAACCCACATTTTGTTAACCATAATCTGGTCCCACTCACGTAATAGGGGGCAAAGATTACTGCCGCTAACCAGGCACTTTGGGAATTAAAAATGGAAAATCGAAAGGAAAGAGTAGGCCAGAAGGGAAGGATTGAGGAATGTAAGCAATAGCTCAAGAGGGTCACCTGTCACTCGAATTGGCTATTTCCGGCAAGCCCAAGCCCTCTAACAAGAAACGTAAAAGAATCGCCAAATTAGTTTTATCAAAAACGTAAAAGAATTGCCAAATTAGTTTTATAAAAAACGTAAAAGAACTACCAAATAAGTTTTATAAAAAACGTAAAAGAGTTGCCAAATTAGTTTTATAAAAAACGTAAAAGAATTACCAAATTAGTTTTATAAAAACGGAAAAGAATAGTAACTTGAATTAAATTCTTTTACTCGAAAAGTTTTGATTCAGTTTATCAACAATAAAAATATACAAAGATTATTATTTATTATAAAAGTAGGATTATCGTGGAAGGTTTGAGTGCTAGTAATTTTATACTAAACAATTTATTTCCGGACGACTAAATCAGCTGTCAGTTACCGTCAGCCTGTCGGGAGCAGCCAATTAATGGCCATTGTCGTTGGTCTTGATTGCCTATGATTAGGTGCCACGTAATAAATAAAGTTCTGATACGATTCGTCATTGTCATTTTATTTACACAGTGGAGGCGATAAACAATTAAAAAATTAACAATTAGTTCTGTTTTAGTGATTGTTTTTAAATTTTCGCTACTTTTATACATATTAGATGTGTAAATCGGAACTTATTCGCGATATTATTAAAAGGTACAATACCTTTTTTGGTTATCCGACGGCTCGGCTAAATTGCACCGATCGTGGTCACGATAATCCACCTTATAAATATTATCGCGGTTAAGTCCCGATTCACACATCAAATAGGGAATCGAAGGCAGGCAAACTCTAAACCGTCGCACCGCAGATGCCATCATTAAGACTAAACTAATTTTTAAACACAATGCAAAAAGTATCTTATTCTTATTAATTAATTATTTTCAGAGAGATGTAAAAGATTAACTGATGGAATGTGTCCGGAATAAAACTGAACGTGATTCGCTGCTGAACGACTAAAAATGAAATACACTGAACGTAGGCTTAATACAAAATATTCTTTCAAAACCAACTTCGGAAGCGGCTAAATAATTTTGTCATTGTCTTGTCACAATCGCTCAGGCGCCATACTGAAAGTAGTTTAATTTAAATTGCCTAAGTTTAACAATGTAATTAGGTATGATGTGGCTGACATGTACTTATTGGATAAATGCCCCAAATAACTCTAGATTAAAAAAAACAGTCAGTCGTAGGACACACACACACACACATTAATTAGGTTAAAAATATAAAGTAGGTAATAACATTTCTGTTGAAGTTCTGCGCTTCTGTCCGCTCATAAATGTTTGAATTACGAATGTTATATTTTTTTAAATATAAGAAACTCGGCTCCGTCTTACGAATTTTCGATCAGGTCACGTGTCCCAACGCGAGTTTAACATTTTTTACCCATCCCAAAAAGTGCACAACGCCGCTAAAGAAGTTTTCACTTAAAAAAAATGGGAGTTTTAGACTCTAATTAACTTCCTAATTAATTGATCAGTAAAACGGATCACAAACTTTGATGTCGGACGTTTTATTCGACACATCAACATAAACTCCTATCTGAATCGTCGCTCGCGTCAATTAAGCGGCAGATTAAAGAAAGTGCGTGATTGTCGTGCAGAAACGGCGTGGTGCCATCGATCGACCTCGTACTATGACCTCGTTACGACAATATTTACAACCGTAGAAACGACCACGACCTTTACACATGTCGTGTCGTGTCCGTGACGCTCATTGAAGTCTCAAGAGGCTCAAAGAACTATAACATATATATTCTGATAAAGGACTTTATGGGGCTCCGAATAGGGGTTTTTGTTCCCCCTGGCGCATGGCGCCGTTTCTCTTCTTATGCGATTAACGTTATCTACGATGCGTCATATAGTTGTGTATATATATATTGAGTGATAGACAGTCAGTAAGCTAACCCTCGTCATTTTGTACGTGACCCATCTCACTAGCAGTGATTAAAACGTAATATTATTAATTATACAGTCAGTTATTGATGTGTGTAAAATATGTGGGCAAATGATTGATTGATATTTCAATGTTGGTTTATTTGGAGATTTATGAGGTTTGATTTGCACTCTGTATTGCAAAACTTAAATAATTTTTTTTTGTTACCGTTTTTGTTAAATTGTTCGAATGCAAAATAAATGAAAAAGCGTAGAAAAAATATGATTTTGAATAATTTAAAAATAAATTTTGTAAAATAAATTCATCTTTATCTGATTATATATTATATGATTTTATTACAAGTAAATAGGGACAGTTGTGTAATAAATTATGAACATAAAATATTAGCCTCTATAAACTCTCCTAAACCTTGAACCCAGTATCTAGACCAGACAACTATATCTTCCATCCAAGGTCGAACCTTACATAAAACTAGTGGCTACGCTGATTGCTGACCCGGCGGCACCCACACCGTGTCTCACTATATTGAAGCATCCTAATGAATATTATAAATGGGAACGTGAGTTTGTTTGGTTGCTTTTATGCTTTCATACCCTAATTACTCATCATGAAATTTTGCACACTTGTTGTCAGTTGTCAGGGGTACGTCCGTACCTCGGAGAGCACGTTAAGCCGTCGGTCCCGGTTGCCATACGAACATCTGTGGCATTCTTTACACCCGTAAAGAATGCCACAGATGTTCGTATGGCTTTTTAGAGCTATTACTACCCAGTAATAGCCCTAAAAAGTCCGACAACTTGGTCTAACTACAGAACTTCGATATCGCCTAGTACTTGGGTTGTGGAGGTCTGACGGCGGTCGCTTCGTAGTTAGACTGAAAGCCGACCTCAACTTAGTTGGGAAAAGGTTTGGAGGGAGGATGGGGGTTGTCGCGCGTACAGAAAAAGACATACCCTATGTCTATGTAAGCTTCTCCCGAGGGATAACTGAATTGATTAATTAAATGTACATTAAAGCGAGCGAAGCAGCGGGCAAGAGTTAATATTGTATATGTGAGTGACACATATAAGACCTCACACGACTTGGACACGATGACGTCAGCTTCTCAAATGATATCATGTCCTTATTCAAATGGTCCTTCATCTCTTGCCTCGCATTATATTGCAGTTTTAAAGACGGGGTATGGTTAGGGCTGCCATCCGTCCGGGTTTCCCTGGATTTGTCCTAGTTTAGAGGGCGTCCGGGGAGCGTCCGGGCGGGGTTTTCAAAAAGTGTCCGGGTTTTACCCGGACACTTTTTGAACACAATTATAATTGTTACATGAATCGTTAACAAGCTAAAAATTTCAATGAAATCGGCGTTTTTTTAAGGTGTCCGGGAAAGAATCTCGATTTCACCCATGTGTCCGGATTTTTTTAAGTTTTTTGTCCGGCGTTGGCAATTTAAGTGATGGCAGGCCTAGGTATGGTTCTAATGTTACTGATATTATACCATATGAAATGGACGTCTGTCTGTTTGTCAGACTGATGACATGTAGTTTACAATATAGCTCATTTTTGAAAGTTTGTAACCAACTTACAATATTTTTTTATCTCTAGATTTAAAAAAATGGCCCTCTTGACGTCCTATTAATCTGTTGACTAAGCGTTTATTTGAAGAAAAGTATGAAATTCATTCATTCATTCATTCATTTCTGTGCAAAAATGAATTTGTGAACATATAATTATAAATACTTACAGCATTTTTTGGAAATTTGTCAACATTTAATTGATTTCGTTTTTAAGTGGGAAAAATATTGTATGTTAAATATGTTCATGGTGTCACTTAGAATTTTGTTTAACCTTTTTATTATTCTTTATCATGATTACCAAGGTTAAGTTGCCAGGGACGGATGTTGATAAGGGTTGTAGATAAATATCACACTATCTACAACGCTTCGAATGATTACATCAGTGAACGTGTTTGGATCGCTACGTCCATCTTAATTAGTATCGTGGCCCCATTCCTATAATATCTTCCCCGGCCATTTATGTAGGTATATATTAATACCGACTAATACATAATTTAAAACACTGCTATTTAAATTTCACAATTCTAAAAGTCTAAAACATTCTGGACAACAGATTGGATGATTCTTATGTCCTGCTAGCAACCCTATAACATCATCAACATATTTCAATCAATTTACACAGAACCTTAACAAATTATACACCTAAACTTTCCTCATGAATCACTCTGTCTATTAGTGAAAACCGCATGAAAATCCGTTCAGTAGTTTTTCAGTTTATCGGCGGCGGGGGACCTTGTTTTATAATATGTAGTGATTTTGTACCCCTGACAAAGTGTAAGCAAAATTTCATGATCGGTTGAGTAGTGTGAGAGCGGAACAAACAAAAACTCATTTATAATATTAGTTAGGATTGTTATCAATACACGAACACCTAATGCTTTTACTGTAAACGATTCTGTAATTACTGTATTTTTCATCATCATCTCAGTTATTTTAGGTTGACGTTCTCTGCTGCTAAAGGCTTTTTCCTAAAGACTCACAAGGAGCGTTTTCTCCGCCTTCTCATTCCATTATGTTTGTGCTTTCAGTGTCATTCACCCGGAATATCGACGGTCTTTAAAATTTAATATCAGTACGCGTATAATAAAATAATTCCTTCAAAGAACATCCAGAGTTCTTTTAAAGTATTTGCGAGCTCGACGAGTCTCAAAGAAATTACGGAATATATAAGCGTACCCACCATAACTCTTAAAGGAGTTATCATATGTGTTCTGCTTTTAAGGTGAATTAAAGTGAAATTTGAGCAAGTTTGTATATTTGAATTAGAACATAGGAGTTAAAAGTTGACTTTTCGTATCACTGAGGCACGTCTTCAAACTTGCTCAATGGATTAAATACTTCAGTTTGTAACGCTATGAATTTTCTATTACAATTTTATGTTAATTTATTTACGTTATAATATCAACTTTTGCTTGATAGAAATAAAAATTACTCCAGGTTGAAGTTCTTGTATATATGAATTTCTGTGTTCGCACCGATACTCTTTTTGACCGACTTCAAAAAACTTGCTTTTTTGTATGTTACGCCATATATTCGCCATTCGTGAACTGATTACAACAATTAGTTTTTTAATGGAATTAGTTGTATTCAAGATTGGTCGCATTTAAATTTGAAGAAATTATTCCGCCTCTAACGATGTAAAATTAAGGGACAAAGAATACAGATTATAACAATTTATCGTGATTTAATAGCATTGAAGACAGTAGCCACACAACGGGCGAGTAAAACTTTTTAAGCGACTTCAAAAAAGGAAGAGGTTCTCTATTCGACTGTATTTTTTTATGTTTGTTACTACTTTCGACTGGGTGAACCGATTTTGATGATTCGTTTTTTTATCTGAAAGCTGGTGCTTCCAGTGTGATCCCAATTTGGTCCAGTTCTGACAATGGCATCCATGAGAAAACCATATAAGTCTTTTATGAAATAGTTTTCTTTTAAGTCGGTTTTTTTTTGTTTACTCAATTTTTAACTTTCGTGTTTCGTGACAATATAATTAATTATGTTAACAGGAATTAACGCGATCACGTATTTAAAATTTCATACATTTGAATTGCCTGACGTTTCGACCAGGTTACACTGGCCGTGGTAACAGGCTGACGTGCACCACTGAGTCAGCCAGCCAGAGATTAATAACATTTTAGAAGATTTTTGTATTTTTAATAATAACTCGAAAAGAAAAGGAACAAATACTCACTCATAAGCACTAACATAAACTAATCATGGTACGAAGGTTTCCATGATATTCCATCCTAACTATGAAAAACAAGTAAACGGTTTATAGAGGAATTTACAGAAACTATAATAAAACCTGAAGCTTGAAGTTTAGCAGGGAATACATTGTTAATAAAAAACAGTTACAAATTATTTCTTTGCATTTCTTTAATAAACATGCACATTCATGTCGGTGAATTTAATTTAATACTCCGCAATTATCGTTAAAGTAATGAAACCTATAAAACAATAAGCCGGTATATTTAATTCTATTTATTCCACAAACTCGTATTTATTTTAATAAAACTTAAGTTGTAAACGTCAAGATCGAGTGCCGTAAAAAGAAACATTTTATACCCATTAAGCCTCTGTTGTGTTCTTAATAAAGTTCTGCGGTATAAAGTTTTTAAAAAAGTAGCTTGCTCGTTATAATTTATTATGTATTAATCACAGGGTAACTCTATCTTAATTGTTTGCATTTTATTCTTTGCGGCGATAAATCTCTTGTATTACCACTGACGTGAAGAAATTGCCGACTTGAGTGTAATTTGACCATTATAAATAGAGTGAGGCCGACGTTGGAATTTTGCTATTAAAATGGTAAAAATTCAGTAATTATGGTCATCAGTTATGGGTCTTTTTGATATTTATTGCGATGCGACAACTCCGTGATTCCTGTGTTGCGATTCGACTATAGGTGGTTACGCTAGTTGCCAATCTTGTTAAGTCTAAAGAGATGATAGCTTTAAGATCAATGATTTCGTTTAGTAGCAAAGTGTCCCCTAACCCTACATTGCTAATTGAATGTTACAAACGTAAACATTCATTACAGTGACTAATGAATGTTTACGTTTGTAATGTGGATTACTTTTACTAAAAATATTATTTTGTTCAAACAACTTTTTTTTTAATACTAGACTCAACTTCTAACACAAGTATTTAGCTTATTGCGAAGGCTTAACAAGAATACTAGTAATGTACCCCATGTTACTAAAAAATGTGTATAATATTTATTGAAAAAACTTTTACCTCCACTATAATTTTAGGATTATTTATGAAAAGTAAAATATGGAGAAAAAACAGATTTTCTTTCTCAAATTTCATACTGGAATACCCAAACATATTATTAAAATAAATTTTTTTTTGTACGCTTTGTGTGTTTTATCGTCGCATCTTTTAAACAAAGTATCACCGACTTCAATAATATTCTGTATTCATTATCCCTAATATTTCACCCTTAAAGTGTAATATTTTCTTTAAATTTAAATGGGAAGAATTTGTGAACAGATTTGAATAATCAAATCTGTTCACAAATGGCGAAGACAACGTACATAAAAAAAGACAACATTCAGTCGAATTGTTAACCTCCTCCTTTTTGAAGCCGGTTAAAAATGAATATAGTTGGAATTTGGAAAAGTGGTCGAAGTTAGTCGAAAAGACATTATTGTTCTAGAGTTAAATACATAATCGTATTCAATGTTGAAATGTAGTAACTTTCACGTTCCATGAAATACATATAATTATGTATAAGTACGGAAATTAACGCGATTACGTAATGTTGAAATAGTTCCTAACTGTTAACACGTTTGAACATGTTACCTCTAAAGTCTACAGTTCTGTAGTGTAAGCTAGGTTTCAGCATTTAATGGTAATTGACGACACGACAGCTGACCACAAATCTACTGACACTAAACTACAGCGGCACAACGTGCAGGCAAAGCGGCCAATATGTAAATGTGATCTGTAATGGCTCAACTTATCTGAACAGAGCCGAGTGCAGCCGAACATGAGCCCTGGATCAATGACGGTCAAACTTTTCAAATTTCAGTAGCAGATTAACTAGTATAGGAACTCTTTCGTTTTTAAACCATGTTGAAAACCGACGAAAAAGATACGATCAAGCAAAAAAACTGTCTTAAGAATTGTTGGAATTATTTCCAACATGAATGAAATTTGAATGATGGCAACATTAATAACTATATGTATATGGCAACAACCGCCATTTTCACTTCTTGTACACACATCCGTAGCGACAATACAAGCAGTGAAATGATCAGTTTGTTTTGTTTACTTGCTGATATCTGAAGACTGCAAATAAATATAGTTTACCCGATTGAAGAACCCAATAAGGATCTTCTTTTTTAAAGTGTTTTTTTGAGGTTACGTCAGAATTACGTAAACACAACCATCTATATTTTGATCTTTATGAGTGAAAGTTTTTTTCAAATTTAAATTTGACCAATTTCGAGGTAATAAAATAGATTCAATAAAAAACAATCATCTCAGACCGCTCTGTAAATGGTTTTACGTGATAATACCTTCTCGTCCGATTCATAACCTCCTTTTAGTTTAGTCATTTAAAAGTAAAACTTAGTTGAAGGATTTAACAAGAATAATGTAATATATGACGTTACTCGTCTAGTGCAGACAGTGTTTAAAGGAAAAATATGTAAATAAATTAGGTGTTCTCTTCTAACACAGTTGTTGAACCAAAAACAATAAAATAATATTTTTGATTCTGGCAATTTGTACCCTACGGTGTCACCCGCGTTCAATTTCTAAAAGTTGTAACGTGGTGTATAAAACGTATACTACTAACTATAGTTTTGATATTTTTGATCATTAATTTAACACAGTATCAATTTCAAAAACAGAGTTGTAGTTTAGTTGTATGTCTTGAGTTTAGTTCCTTTAAATAAATACACATAGACGTTTTATATTTTTAGTACACATCAAACTTAAAATTGATTCATTGAAATGCTTAAACCTTTGCTTTTTGATCGTAACAAACCACATTAAAGTCGTAAAAAACTCCTGTAAATATCTGCACAAGTTTATTACTTGGAATTTCAGTTCCGAAACAATGTTATTAGCAGATGTCCTTGGGGACTGGATTCCATTCGATCCACAAAACTTCCAAATCCACAATATATCGGCAACTTTTCCTGTATTCACCAACATTATTACAGTTTTTGTTTCGTACAAATCCGCGAGGAGAAACATCCTTAAAATATTGATACGGAGCGGTAACTGTGCGTAATATAGGGTACTATATTAACTGCGATATTTATAGACTTACGGAAAAATAGTTCACTATTTTGTAAATTGTCTAGAAGCGTGATCTTGTACTCTTTATAAACTTACGGCCACGTCATTTATACGCCATTACATATATTGCATAATGCCTTATAAGAACTTTAATTAAAATCTCATCTCATTAAACGACGACTTGGCATTTATAACAGACGAACCAACAGTCTTAGTGCAATCTTTAGTTTCCAACGCGCCCACTTCCACTATTTATAGTAATTAGGTTGACCCGACAAAACTATAGGCTAGTTTTGTCGGGTCACAAACGATGCAAAATGGGCATAGTTAACCACCCGATTGTTGTTTTCTGTTGATTTAAAATGAAAGCGCGTTATTCATGTCGTCCGAGTTACAGCATAAAAGTTATGATTTATATTAAACATACATACAGTGTTCCCACCTTCCAACCTTTTTTTTCCAAATTTATTTAGGTTTGGCGCAACGTGTTTTCTTCATCCATTCTTCTCTATCATTTCACTATTTATTAATTTTCTAGCCATATTCTTTTTCAAGCAGCTCATATATTTTCTTTGGTCGTTCTAAACTTTTGCACTCTCTTCACCACATCTCATCCCTCCGCATAACTAGATATAAAAATAAAGACAAACGAATAGAGATCAACAAATGTTGCTCAGAAATCTCATAAATGTTATTGGTAAACAGAAAACTATCAACAAGTGTTTATTTTATGAGTCTCTCGGTCCGATTGTAATATGTCACAGAGACGGGGATGACAACAGATATTTATTTACCTTATGGGTCATCGCTTGCCTCGTGTAGAGAAAGGTGAGTCAGTGTTGTTTGAAATAGACTTAGAGACTTGCATTTGTTGTGGGATTTAAGTAGGTCAATGTGATACTCCTGGGGAATGGGATTAGGAATCCTTTTGGTAAATAGTGTCATATTATTTGCTATTTGAGAAGGGGTTTAACTTTTTCCTCACAAAATAGTGTGTAAGGTATATGGCAGATATTCACTGTAATTACCACAACGTACAAGGTTTTGGAATCGTGTATAAATAACGACTCGACTTATATTATTTGCTGTGACTTAGTCTACTTGTATAAGAGATGGAAAAGCAATTAGTACGCACTGGTTTTGCTGTCTTCCGCTACTAAGTACCTGAAAAGCTTTTAAGTAGAATAGTTAGAAAAGATCTTCTTAATATGCAACTCGTAGTGGTGATATTTTATTTTGAAACCTGCAATTGCTGGGATCAACCAAGTTGTATAATGTTACATAAGAATACAATAAAGATTTTATGAGGATTGAAACTTCCGTGAGTGATAATCATATTTATTAAAAATATAAGATAATACGGTACGGGTGGGTTTTGGAAAAACCTGAATAGTATCAGTCTCGACAAGGACTAATGTTGCCTAAAGAAGTCAGCCAATGGTGGCATTATTTTGTGGCAATATTCAAATAGAAATGCGGGTTTAACATGTTTTTAATTTAACCCGTATCAGTGTTTTAAACATTAGAATATCGTATGTTTTCTAATTACAATTGATAATTATCAAGGTTTTTTAAAAGGCTGGCAGATAAGTGACTTATAGATAAGTGTTTAAATATTACGTATACGTGTACAATAAGAGTTTTAACGTTGTGACACCAGCAGAGTTGGGAATTTGTTCCGGCACCGGCAATCTTGAACTTCACACATTTTCCCTCCAAAGTCATTGAATAAAAAAAGGTTGTTTACATCAAAGTAAAGTAAGTAATTGATAAGTAATATCACGCCCTCAACGAAAAGGTTATGGCAAATGACAGTATTTACAGTACTCCAATTTCAACCCATCTCAGTCGTGCAAATCCTTTCAGCAGCTAAAATGGTTTATCTAACATAAAAAGGGTTTTTTGTTGAAACGTTTACGAGACGTTCTGCTACAACACACGGTAAAATAGAGGGATACTCATTTGAAACGGTCCTTTTCATAGATCGGGTAGAAAGGAATGCAAGCAGTAATCTGATGGAAAATCCGTCTAAGGTGTCGGGTGGAAAATAAAATAAATGGCGTATAATGTATACTAATTGTCGTGTGAAGAAGGTAATACAGTATCCCTTCTTCGGATCGTCGTTGGCGATGTATCCTAGGACATTGCAAATTATTTTCAGGAACAGGTAGAGGCATCAAGTTGAAATACATATAAAATTTTGAGAAATCTTTACTTCCCTTCTTCGGTCCACGAAGGTGTAAAACATACAGACAATCCTCGTCAATCAATGAATGACAGAAATGTGAATCAGAAAATTTATTACTTTGATATATGATACGAATTTTTTATTGGTAAACAGTGATTTAGGATTTAAAAAAAACTAGCTAAGAAAATGCATAAGAGTAGAGAAAGTGATGGATAGACTTTTGCTGTTTTTACGACAATATCACTTGAAACCATGTCTTTAAGGCTTTGGAAAAAGTATTGGCCACTATACAAAGCTGCGAGTAGTGAGTAATAAAATATTCTCCTTTAGTCAAAATGGTTCTTTTACGATTACTTAGTTACGCTCGTGTTTATTCCGACATTTTTTCATGGTAGAAACTTGAATTAGCAGTAAAACTCTCTTTGCAGAAGCTACTTTAATCGTAAATAGAAGGAAATTGCTGTAACAAAGACATGAATGAACAAGAAATATTAAATAAATATATTTAGAAGTTAATAAATAGCACTTGGGTGTTGTAAAAATTTTCAAAAACAATAAAGAGTCCGTCGATGGGTTTTTTGCAAGAAAACAATGATGACTTGGTAGGAACATATGAAACTTACAATACTTACTGGTCAAACTGCATGCATCGAGGGAGATAGTAGCAGTAAAAGAGAATAAAGTAGGTAGTAGTAGTAAAATATATTGGTATGTTTTAATTTGATATTTAAATACACCCAAGGAGACAAATGGACATACTAGACGCTTGCAACATCGAATGGAAGAAGTATCTTAGTATCTTTTTGTGAATCTGTGAAAGATCTATTTTCCCCTCTTCGTTTCTTAGACCTCTCTTTAGTAAAGAATAATTATATGGGCACCGTATCCCGGCCTCACACTTGTGTGTTGTACTTCGATAAGAGACGTAATCCGTAAATAATAATGGCAGCGCTAGATGTCCGCCTGCTGGCCCGCTGCCGACGGAAAATTGAAAGTTTTACGACCGTGTGTCTATGCGTTTAGCATAGGGATTCAGTTTCATTAAACACCACATAAAACTTCGTAAATTTTACGAAGATTTAGTTGTTATTATATGTGCTTGTAATTTTAATGTACAGATAGTTTCGTAGCATTATACATATTACTTTCTTAATTCGTGTAGGTTGCTCCTTACGAAAAATTCTTATCTTCTTCTTGTGTGAGATTTACTATGCCAAATGTAAAACAGCTAGGCACTAGTCTAACTCTAAATAATGAAATGATAAGTATTGTAGACTCAACAGTATTCTTGGGACTTACATTAGACAGTAAACTGCAATGGGGACCCCAGATAGGCTTAGTTCGGCAGCTTACGCAGTATGGAAGGTACGTCAGCTCACTGATACGGACACAGCTAGGCTAGTTTATTTTAGCTACTTTCATTTTGGGCAAGGCGGCTGATGTTGAAACGATTTTTATTCTTCAAAAACGAGCCATCTGATCAATATACAATTTAGGTGCTAGAGTCTCTCTTCGAGAGTTGTTTAAGGATATAGGTATTTTAACTGTTGCATCACAGTATATATTTGCAAATATTATGTTTGTTAGGCACAATATCAATGACTATAAGAAAAACAGTGATATACACAATATTAATACAAGAAACAAGTCTAAACTCGTTGCTACCTATCATCGCTTACATAAGGTACACAACTCGTTCGAAGGTCTTGGTATACGTTTTTATAATAAAATTCCTATAGATGTAATCGACCTTCCTGTAGATAAATTTAAGCGTACTGTAAAAAATCACCTTATTAGGAAAGCCTACTATACGATCAACGATTATCTAAACGACAAACAGTCTTGGGCTTAAGGTGTCTTTAGGTATATATACACAAACTTCTTTGTCTTATAATTAAGCTAAATTATTAACAAACCATTGTGTATAGTTGAAAGTAATGCGTGACGATTATTATGGTAATTTTGACTAGTAGTGATTTTTATCAGTATCTCGACTATGGTTGTCATGCTCACTAAAATGTTATTGCTTGCGGCGTCGTCATGGGGCGGGTCGTTTCTTTCCCTCTGATATGGCGAAGGAGACGATGGCTGGTCCATGCGTCATACTCGTGAACGGGTGCTGCTTGGGGTGACTGGTCGGCCTAGTCAGCGATGCTTTAGCCTATACTATTATTTTGGTTCGTTCAACTGCAACTCTAGCCTCTTAATCCAGTCACGAATTAGTTTTAACAGACTAGATAGACTTTGTAACTGATGTGCACCTTCAATGATTTCTATGTTTAATAGGTTCGAACCTTCAACGGTATCACTGAGTGATATTTTTTCTTCATATGTTAGCTTTTGGAGCATTTCAGTAAAATGAAATTCAGGTGGCAACAGTTTGCATCATGCTTACCTTTTATGTAACACTAATACCATTGTACCTGAAGATCTGACTTTTAAAAAGAGTGGCCATGAGTTTCTTTGCCAGTATTCTTCTCATAACGCTCTACGCATTTTGGAAACTGGAAGTTATAGATCGACACAAGCAGGCGCTAGATTTTGGTGTTTTCACCTAATTTTCCTTGACAATCCAGTACATGCTGTGGCAGACGCCACAGCATGTACTGGATTGTCAAGGAATGTTTGCGTCGATCTATGATTTTTAACAGTAGCTTCAATTTAACGTTCATAAATGTCACTTAGTGTCTTAATTGAATAAATGATTTTGAATTTGAATTTGAATTTGAACTTAGATATTATAAAAGGAGGGCTCGGTGTGCGTCTTTATATCTGCCTATTTAAGATATTCTTGAAAACCATAGAGCATATTCAACTGAGGTTTTTGTTTTGAAAAATCTTTCTTTTTAAGAAATTTAAAAACATTCATTAACAACATCTATGGGCCGGCTCGACTCCGCTCGGTACCACACAGGCTCTAACCCTTCCCTCTCCCATATTCCCGTTTTTCCCCCCTCCCCCCTCTTCCCCCTCTTCCCCCCTCTCCCATATTCCCGTTTTCCCCCCCTCTTCCCCCTCTTCCCCCCTGCCCCTCTTCTCCTACTCCCACCTTAAAGGGCGGCAACGCACTTGTGACTCTCGAGTTGCAGGTGCCCATGGGCGGCGGTAGTCATTTACCATCAGGTGACCCGTCTGCTCGTTTGCCCCCTATATCATAAAAAAAAAACTATAATCACTGCGAAACTTTGATGTTTTTGAAACTTCACACATAATCCTATCTTGTACACTATGAATATATTAATTTAAATCTATATTTTAATATATATTTTTTGAAGTTTCTAACAATATTGATATTTGATGAGTTGAGTTAGGTAAGTACTCGGATCCCTCCTACTTAAGGCGCAGTACGGCACACCGTGTGGTTTTAGTCGGTTCGATTCCGACACACCGCCCCACCGAAAACCCCGGTGTGGTGACGGCCCGAGGGGGTTTCCACACGCACAAAAAAAGAAAAAAAAAAAAAGGTAAGTACTCGTAAGTTAAGTGAGTAAGTAAGTGAGTAAGTTCTGTTGTGTCCGCTGCGAGTGATACATAGTATTGTTTCATTGGCAGTATTTTTAACACATATTATTATTATTCCCTTTGTTTATCTTAACATATTATGGTGATAGATATAGATTTATTATAGATATTCGTCTTGGCGACGTCCTGAAGAATATTATAGAAGGAAAGCGAGGAAGGGAAAGACTGATCTGAAATTATGAGACTGTCTTGTGTAGAGAGATTAAGGATATAGCACAAAAAAAATACCATCTAGCATTTTAACGATGATAATCCGCTCAATATGGTTCCTAAATAAGTAAATCAATACATATTTATGACGATTATCGTTGTAGCAAAATGTCGACCGACTTGTGAGAATTTCAAATATGTGAAGTTAATCGGATTAGGATTGCTTTGAGGAAAAAGGGCCAAGTACGGCGTGCAAGCGTCGTTGTTTATCAACGTGTCTAAGGTAAATTGCGTGATCACTTGCTTTAAGTCTTACTCAAGAGGTTATACCTACATGTCTTTTAGGTACAGGTTTTCTTCAGTGTTTTTCACTTCAGAGATATCCACTCTTTGTAGGGACATTGGTTTATCTTTACTTTATGTTAAACTTATCTCTAGGACTATAGTCGGATTTGAAAAGTTCTTTTTGTATTTCGTAGACAAATTATAATGGAAGGTTATTAACCATTTAACATGAGTCTGAAACTCTTTGGAGTGGAACAGTGACATAAACGCAAGTGACACTGGGGGAGACGCTAGCAGATGGTAAAACAATACACACTCAATAAAGGATGTCCCCCAGCAAGAGGTAAATAGTTTGGGTATTTGGTGCTTTGTATGCTATGAAAGGAGACATTTTTTAAACACGCACGCTTATTAGCTTAACTTCTAACTAAGTTTATAAATAAATCTTGCAAGATAGTTTTAACCTACCTTCGAACTATCGCTCTCGAAATGAAACTTTGTAGGTATATGTAGTTTCGATGACAATATGGACGTGGGAGAGCCATGCTTCGGCACGTAAGGGCCAGCTCGACCGGAGTGATACCACGGCCTCACAGAAAACCGGCAGTGAAGCAATACTTACATTGCTTTTCGCCGCGTGAGTGAGGTTACCGGAGGCCCTAACTCTAGTCATTAACCATCAGGTTACCCATCTGCTTGTTTGCCCCCTATACTATAAAAACAAAATTGGTATCTTGGAGCTGATCTGATGATGGAGCCAGGAAGTGGATAGTGGAACTTTTCAGTGGCTACTAGTAAACCCATTGAGTTTGGGCTCATATGATTAGTTTCAACGAGTCCAACAGATTGGGCTTGGCAACGATGATCTGATGATGAAGTCAGGAGGTGGAAATTCTTTTTACTTCTTAATTCGGTTCGCTAATAAAGCTTGATTTTAAGTTTTATTAAAATATAACTTACATTTATACTTATTTGATTCATCAAGATGAAAATTACCTCTACATGTATGTTCTCCAGATTCTTTTTTTTTAATACTGGAAATAGATGAGAGTCCTATTAGAAGGACTAAGACTAAGTTAGATAGCACAAAGTCTAGGCTAGGCGTATGTCAGTACAGTACCGAGGGTCCATTCATTTTAGTCGCAGTTGATATGTCACACCTTGTGGTTGTCGGTTCGATTCCAACATACGGCCTCACCGATAGCACCAGTATGGTATCACGCTTTATGATTGGGTTAATAAGTGATCAGGGCTGGGTTGCATACGGCGTATTCCTACACAGTAAAGTGTATAGTGTGTTTTGTACGAGTGTGAGTAAAGAGCCACACTTTTTTACGATTTCATTATAAAACTTAATAAATACACATTTAGTTTGAAGTATTTAATAATAAAATAATGTATTGCATATTCGGCAATTTCGGAAGTCTTCATAAACGTACCACCGGACGTGAAGTACGGTGGTGTTTATGAAGACTTCTGCAGAGATTGAAGCTAGTCCAATAAACTAAAATCATAAAGGAAAGCTTATTTAAGCAAGAAGAACTTTTGAAGCAAGTCTTCATGTGCTGCTAACTTTGCTTTTCACATCCGGTAAAATTAGCGAATATTATGAGACTTGCGTCGATACAATTTATAGTTTTAAGAATGCTTTTTGTTCTACGGAATTTTAACAGCGTAATAGTTTAGTTTATACCTAAAAACTTTTTCACATTTTTCTAAACATGTGTATATACCTACTATCGAACAATCAAATGGTAATCTTATCATCATCAACCCTTTAAGAGTCTAAAAAATAAAATAATGGCATAGATACACTTTTAAATAATTCAATTTTTTTTTTTATGATAAGTATAGGGGGCAAACGAGCAGATGGGTCACCTGATGGTAAATGACTACCGCTGCCCATGGGCACCTGTAACTCGAGAGTCACAAGTGCGTTGCCGCCCTTTAAGGTGGGAGTAGGAGAAGAGGGGGAGGGGGGAAGAGGGGAGATGGGAAGGACGGGAGATGGGAAGGACGGGAATAGGGGAGAGGGAAGGGTTAGGGCCTCTGGTAACCTCACTCACGCGGCGAAATGCAATCCAAGCATTGCTTCACTGCCGGTTTTCTGTGAGGCCGTGGTATCGAGCGGAGTCGAGCCAGCCCATACGTGCCGAAGCATGGCTCTCCCACATAATGTAAAAGTCAGGACCTTCAAATTCAAATTCAATATCTTTATTTCATAAAATTGACCATTAATTACCACATTAACATGAACTACTTCAATTTTACAGGTGATATAAATTAAAACTTTAGTTTTCACCGCAAGTATCACTACACATACAAGTTTTGTTTTGACATTGTGTATGACACAAGTTTATAAACCATCGACATCCCGCGCCATACCTATTTGAAGGAAACGAGCGACCCAGTCCACGACACCACCATAATTGATATATATTGAAAAGAACTTATTTGTATTTGAAATAACTATTAAGATAAGTACATCACAATAATTCTATTACATAATAAATGTAATAAAAAAAGTAAAAAGTTAAAAGATAATTATTAAACAATCTGGAATCCAGCAGCTCGATAACGGAGGCGTACACCTCTTTTTAACTAATAGGTGATATTATATTTATGTGAACATTTAGTTTCAGTTTTTCTTAATTAGCATATTGAACACCATTGAACGATAACCATAACAATCCAACTTTATGTTCAAATATTATTTTATACAACAGTTGATTTCGAATCACAAATTATTTTATTTTATTTCAGTATATAACCCTGTTCTTTTTAGCTGTACAAAAACTAAATGCAAAATTGTCTTAATGTATTTTATGTAGTTAGGCGCAATCGACGAAAAAAAAAAACAGTTTTTATTAAATTCGGCGTTTTTACCCGGGCCGAAACGGCGAACGACCCAAAGTTGCTATATGATACATTCGTCAGCAAGTGGCAAACTAATCAGCTTATCACGATCAATTACTAGCAGAAAGTGTAGGTATTTCGTTCAGAAAACCCTAATAACTGCTTCTAACCAAATCAACATTTAGACCAACGAACGAGTTTAGTTAAAGCTGAAAATATAGTGTAGATCGCGATAAAGATAAGTGCCGAAACACATTGGCGCGGCAACTGGCGCAACGCCCATCACCGCACCAAGCTTAAAATCAGGTCAGCCACTGATAAAATTACCAACTTTTTTCATGCCTTTTTTATATAAAAACTTCGGTGAGCTTATTTTCGACATTTTCTCTGCTGGTATGTTTTAAGGTTTCTTACTACAAAATGCAGTTTGTCTTATGCTCTTAAAAACATTTATTTTTTAACTCGCTTTTATTGGCTTCAGGTCTAATTATGTAAATGGATCTTTGCAATCAATTTTAACCTACTTCTAATTGTCGTATCGAAATGAAATTTGTATAATTTGGCGGAGCCATAGAGCCAGGACGTAGATAGTGGTACTCTTTCGTGGCTTCTAGTAAAACCCTCGAGTGTGGGTTAGGTCAGCTCCAAGATGCCAAATTATAGTATTTTCATCAGACTTACATATAGCTACATACACAGTTTGATTTAGGTACGACAATGTTACGACTAAGTTAGTTAAAATTGACTTGTAAGATCTGTTTACATTGTTACTTAATTGGTTTCAAAGGAAGCTTGTAGAAGCGTGACGTTGATAGTACCTAAAATACTTTTAAAATAAATCGTAGACGCCACGTTTTATAAATAAAATCAACAGCTTAGGGCATCAAACGTCTAGTCTTCAAGTACCCATGAAGTACATACTACATACGAGTAGGTAGATAGTATCCACCTATCTATTGGTCTTCCAAGAGAAGAACGGTAAGATTGTTTACCATTTTATAGGTATAAATTGATATATTCAACGAATCTTAACTCTATAACCCTTTTTTTCTCGTCTTGTAGGCTGAATCAGAATCTTTGTGTTCATCGAACCATTATATTAAACATTGATTGATATTTAAGCATAAAGTTTTTCCTAAAATGAATCACAAAACGTTACTCATTTTTTCGGGTGTTCGCTCGCTCAGCTCACAATTCGGCTTTTTTGTCCTATTCTACGAATCATTCGAACAATATCTTCGAGATTTAGTTTTGTACGGGGCGGTTAAGATATCGACAGCCCCAAAGGGGCAGAACGGTACGAAATATGAATATGATTTGTGCGAGTAACAAATAAAACATAGACTACGGTATGTAATGTAAAATAAAATGATTGTTTTTAATGTTTTCGAAGCTTTATTTTGGTAGGCACTATTATTTTATTATTATGATATCAAAAAGGAACAGCCACAGAGAAAAGAATAAAAACACAGTAGCCATGTTCTTTAATTATTTTTTTACAATTTTCATAATGCTGGTAAAAGTTTGCAAAGTGCTACTGACATTACAGATGGACACAGCAAGAGTACTAGTTAATTAAATTCTATAGTAAACTTTTTTAAGTCTTTTCTGTTAATTTAAAATGAAAGCATCCACTTCGATACTTTTAGTTTTATTTGAAACGAGATAAAATAGAAGGTTTTATGATGAATTATTGTATACATGAAAATAATTTACAGCTGACATGTAAGATCACTAGATAAAGACCAACCGTCACAAGTAGCACATGTTCACGAGTTTGATGTATGGAACAATTATCGGCATTTCAGATAAAAGGTAGCGTATGCATTTATCTAAATGATAATATTGTAATGAGACTTAAAATTATTTTTGTGACTCGCCGACAATCCGAGCGGTTTGCTCGGTGTGAATATTAAGTAGAACAAAAAATTGTGACTAGTTAAATTATGTAAGTAATTACTTACATCGTAATAATTATGAAAACTAAACGACAATTAGTGACAGTTTTGTGGCTTCAAATAAAACTTAATTTTATCTTTTAGTTTTAATAAAATAAAATTGTAATTACTATGAAAGTATTTAACTAATTTAATGGTTCATGCGTTAGAATTTTTGTTCCATGACAATTCAATACATAATGATACTGTACGCGTGTAGCTTGATGTAGCCGTTTACATGTATTTTTTTTTAATTTGTAACACATTGTTTAATTTTTTTACCTTTTTTTTAACTTCTATATATAAACTTTAAGTATCCAAATTTCAAGTTCCTCTATTCGCGAAATTTTCTTAAAAATCAAAAATATCCCTTCACGTATTAATTACAAACTGCTTTTTGGCATATTGAGATACATTTATTTGTAAATATCATATGATAATTGAAACACCCAGACCTATAGAAATAGATATTCAAGATGAAATATTTGCCTTGAGCTGGAATCAAACCGGTGACCCCTGATATTACTGTTAACACTACCACCGTGTCGCATACGTCAGCATAATTATATCAATAATAATATAATACTTTAAAAAAGCTAAAAAAACACGCTTTTATAGAAAATCCAACTAAAAAATAGAAAAAATTTAATGGAATTATTGTTTTGTCATTGGTCTTTGACATGGGTGCAAAATTTGAATGAAATCTGGCCGTTTAAAGTGGGTCAAAATCGCGCCCAAAGGAGTCGGTTACAAACAAACATACAAACAATGTTTGTTTGTGACAAGTGAAGCTAATATAAAGCGTGTAAAAAGGACACGCCTGTTTCAACCTCTACTTACTCTCATGGGGCTAATGACACTCCATTACAAAGAGTAACTACTCCTAGACCTTCGGGATGTTACAAATAGCAATGCTAGCACCTTAGATTGGATTCGCAGTCTACGTTAAGATCCCTGACACCAGGAGTGTGATAAATGTATCCAAACCCCGGTGGTCACATTACTTAAACATGTAAGTTCTTTGTTTTATTTGAGGATATTCCTTTAGAGGAATAATCTAAATCTAATAGCCTAACAACGAGTATGTAAATAGTTATACTTAAATAAATTCCTAGAAAAACCTCAAATAAATCCCTAGGCTGAATTTTAGCTAGATATTAATGTCTATTTTCGCTAGTTTTACCTATTTGTAAATGTTGTTTACTTTCTGAAAATATATAGAAACAAAAGATAGTCAAGATCTGTCGTACGAAAAGAGAATTCTTTGTACGTGTTTTTAAGGAAATTTGGCGAACGCAGGAACGTGAAACTTGGAAAATGTAAAGTTTATGTTATAGAAGAAGTGCAGAAAGCTAACATTTTTAAACATTATGTTTTACAAATTAAAAAAATACGTGAAAACGGCTACATCTAAAGTCTGGAACGAACTGCCTGCGTCTGTTTTTCTAGACAATTATAATCCTGGAAAGTTCAAGAGTTTCAAGACTAGAGTGAATAGGTTTCTCTTGGATAGGCGTCTACCATCTTCGTCTTCATTATCACTTTCCATCAGGTGAGTTGGAAGTCGAAACGCCACGTCCATTTCCAAAAAATAAAACCAAATATGTGATATCACTTTTAACCAAAAAAATGTAAAAAAAAAAATAATATGAATTTTCCTGCAGAAATTTCCAATGATTTTCGTTTCCGTTTCTTACACCCGTTATTATCCTTTCAACAAATAAATAATGCTAAAACAAGTTAAATAAGAAATCGTGTTATGTCGTCGCACCCTTTCCGTCACCACTGTTGTGGAGGTCGAGTCTCGGATTTTGACTAACCACTACTAACTACTACTAACTATACTAACTAATATTATAAATGCGAATGTGAGCTTTAATAGTGGTTACGCTTTCACGCCTTAACTACTTAACTAATCATCATAAATTTTACATCCACGTTGTCTAGGGTACAGAAAATGGCAAAGGGGAATTTTCATCCAAAAATAGTACTATTACTGAGGGTTAACTGAATTGATAAACCAAGAAACGATTCGTTTTGCTTACGGACGGTAAAATTTCGTTTTATATTCAACGAAAATTTTACCGTCCGTAAGCAAAACGAATCGTTTCTTGATTACAGGAACGCGGCATAAATCTGCAAGCGAAGCCGCGGTCTAAAACTAGTGGTATAATATAGACTGCTTTTATGGTAAGGGTACTCGTCCACGTCAACGATGCGGCTGTAATTTACTTTAGTTAAATAAGATCTTCTACCTATTTCGGGTACAATGTCGACGGGCCCCGCGGGACGGACCCCTGCTTCAGGGTTGTCACGTAATTTCATATTAATTTGAAAATATGAAATTGGATTTTCATGTAATATCGTTGAGGGGCTCGTGGCTAAGTGGTAACCGTGTAGGTTAGCACATTACAAAGGTTAAGTAATACTAGACGTCAGTCTTAGGATGGGTGACCATTCTTAACACACCGAGACCCCTCCGTGCCTCGGAGAGCACGTTAAGCCGTCGGTCCCGGTTGTCATACCAACATCTGTGGCATTCGTTTCGGGTAGTTGGAGTCTTAAAAAGTCCGACAACCAAGTTAACTATAGAACTTCGATATCGGCTAGTACTTGGGTTGTGGAGGTCTGATGGCAGTCGCTTCACGTAAAATATCGAAGTTCAGCCGTATCGTAGGCTGACAGACTGAAAGCCAACCCCAACTTTGTTGGGAAAAAAGGCGCGGAGGATGATGATCGTTGAGTCTGATGAACCAAGAACAGAACGAAAAGAGTAAAGGCGAAGAGGCTTTTCTAACAAGACAATCCTTATAGCAGAACTTGGTGGAATAAGCGTCTCAGACTGAGCGGCAATTTAAAATTGTGCAAATTAAAATGTAAATAAAATATAAACCTTAAAATATTACGATAGAGCTCAAAATCGTTTGCTATTGTCCGTTTTTTTGTGTTAAGAGTGGGTTTACGTTGACAGTGAACTGCGTAAGGGTTCGCAGTCGCAACTACCCGATCGCAAGTCCGACGCCTTAGGCGCAGGTCAGACTGAAAAGGTGCAGGCGCAGCGCCCTTCAGCAGCGATATCGGCGCACCGCTTCTATCTGTTTTACGCCGCATATCTCTCATACATTTGGATTATATTGGTGAAGCGCTGAGACAGCGCTCCACAGGCGCGCCACATGCTAACGCAATATTGTCAGGATAATGTTCTAGTTCTAGTCTCATTACTTCAAATAATCTGAACTTTAGTCCTGCTAGTGTAGTGGCCTGTGTGGGACACAGGGTGCATCTCAGCAATATCTTTTCTCTGTAAATATGCTCGCTAGTATATATTTGTCTTCTTCTTCAGAGCAATACAAGCTGTCAAATTTAAATCAAACACTTGGATACTACCGACACAAACGATCTCGGACCGTGACTCCCCTGCAGCGTGTTTTTTTTGTAAAATATGTAAAATGTTAGTAAGTCACAATAGTATTAAACTATTAAGGTTCTTGTTACCAATAAAAATAAGTTCATAATTCGATGTAAATTATGTAATTAATACACACGCATTTCATTAAAAATAAAATGAAACAAACAATTTAATAGCTTGACTGTTAAAATACTTGGAGCGCTAGTTTCTTGTTCGCGAATTAGGAACGTGTTTCTAATTACTTTAAAGTACCTAACGACTGCGAAAATATTTGTGTAGTGCCATTAGGAATATTATTATGAATGCTATTTTGTTTGAGTTACTTAAATTGTTGTTTTAATAATGGTACTAAATATATAAACACTTTAAAACTTTTTCTGAACTTTATTCCACGGTTAAGGTTATGATTTTTTGTCATGTGGAAACCCCTAACTCGTCAATATAATATCAGGCCCAACAACGTGTAAGTTATACGTCGGAATGGACACAAATAAAACCACACCTGTATTGCCGGGCCCTGAAATATAGACATAAAATTATATTAATAATAAGGTCCATCTTGCTTCTAGTGTTGCTAACCATTTATAAGCATTTAGCAAACATCATTACAAGGTTGTTTGTCCTTAAAATTAAGTAATTGTTATTTTAAAAATATTAAACTTTTTTTAACAAGCGTTTATAGAAAAAGAAACATTCTAGCTCTTTGGAACAATGTGGTATTTGTCCACTGATTTCTACGTACCTTAGAATTCGTATCACGTCACCTTTGTGTAGTAAATTTGAAGGAATTTCTTTATATTGTACAAATTTCGGTACATTGAGTTTTTTCTATACCTTTTATTCGGGGTAAACATCTGTTGTTATAAATAAAGTTGGGCTGGGTCTTTTATTAAATTTACTACAAAAAAACAAACAAAAGAAATGGTGTTATTGAAGCACTAATGTAATAAATTGTTGAGGTATTTTTTGTTCAGCGTGAGTTTTCTGCAGTAACAAACTAGGCTTATCGAGTGCAAATAAGCCTAGTGGTACATTGGGTCAGAAAAATGGATTCAGTTAATCATCAGTAGTATCCTAGACGGGCGGGAACAAAGTGGTTAGAAACAGCTCAAAACCGAGAAACATGGCATAAGAAAGCTAAAAAAGAAGAAGTTTTTAATTTAGCAATTTTTAGGGTTCCGTACCTCGAAAGGAAAAGACGGAACCCTTATAGGATCACTTTGTTGTCCTTTCGTCCGAACGTCTGTCTGTCTGTCAGGACAGAACGCGTGGAGGTATCAAACTGGAATTTATATCAAATACTCAGGTCTATTGTCCCTTGGGGCTGTGAAAAAATCAAACTTCTAAGCCAACGCAATCAAAAGATACAGCCGTTTATGCCGCAAATTTCCGCAAATGTTCGACACTCGCAAGGGAATCAAAACCTACAGGGTACTTCCCGTAAACTCAGAATCTTGAAATTTTTTACGAAGCAATGTCTTATAGCACAGATAAAGGAAAAATTGCGAAAACCGTAACAACACTCGGTGCTCGAGTCCGACTCGCACTTGGCCGGTTTTTTTCAAATAATACTGGTAACGTGGGGCACACATTACTAGTAGTCTTATTAACCTACCGAGTTAAGCTAAATTCTTGTGTCGGTTCATGTCACGTTGGTCGACAGAATGCTGGGTGAGGTTTGAACCCGCAACCAATTGATCGCAACCGACACCTTAGCCATTGCGCTACCGCCAGATAGTAAACCACCTGGTTTTTAGTTCAAAAATTACAGTATAGCTGACACTTCACCAAATTCATTTACGAGATTTTAATCAGTGCCATTTATTACAGTTTCCGTTCCGATGATTCCGCTAATTATACGTCGTGTCAATTATCGCGACTAAGGTTCAAAAGGACTATGAAACATTTAATACGACGTAATTGGACCGTAGAGAATAATTCAATTGAGGCTTTTTGATGTACAAGCTGTGCCTCAAACAGCCGCAAATTGGATATATGTATTATGTATTTCGAAACATGATTGAATAATGTTCGTGGCTAAGTGGTAACCGAGTAGGTTAGCACATTACAAAGTTGAGTAATACTAACCAGGTCAGTCTAGGATGGGTGACCATTCTTAACACATTGAGACCCCTCTGTGCCTCAGAGAGTACGTTAAACCGTCGGTCCCGGATGCCAACATGCCATGCCACACATTTGTGGCATTCGCTACGGGTAGTTACACTGAAAGCCGACCCCAACTTAGTTGGGGAAAGGCACGAAGGATGATGGAGGATGATGATTGATTAATGTCATAGCTGCATATAGTTATATTTTGACCGGAGTGATACCACGGTCTTACAGAAAACAGGCAGTGAAGGAATGCTTGCATTGTTTTTCGCCGAGTGAGTGAGGTTACCGAAGACCCTAACCCTTCCCTCTCCTCTCCTCTCCCCCTCTTCCCTTCCCTTCCCAAACTCCCACTTTAAAGGCCGGCAACGCTCTTCTAATTCTTGAGTTGCAAGTGCCCATGGGCGGCGGTAGCCATTTACCATCAGGTGATCTACACGTTTGCCCTATATAACATAAAAAGAAAAATAAAAATAACATCTTTAATCCAAAGATTTTCTTTCCCAAATTAATTTGAAACCGGAGCCATTTCTTTTGTACTTACATTCCACTCAATCGTTAGTCATTTCACTTCTTAGATACTTCCTTTCTAACGATGTTCTCTTTCACGCACTCCATACATCTTTTCTTTGGTTGGCCACTACTTTTGTACCCGTAAATATTATTAATATGGACCTTAAATGGTCTCCAAATAAAAACAAATCTTCCATTTTTCACGGAAGACATAATACCCTGCTAACTTTAGATAATCATTCAACTTAGCGAATATTACGCTCCGTCAACCACCCACAACTTGCATAACATATATTTGAAAGTAGCATTCCCCAATTTCCATGTTTGTAAAGGGCCTTGAATTCCTCCATGCCGGCCCTTTGTGACGTCAAGGGAGGGCTGGCGACACGATTTTACATAATGAACCAAATTGTGTGAAAATGACGATAAACGACCCGCCCACGGCCGTGGTGCGCACTCTCGTTAATATCTATATAAATACCATTTGAATACACTTACGTGTTTCACCTACTTTATTGATAATAAAGTATTTGGATATACATATACTTAAGTTCTACATCAACTTTTACTCATAAACGTTCAGGTTAAATGAGTAGATTGAACGCGGTAATCATTTATGAAACACTAATAACCAAGTGACAAGAATTCTGTAGTTTTCTGTGCTCAAATTTTTTTTTGACTTAGTTTAGCAATGTAACATCTTGAAACGCTTGTCGTCTGTTTTAAGTGAAGGTTTTTAGTTATTTTGTATTTATCTAATCCACATTAAAAATTTATGATTTGACAACAGTAACGAGTGACGTCACGCCTTCTTATTTAATACAAAATTGTACCCAACTTATCGTTTTGACATTTAGCAAGAAAATACTGATAATAATAATAATAATAATAATAATAACTTCACACATCTCACACACGGCCGTCTGATCCCAAACTAGGCAAAGCCTGTACTATGGTAACCAGACTACTGATAAACATACTTATATATTTCTAAATACATACATATTATAGATAAATTACACCCAGACACAGAACAAATGATCGTGCTCATCACGCAATTATTTGTCCTGGGTGATATACTGATACTACACTACTTGGCATCTTACAGTGCCGGCGACGCGACGGTACGGTTCAAGCGGTATTCGGTGGTGCACCTCTAAAGATTTCAAAGTTCATGTACAAACAATTCCATCTGCTATTTTTTTTTATTTCTTACCTTTAAGTAAAAAAAGTAATAAAGGTAGTTTTATCTAGTCTAGTCGAGACCGACCTTGTAGGCAATTATAAATAATATACTTTTTAAGAGACCTTTTTAATTATTTCTCCGCTCGTCACCACCTGTCCTAATACTTGTTGTCTCTTAACATAGGTCTAGTAATAATAAGTAAGTGTTTCTTGGCATATTAAGAACTAGATGTTTATCTCCAGTTAGCGTTCATGTGCCGCTCGTTGCTAATAATATAATTAGTAGTTTTGCACTGCTAATGATTCATCCGGGCGCTGAACTCGTACAAATTGAGCGTCAAGGTCTACGGATTCACTAAGAATTACGGAGTTGGAAAAAGCCGTATTTGATAGATAATTGTTCATTATTGGTTTCTTCACTAATAAGGTTCAGCTGTTAATATTTCATTGTGATTTAAGTGGTCATCTTGACAAATGCTACTGGAACCAGTAGAGGCCTTTTGCCCTTGCATAAGAAGCTTGGAAAAACACACCAGGTACACCAATTATACACACAAATAATAATAAAAAGACAAAATAAAGACGAATATTCATAGGTACGCATACTACAGACACATCCACATCGCATTCAGGAAGGTTTGGTATCCAAAAGAGCGACGAACATGTGACAGAGCTCGTGAGTTGTGCATGTATTTATCTGTCCGTTAACAAAAGTTAAGGAAGTCAGCAGTTCCGAATCTTACCCCCCTTATAGCTATGCTGACCAGAATGAAACAACTGTTGTTTACGTATTTGAAGGTCATAGAGTCTTTTTATTAATAAAAAAACATGATTTTGGTGATGTTATAAATGTTAAACTTATTATCCTTCACTTCATACTACATTATTCAAGAAAAGAGCGTACTCCTATCTCAAAGGCCGGCAACGCACTTGTGACTCTTGAGTTGCAGGTGTCCATGGGCGACGGTAGTCACTTACCATCAGGTGACCCGTCTGCTCGTTTGCCCCCTATAATATATAAAAAAAAAAAAAATTCAAATCAAATCAAAATTATTTATTTCAAGTCAAGAGGGAGTCAGTCAGTGTAAGTCGGTCGTGAAGCTAGTTGCCTGTTCCAATACGTAGATCCTATGGAGAAGAACAGACAAGAAACTCCAAGGACACTCTTTTTTTCAACATGTTTTTTTTACTTGTTACATTGCGTATTATTTGTGAACAATATACTAATTTGGTAACCCATTCTCAATCCGGAAAAAAATTACATATATGCCTAGCTTATACTAGCTACGTCGTTAAAAAAAACAGCTAAAAACTTATAAAGCACTAGCCGTTCCCCATACCTGTGTTTATGGTCACTACTCCTCTTCTGAAGGTCGTAGCGTAATGTTACATAGCCTGAAACCTTCCTCAATGAATACTCCATTCAATACAAAAATAATTATTCAAATCTGACTGATAGTTCCATAGATAGCGCGTTTAAACAAACAAAAAATCTGTTCAGCTTTATTATACAGCGTAGACATTTATTATATGTTGATTGTTTAGCATCCATTAAGGTTATGTCAACAAAACTAATATGTAAAAAACAAGAAACATTAGAGTTAAGTACGGTACATTTTGTAACAAATATACAAATAAACTTAGTATAAAAACAGTCAGGAAAGTGTTGGTTTGAGGTCTCACTGACAGCGACAAGCGTAGCATTTAATTTTGTTAAATTATTAATTTTATGTATATTTCTTTTGTTATCCCTCTTTTAAACTCGGCGTTGACCCGGTTCAATTATAATTGTAACTAAATTATCTTATTCATCATCATTTCAGCCATAGGACGTCCACTGCTGGAAATAGCACATAGGACATAAGCCTCCCAAGTCCCCTCCCTAACGACTTCTAAAAATGAATGATGAATGAACGCGTATGCTAAACACTCGTTCAAGACATTCTATTTGAAAAACTTTAGAAGCCAAAATCATATATCTTTTCATTAAATTATTTTCTAAAAAATGTCTTCAATCAAGACCGTTATTTTTATCACAATATCGCGTGTAACTTATAATAAAAATACTTTTGATGTACTACTATGTGATAACTTTGTTATCTCATAAAAGTAAACAGTTAAAATTTAAAACAGTCCTTTAGCCTTAGACTTAAAGCCTAAAACTAAATGAATATTCTGAAACAAATCTACATGTTTAATGAACCTTAATAATTTTCACGGGAAACTCTAAAAGTTTAATAACACTTTATTGTAATTTATCAATATTGCTTATTCTAAACGTTAAAAGTCTTTGTATCGCTTTACCAAAATCGTAGCGAATCTTAAAACAAATTCGTTTCAAATTTATGGTATGTCGTGATGAAAGTTTCAAATGGCAAAACATTTATGGTATAACGCGGCGCTCCTCCCCGCATAGAATTTACAATACACACATTAAGCATGTTTTTGGTGTATGTGAGCTTATCTCTTTTTATGGTAAATCCTGTTTTTGTTATAGCAAAATCTGCAATTTAACTTTATCCATCTTTTTAAAACATCAGCTATTTTACTAATTGCTGAATTGGACAGCAATTTAAATACGAATCTGTAACCAAGTCATAAGAAAACTTAAATTACTGAGGACTTGTTGAAATAATATGGAAACATTTGTGACGAGAAGTGCAATAAGTTCATTTACCAAAATCAATCCATTAATGAACACATTATATACCTATTCATTTTCAAAAACAACTCGTTGAAATAAATTAAACGAAAAATTATGAGTCAATTTTATTATTTTGAGTTAGTATGATATATTTATAATTATTTTTTTAACAAGACTACATTTCTAGTTAATTTATTATTCAGTTAACTGTAATCTCACCGAAGGTGTAAGTTTTTGAGGGTGGATGGATGGACGGATGTTTGTTACTTTTTCACACAAAAATGACTGAACGGATCTGGATGACATTTGGCACAGATATAGATTATAGTCTAAAATATCAAATAGGCTACTTTTTATCCCGGTTAAATGTGCGGTTCTCATGGAATAGATTTTATCAAAAGCTGATCAAACATAAATAAGACTAGTAGGACTAGTTCTTCAGAATCTATATTCAAAATTAATTTAAATTAAATCCAAGCTATTCCGTGTTTTTTTAACACCCCCAATATAACTAATATAAACTAACCATCACGTAATTTCATAATGGAGATAAAACACCAAAAAAATTAAGTATAATGACACGCCACCCACTGTCAGTGAGACCTGGCTCCATCCAGGCAATTAGATTTACTCAAAGCGGAAATAGGAGTACCGAGGAGGCAATTATGCTCCCTCCCGGTGCATCGCAATTCTTGCCAACTAGGAACACGATACAACTTTTTTATTCTTGCCTCTTTCTGTATTTGTTTACTGTATCATGGAGCGTGCATTCTGTTATTGTTTTGGTTTCTTGTTTCAGAGACTGTGGAATGTTTTATACCTATTTAGATTTTATAGTTACGATTCAATTTGTTCGTATTGAGACTTCGTTGGAATCCAGCTTTGATATTTCTAGATAGAGCTCGTAACGAACTTCATTTAGTTAAGTTTCGATCCCTTATTTGTAAGTAATAGCTGGGTTTTTCTACTTGTTTTTATTTTAATCACACTATAAGCCCTACCGTCATTTTATTAAATCCTTTTCTTAATAAACGGCCCATCTATATCTTAAGTCACTTACAATCAGATGACACGTCTGCTCGCGTGCCCCCTATTTTTAAATAAAACGTAATCCTGACATTAACGCGTCTAAACAAACAAAGAAACCCTTTACATATTGAATCTCTGATGACAAATAAGCTTTACACTAAAGTTTCCCAACAAATTGCCTCAATATGTCCGCATCGTGACAGGGACGAGTATCGGATAAGCCTCTCTGAACCTTCGTGATCTTTTCTCACCTCCTGCCTATACCACACATCCAACAAGTAACAAACACCGTGTCCTTGACAATCCGCCTTCAGTGCTATTTAACACTGACATTGTGCACGCTTAGGCTTAATCCTGACCTAGCGAAGCCGTACTGCACTAATCGTACACGAATGACTCTCTATGTTGACTCATCAGTCCACTTAGCATAAGTTTTCGCCTGCGTATTCAATGTTAAGTGATTTAAGGAAGATTCTCGTATGAGCTGACCCACATAATAATACACAAGTACTTCTGCATCTCTATTTAATTTGAAATACAAATGAGATTCAGATTTCAGAGGTACTTCCTTTATTTTTTCTTTGAGCTCGAGTTCAAAGAATGTTAGGCAATTAGGAATCTCTTATTTTTTATCTTTTCTTGTAGCAACTCCTTCAGCTGAAATACTCTGTTCAGTTGTTGTGAGTTAATATTGCCAGATTCTTTTCTCACATTTTCCAACACAATGTAAATATAACTTAAATAAAATAAATATCTGTGAACCAACATCTATGTTTTTCTTACACAAACACAGTGTTTTGTTAACCAAATAAGTGATATCGCTTTTTGTGAAAGGCCTTTTTATGTGAGAATATAAAATTTTTGTGGATAATAGAACTCTGTGTAAGAAACCTATGAAACTCATGATCATTCGTGAAGATAGTTTACTATATTTTTTAATTAATCACAGATTCTACTTTTAATTATTCCATTAAACAGCAGCACATGTGAAATCGTCTCTAAACAGTTTTTCAGATATTTATTAAATTTTTCGAGGGGCGAACTCACAAAGCGCCCCTGGCAATTTTAACACATCAAAGGTGATTCTGTTCACACATTATTTTGGTTTTCCACCATTTCGTTCAGTTACTTTCGTCATTAGCCTCTTATAATGATTGCCGTGTATGTTAAATAAAAACTAAGCTATCGCGATTTGTCTTGTCTCATTTTATTATCCAGCTATCCATCATGCGTCTCTCATTCTCTGAGGCATAGGTATGGAAGTCCACTGTTCGAAATAGGCCTCTCCTTATTTGCTATACAGCACGCAGTCGTCTATTTATTTGGACTGAAGGTCACTCAGAACAGAAGTCGCAATTCGACCGTGATTCATCAAATTATATTGACAACATAATAAAATATAAATCTCCGCCAAATGTTTGCTAACTCTGAAGCTCGTCAATAGTTACTAAACAAAATTAATTATAGTTTAGTAAAAAAAAAAAATTAAAAAGAAAAGTAAAAATAAGTTCTATTATCTAGATCCTGGTTTCATTATCAGACCATCTTTACCAAGCCCATTCTTTACTCGTCAAAACGAATCATATAAGCCCAAACTCGAAGGGTTTACTAGTAGCCTAGATGCCGAATTATAGTATTGTCATCCAAACTACATATACATACAAAGCTACATTTCGATACGATAATTAGAAGTAGGTTTCAATTGACTTCCAAGATTTGTTTACATAATCAGTTACAAAGGTTACAATTGAAGTTAATAAAAGAGTGTCATGTGTGTGTTTAATTGTGTGTTGTGTGTTTAATTGTGTGTGTCTGTGTGTGTGTGTAAATCAGTTGATAAACAGGGGACAAGATATATCTACTGAATTGTCTTTACCTTATATGAGATACAATTTCGGTACGTTACAAATGAGTTCTGAAACTCAAGTTACATATTCAAGTTATTTCGGTGTATGACTTGTGTTACCTTAGAACTGTCTGAACAACACAAAATGTTACTAATTTCGTTTCTCTTTTGTTCCACAGGTAAATGGCACAGAATGGGATAATGTCAACAATATGCTGGTAAGGTATTTGACTAATACGTGGGCTACCCTGAAAATTTCGGGAATCAAGGAAGTGACACAACATTACTATTTAAAAATGTATTTATTGCTTTTCGAAGTATTCTCCACGAAATTTAACACATTTTCATACGATGGAACCAATCATTTGAACAACCATTCCATTCGGAAGTTGGGGTCTCCAAAATGACCGTTTTGTAGGCGTCCACAGCTTCTTCAGGTGATGAAAATCTCTGACCACGCAATTTATTCTTTATTTTAGGGAAAGTATAGAAATCATTAGGGCTTAGGTCGGGACTGTACGGCGGATGGTCTAATAATTCTATGTTTTCTTGCTCTAAAAACTCTTTTGTTCTGTGTGCGGTGTGAGAACTCGCCTTGTCATGATGGAGGATGATGCGGCGGTTGCAGTTCTCTTTACGGAGTTCGGAAACGACCTGTGGCAAACAAATGCTAGCATACCATTCTGCATTAACCGTTCTTTGTCCCTCAAGAGGAATAGTCGGCTTTAACTCATTTTCGAACACCCAAACTCGTGACTGGTTTTTTGTTTTGGGTTCGTACGCGTATATCCAGGATTCGTCACCTGATACAATGTTGTATACAGCATTTGAGGATCCTGCGTGGAATCTTTCGAGAGTTCTGACGCACCAAGTAACGCGAGCCGCTTTTTGCTCTTCACAGAGCAAAAGCGGTATCCATCGGGAAAAGAACTTTTTTACACCTAATTGTTCATGCAAGATTATTTGTATTTGACTCATGCCAATGTCTAAATTTGCCTGAATTTCGCGGTATGTCACATGTTGATCTTTTTCAATCAGCTTACGCACAGCATCAACGTTTTCTTGGGTGACTGCAGTTTTTGGACGACCTTGACGGGGATCATCACTGAGCTTGACACGTCCACGTTGAAATTCAGCAAACCAGCTATAAATTGTGGTGTTGGAAGGGGCTTCATCACCAAATGCAGAAAGCATCCGGTCAACACACTGTATTTGTGTTAAACCGCTTCGAAAGTCATAATAAATCATCGCCCTTGAATTTTCTCGAGTCAATTCCATTTTCTCAACGACTAAACAAGTTTGAGAAGACCTTGTGAGAAGACCGAGAATCTTTTTTTAAATAAATAAATGGTATTCGATTTTTAAAACCAAGGAGTTTTCAATTAAAAAGATTTTAATATGATGAAATATTCCATTCCCGATACTTGTAGTGCAGCCTATGTATATATACACCAGCTGACCCGCGCAACTTTGTCTACGTTTGTAAATTTTCATCGTTTTTCCAACATTTTTCATTGATGCTCCGCTCCTATTGGTCGTAGCGTGATGTTATATAGCCTATAACTTTCCTCGATAAATGGGCTATCCAACACTAAAATAATTTTTCAATTCGAACCTGTAGTTCCTGAGATTGGAGCGTTCAACCAAACAAACAAACTCTTCAGCTTTATAATATTAGTATCGATAATATGTACGTATTCTGTTTTACACAGAGCTACAAGCTTCAGAAGTTTTTTTTTTTAATCGTGTGGAAACCCCCACGGGTCATCACCTCACCGTGGCTGAAGTGGTATGTCGGACTCGAACCGACTAAAACCACACCGTGTTCCGTCACAAGTCTGCCATAGGGCAGGGGACCCGGGATACCCTAGGAAGGAAGCTACCGAGAATCCCTGCAGACTTTGGCCTCCTGATCACCAGGCGACCACACCGTGTAATAATGCTCGAGTCTTTAAATAAACCCTCTTTTTTTTTATCGTGTGGAAACCCCCACGGGTCAGGTAAAAAGTCTAAATTATTTAATTCTAATAAAATTACGTTATTTTTCTCATAATCTAATACCTATTAATTTATCTTTTTTGTTAACTATGTTTAAATTAAAAAACAGATTGTATTTTACTCTCCAAGAAACACCTATTGTGTGGGTATTCAAAAAACAATCTTAATAAACGACTACTAACTTTTGCTAAAAGATTTATTGCTCAAAATTTTTTTAAAACAAATTATGTTTAGAAAAAAACTGCCACGAAGTTTTTATTATAAAGTTCGATGCCTAATAAAAAAAAATCGCAAAGTGCGAGCGGGCTTAGAGTGTCGTCTGAAGCATGCCACTTGCTTCAAAAAAATTAAAAACTAATTTTTGATTTTGAAAATGGAACGCTTTAAAGTAATAGAATGTATTTTTCATTTGTCAACTGTGTTGAATGCGTGTTAATTTAGCTATTTAAAATACATACGAATACAAGGACACGAACTCATTCTGATATTTAAAATCACTTACTTTAAGCTGGCACAAAATATAAGCTCATGGCCGAATGATAAGTGGTCCCCGGTGCCAATGTATACATAGGGTACACTGTAAGTTCTGCGCTCCTGGCTGCTCATAAGTGTTTGAATTTCGAATGATTTATTTTTTTAAATGTAAGAAACTTGGCTCCGTCTTACGAATTTTGGATCAGGTCACGTGTGCTGACGCGAGTTTAACATTTTTTACCCATCCCAAAAAGTGCGCAACGCCACTAAAGAAGTTTTCACTTCAAAACAATATAATCTCATAAGATACGATAGATTACTCTTTATTGTACACCATCCATAAAGTACAACATCAGTATCTTACAAACCAGAATACAATAGGCGGTCTTATGCCTAAAAGCGATCTCTACCAGACAAACTTAGGATGGAGATCATAACAAATAAAAATCTAGTCGTTGATGGCGTACTATTCGAGATATAGACAAATACATATATATGTATTTAGTAGAGATAATATAGTATTATAAATAGAACTTTAGATCTTAGTATGGAACAGAATAGAATAAATAATATTACAATGACAGATAATATTGCTTGACCAAATTAAGTAATGTATTCCACAAACGAACAGACAGAACCATAAATGATTTATTAAAGAAAGTTGTTATATGCACTGGCACTTTTAATATCAGATTTTCTGAAGATCCTAAGAACTTCGTTTGAGTATCGTGACGGAACTCAAATTGTCTTTTTAAAAGGGATGGTGTATGAGAGTTAAACAGTATACTGTATAACAAAGAGAGAATATGAGCTTCCGGCGAAGACAATAGGTAACCACTTGAGCTTTTTTCGGAATTCAGAGACATGATCATATTTACGCACTCCAAAAATATATCTAATACAAAAGGTTTGAAGGCGCTTTTGATTATCTAATTGGCTCTTGGTGAGGTCTAGATAGCTGGCATCAGCATTGTCAAGAATTGAAAGAAGAAGTGATTTTGGGAGGGCAGTTTTGGTGAGATATCTCAGAAGCAGATAGCTTCAATTTCCTACCAACTGCCTCCTTTACCAGCTCCTCGACCAACTTATGCTGACTGATCCCTACTCCTGACAATTCAAAAATACCTTAAATGGGTTTACTTGAAATAAATAATTTTGATTGGATTTAATTGAGCGAGCTATGTTAATCAGAACGTAGAAGTCCACCGTGCGAAAAACACTTTTAAATGTTAAACGCAATCAGAAACAAAACGCAATTAGAAACAAAACGCAATTAGAAACAAAACGCAATCAGAAACAAAACCTCACCTTAACAATTGAAAGAAAATATTTCTTTATTTCCTGAAATGTTCCCTTTGTCTTTTGCTTTGTTAGTGTTCGGTATAGAAATGTACAGGAGTTTTTCCAGTTCGCAATCAATACGCTTTGATAGCAATTATAGAAAGCTTTTGAAGGTGACTGTAGTTGCTGATTGCGATACAATAATATTTATAGAATATTATTTTTCGTAGTTACTTTTGTTAAGGTTCGTGATCAGTTTTATGTCTCCTGTCGCGATGATTAATGATCGTATCCAAATAATAATTGAATCAGGCGTTGCGATGTGAAAATCCATTGTTAAGTAGTAATTAAGAAGGGAAAACCTTTCCTTGGTTTGTAAATCCAAACGATGACAACACAAACCTCAACGAATCGCCATAAACAGGGACCGCAAAACCGACCTCCTTCGGTCGAAGGTGTGTTGTGTGATTTTTTCTGTTTATCTCTGAGCGACAGCAGTTAAATCGGTTTACTTTCTGCTCATTAATCATTCTTTCCCAAACAATTTGAGAAACCCACTCTGAGAAGCCTCACTAATCACTATGTCTGCATTCACCTTCTTAACAACTAATCTCAATCTATCTCCGGACATGTGTAATTCAGGTCTAATTCACGATAATACGTCATTACGGTAATGCAAGTTGCGGATAAAACCAATTATATCCAGACAGTGATTTGGTAGATCTATTACGTTTCATTTTAATCTACATCTATATCTTTCTATATCTTCATTTATATATAGAATCTTTTTTACCGCAGTTTAATTTTGTTATGTCGTGAAAATATCAAATAACCGCTCGCATTTCTAATTTGTCCTTGAACGAAATCCGTTTCATGTTACAACCTATTTAAAAGCTTTCGATTCGGGAATAATTAAGGGTACATTAGCTTTGCTTACTCGCTAAATGTAAAGTTGTTTAATAATTTAGTGTGTTGGCTTGGCTCGAGGTTGGTTACTTTGAGATATAAACCCAATATTTGCTTAGACTTTTGTTAGTTCTGTGTGATTGCTACTAGATGCTTGTAGTGTTCATATTGATGTAAGTGGGGATTTAATCAACGATTAAATCCCTTCATATTTTTGGTTGGATTACTGGAAAATAATGGAAATATTTGTTTGTGTGCTTGGACATCACCCAGTCACAGATACACCGCAAGAATATATTCGAGTTTACTGCGGGAAGCATTAGGAGGAGGACCGATGAAATGCCTCAACCGTTTTCCGAGATCCCTCCGATATTCGTTCTAAATTTAGTATTATAAATGCGTAAAAGAGTTTATTTGTTGGTTTGTTACGCTTTGACTGTTCAACCGATTCATATATTCATCTTACAAAAGAAATATGCCATTGTTGAATATATTTGGTCTTCTTGCTGTGATTTACAAAATAAATATGTGTATAAATAGATCTACGAATCGATATTGGCTGAACTCAAAATATCTGTGACACTGACCAGCATAGGCCTTCGAAGAAGCTCGAATACTTTGGTCACATTGCAAATAAGAGAGGTGATAACCTGGAAAAACTACTCATAACAGACAAAGTAGACGGAAAAAGACCCCGTGGCACGAGCCCTATATATTTGGTCACACCAGATCGGTCCTACCCTGCGTACCACTGTCCACGATACCATCCAAGAAAGAGTATTGCAACGAGCAGGAGGTATAAATATATTGTCATCTATCTCAGTATAAATAGACTGTATATTCCTTTGATAAAATAAAGCTCTTTAAACCTACTTAGCTACCTGAAGTTGTACTACTAAACATGTGTCGGAATCGAACCGAAAACCACACGGTGTACCAAACTGCGCCCATAAACACAAGGGACCCGGAAACGACTGTTGTTATCACACCCTAAAGTTACATCTTTACGTGTAAGTGATAATTCACATTAATACTAAAAACCCGTCAATAAATAGCTGTAAATGACAATACTTCGTTTACAGTACCTAAAGCGTTGACAAATGGCTGACATTGTTGTAGACATACTGTATGTGCACGGGACTGTAATTGATGGTCCACTGAAAGGTGAACCTGTGACAAATCGGTTTATTAAAACGTGAGCTACGATTGGCTACTTATTGGAAACTATTGTAGAGATAGTTTATTATGGAATGTTGAATGATTGTTTTGCATTGGATATTGAAGAAATGGTTTGTATTAGGATAATAACTTTCGTAAGTGGTTCTCTTTTATAGTTATTAGAAATACACGGATGAGATTTACGGGTGTGTGTTTCATGTGACAAGTCGCTTCACAAATTGATTGAACGACCTGGACGCTAGTGTGGTTTCTCTGAAATACACACGTAAGTACTATGACCATATATCTTTAGTAATCGCTTATACTCTCTCATATTTTAAACAGGGGTGGGGATTGTGGGTTAGAGTTTATATTCAGATAGGTTTATAAACATAGGATATTAAGCATAAGAAGATTTTCCAAGATTTGGATACGTGCTCACGACCAATACATATAAAAGTTTGTGGACTGTACCCTTACTATACATAATAATTGGACACATCCGTAAGTCTTCATCTACACGCTTCATCACGTGAATTGGGAGACAGACGCCTCTTCCATTTACATTAGCCCAGTCGATTTAATATATAATTTGTTCACGTATTAAAAATACATAGTCCTTTTTTTCCTTCATTATTAAATGTAGTAATATTGGAGCATTTTTTCTTAAAAAACAAACAAAAAAATATTTGTACAAATACGGTAGCTCCTGTAAACATAATTGGTTTATTAGGGAAACACGGGAACATCTTATTTGGATGATCATTATACGGCAAAATGTATGCAAAGAAAGAACATAGGTTTAGGTACATTTTACTTTGTAAGATCAAATGAAAGAAATAAAATGATATCAAAAATGTTTCCTTGAAAATCACAAACCGGTTTCTTAATGAACCAATCAATATGAACCATTCGTTTTCATCACTTTTGATACACCTTTTTATTTATAAATAGTCTGGGTTGTTTAGATTTACTAGTTAAGCGATTTTTTGTGAAAGTATTTGTCAAATTTGTTATAATTTAAATAGATGTTCTCTTGTGATGTTTTATCACTTATTTATGATTGAAATGATCCTTTGCTCGAAAGAATAAGGAATAAAAATGCCAAAAACCTCCTATTCATTTACATTTCAGAATGCTTCTGTAGGGTACAAGCTCGTTGAATAGGCTCCTGATCCCTATTTCCTTGTACGTTCAAGTTATATTTTCTCTCATAAACGGCCTCCGGAAGCATCTTTAACGTTTTATTCACCTTGACGGCGGATAACTTTGTACTTCATTTAGCAGCGTATTATGATGTTTTCTGTTCACATTTGGAAGCGGACAACTTTGTCCCAGTATTATTATTACTTGAATTGCTTCCGACAAGTTTTTTCGTCGATACAAGACGTTTAATATGAAATTTCACTAAGTAAAAGTTTTTGAATGATATTTTGGTTAATAAAAAGTTCGTCTCAGACGTAGAATACGCTTAGAGTGGAGGAGGTTTGGAGGCAATAGTGCGGTGGTATAAAGTTTGCAGAATAAAACTCTGTTTATAGTCAGTCTGTGGTTGTAAAACGTCAGACATTTTTAAAGTTTTAAAACTTACGGCTTTGTGTTATACAATGTAATGCTAATAAAAGTTTTGAAATTGCCTTCTGAAGCAATTTCTAAGGGCACGATTTTGCACGCGAAAGGTGTTTGTTAGTTTTACAAACTTATTGGAGGTTTATGTATCTATAATAATTTCCATTACAAGTTAGTCTTAAAATTTAAAACCTAACTTTGGTGTAGTACCGAGTTCAGTAATTTTAATGTTCAAGTGTAAATGCATCCACACCTGTCAGTGTCAGTGACGGCACAGTGCTCTCAGTGACAATGCCGTCACTGACACTGAGAGGTGTGGATGCGTTCATAGAGAATGTATGAAAGAATAATTACTACGGTGGCGGAACTGTGCCGGTACTGTGCCGGAACTGTGACTGCACTGTGACTTCACTGATATGTGTAAATGGGCCTTTAGTATTGATTTAAAAACCGACCACAGGAAACAACAGATTTTATTGTTAAAAGGTTATTTTAGTAATAGAAGCAATGAATGAAATTCTACCATCGCAAGGTTCCATTACATGAATAGACCAATCACATTTCGCGAATGAAAACTTAAATGCAGAAAGCATTTTTACATAATACGCTAGCAATTCGCGACTGCTATTTTATTGCAATCGTCATTCTGAGCAATTTTTTTTTTATTTTCTTATTGTTATTGAGATAGTTCTATTAATGTTATTAAATCTTGCCTTGTTGGAATTTTGAAGTAAAAATAACATTTTAAATGTCCGTTGTTTGTAAGGTTTCGTTAAGGTTCTGAATATCTTGGTTATTTCTAAAACTAGTGTTTGATTATAAGAAATTCGGTTTTAAGATCCATAATGTCATCATTCAGATGAGAGTGGTGGCCATTAAAATGTAACGCAGATCAGATAGAATCGCAGAGTATTCGTATTCTTATTATACCTTTCCTTATATAGACATAGTATACATTGCATAATCTATTTTACTTTACTTGGAATTGCAAACAGATTTATCGGCAAAGTTCTGTTCGTTCTTGTTTAAGTTCAAATATGATCGAACGAAGTTAGTAATTAAAACAAAATATTGGCGATTCCACTTGCAATTCTGTCGAGTTAGAACTGCAGTTCGCTTTGTAATAAAACCGTGGTTTGAGAAGGACAGAGCGGAGAGCGGTGCGGTGTATCTAGCGGTGCGTATGTCCCGATACACGTAATAATTCTTAAAATAATTGACCATATCAGAAAACTACATTTACTGTCATTAAAAGTAGACATTGCAACGGTTAAACTATGTTGTTTATTTATCGGTAAATGTCGAAAGTACGAGGGATTTCTCAGTGACGAGATTATTTTTTATATTTATTAAAATGTACATACGTTTGTATTCACGTGTTTATTTCCTCTGAAAACGGTCGGGTGCCACTCGTCGCTTCATAAAGGGTGTTTGTAGGATCCGAAACATGTCGAGCATCGCCGAAATACGTACGTTGTAATTCTTTAATCTGATTTTTTTATTTTAATGGCGGTAATGAGAATTAGAATCGGGGTCAACTTTGTCAGTATATTTCGACTTACGTAGTTCAGTGTTTTTGGATTTTTATAAAATGTAGTATTACTATGAATGAATTATATGGTTTACTTATGCAGAGAAGAGTTTTGTAAACTGCGACGCTAAAAACTCTCCCCGCTGTACACTCCGTCGTTCTCTATACTCTGTTTTATAACTGCGATTCGCTCGTACGAGTTGTATGATAGAAAAACTTGAGTTAATGTTTAAAGTTATTTTGTTGGTGTTGAACTACACTCTTAATGGACATCGTTAGTAGGTATGTTAGAGTTTCTGCTGAGTTAGATCATAATAGCTTGGTCCGTAGTTAGGTTTATAGCTTGGTCTATGGCTATTTATAAAGTTGTTATTTTACATGTCGTGTCGAGGTTTACTACTGATACTATTTTCGTAAAGTTACACAGTAAGTACACATACAAACAAGCATGCACTTGGCCCGTCCTATGGTCCTCTGTTCCACGATACTCTTTTGCCATCACTCACCTGCAGGCATGCAAAGTTATGTTAAGAGTGCTACTTGACCATGGATATCTATAAGGTCGAGGACTGCTTCCCCAGGCGATTTCAGTTCGAACAGAATCTACATCTAAACAACAACAACTAGAATGATTAGAAAACAGCTGATGATCTTCGAACGGCTGAACAGATTTTCTTGGATTATAGCTGAGAATACCCGTCCTTTTTACATCAGGGGTTAAAAACTTCATAGTATTAATAAATAATTTTGAGATTGTTAGCGAAAGGTAATATATGTATAAAAAGCTATAACACTTGAATGCAAGTATCAGTATTTGTTCACGGATCAACCGTAAACGCCAAGAGCTTTCAAGACATACATTTTCTTCTAAAACCTCTTATATCTCGCTATTGATTTCTATTGTCAATATTTATAGAAGTTTTAAGCCAATTTACTCCATGAAAAAATATAAAAAATGTTCGGAAAGTTAAATTGAGATTACTTTGAAATGAGAAAATAAATATGCTCCGTAAAATTGTAAAATCCCACTAAAGCATATCTATCCTAGCAGAAAGTTGTTTGTACCTTATGAAACAATTTAATGAAAAATAAATGAAATTAAATGAATTGGCAGCCGTATGAGTTGTAATTTAGCTGCAAGCTTGCGAATTTATCAAATGGTGTGCAGTTCACGCGATGATTTACGTTATCGCAAATATAATTAAACGTTGAGCCCGTAATGGCATGTTGAGGCAAATTGTATACAGAGTCCGCCAATTCTACCTAGTCCCTAATTTTAACTTTACGAATAAACTGTAACGATTAACTTGTATTGTAATAATATAGCCATCTAATTGAAGAGATAATGTAAGTTTGATATTCAAGCTTTGATTGAAAAAGTGACTGAAGGCTGATTTTTTATCGCCTTGCATGGAGTAACCTAGTGGGATCGTTTGGATTTATTTTGGACAATGAAGAGCCTGCAGATTTTATCAACGATCCAAATGTCACAGATATCATTGATAAGCCTTAGGAAAGATTTTAATTCTTTTTACTATTTTGATGAATTGTTTAAGATAAGACTCGCGACTACTTTTTACCGCAACCCTCGCCATCGGCAGATGAGAATGAGGTTAAAGTGTTAGTGTTGGGTTTTTAAATCCAGAGAGGTTGCGTACTTTGTGGTGTTAAAGAAACTTCGTTCCTTGGACGTTGAAGTCGTTCAGTGTAGGTAGAAAGAGTGTTATCTGAATCAACTATCGGCATTTCGATATCAACTCCTTTTAAATTAGAGTCTTTTTTTCTAAATGCGTGAAGATGTTTGATTCAAATCTGTTGAGCCGTGAGGACGTGATGAAGTACCTACGTGACTTTATTGCGTCCTTACCGCTGAAGGGAATTAAATTTATCAGACAGACATACAGTAACTGAGATCACGGTGGACCCGTAGGCTATATTTAGTTACTCATAATAATATAAAAAAACGAAATAACAATATATAAAAGACGGCATCACATCTCAAATATAGATTTTGTATTTTTGTCAGCATACAGTTCACTTTTACGTGTGTTTACTTTTATCTTTAGGGAAAACCAGGAGGCTCCCTAAGCTCCGCAGATATTTATGGCAACTGTGTGGAATAATCATGTAAACGTGAATCTGTGGAGTAACGTTTTTATATCGATAAGTGAAGGGAAATTTAGAAGTTGTGGGAAGATTGAGTCTTGACTGTTTTTATGGCGGGAAGTACGTGTTAACTGTGTATTAGGACCTAAATATGTTATGTGTGTTGTGTGATGTTCGTCATTTTAGAATGGAGAATAATAATGTAGTGTCACTACTTTTTTTTTTCATATGGATCCGCTCTCGTAGTATTCATACACTATTGGATTTGTAAGGAACAGTTTATTATTGTTATTATTCTCTTTATTCATATTATTTATATTTTTAAATACATAAAAAGACCACCGCCATCGGGCACAGGGACCAAAACACCGGTGTTTGGGCTTGGGTTTGGGCTCCAAAGACAGGAACCTCCTCACTAAATGGGCCGAGTCGAGAAGAACTTCCTTCACTTATCGATTTTAGTATCTAGTGACGTCTCTGATGTTACAATAACTGGTAACCTGTGACCTGATGCTGTAACATCATCTGGAATCAGCAGGATCCTCCTCACCAACCAACTTATAGTATCGGGTATCGTATTTGAGCTCATTGGAATAGTCTCAATGATCGAATATGTATTTTTTTTTAATTTCTTGCATTTCATTTTTGAGTCGGGGTTACTTAATCTTAGTTTATACTTATATCCAGAGAAATGACACGATCGTAAATCTAAATCGACTTTTCAATAGCAGCAGTATCCACAGCAAGAAAATAAACAAAAGTTGTTTCAGGTTTTATAGCTAGCACCTGGTAGTTAGCAGATTCAAACCCTTTACCAAAAGCTTTATAACGAAACGTTAAATTGGTGCAGTCAATAAAATGCACGAGGTACGCCAGTTTCAGTCGATAGCCAATAGATGCAGTCCCGTAACGAAGTTGCAGGTATAACCGTGTAAAATATCTGCGTGGTCCACCACGTGAAAAGTACGCTAGCGTTAGGGTTGCCAGTATTGAGTTTGAATATGTGATCGAATTTTCAAGTACTGTTTTTGGTGCGTATATATTTTTATTGTGTTTTGTCCTCAGTTCCCTGTATGCAAAAACATCATATTGTGTTTTTTTTTGGTTATTCTTTAAAACTATAAAAACTTCTTCTCTATCTTTTAAACCTTGAAGCTTTTAAAGATCGCTAATTGTGCAAGACATGGTCAGAACTTATGATCATCAATGGACGTCTTGTAGCTGAGAGAGAAAGAGGGAAAGGGAAAATTTTCATAAAAGTATTCACTTTTTCAGGGTTGGCGAATTTTTATATATTTTTATGATTTTTTTATTTTTCAGACATTTTTATATCGATATCAACAAAATAAATTTTTGTCATAATTTTTTTTTAATTTAAGGGTGTAGTGGTATTTTTAATAAAATCTGTTAACAAAATTTTTGCCAAGCTAATATGAAAATAACCTTAATTTTCATTATTAAAAGAACTCTTACTTTTCCTTGTTAAAAAGAAAAATTAAGCTCGTTAATAATGGAAAATATTACCTAAATTTGCAACGATTTTTTTTAAGAAGTTAGTTTATTGCTGTCAACCCTGCGCCACAAGTAGGTCACTACTGCTATCATACGGAATTTATGATTACAGTACAGTTACCACGTTTGTCCAACACTGATATATTTACAATCATTGTTCCGTAGGTTATAATGTCCCAGGATTATTATTTACACGTTTTTTACGTAGATTTTCGCTTTTTGTTTCAACATTTTTAATGGATATAGAAATGTCTAAGATTTTATTATATTTTTTAAGTGAGAGTTAGCGAATAGCACAAGTATAGAGTTTTCGAATATAAACTTTCTAAGGTCGTAAGTCGTATCTTTTACAACATTAATTTACTTTTATTTATTTCTATCCTCGCTTCTCGAGTTGATTTTAACCACATTTGGGTTTTGCAGTGTTAGGCTAAACGAAAGTTATGTTATTGGCCCTTAGTTTCATTTTCATCTCTTTACAAAACGTAATCGCATAATTCGATGTGTTTCAGATAATAGCTTTTCAAGATAACTTTTCAGCTTTTAGAGAGATGCGATGTTTTCATTAAGATTTTTTTATCTTTTCAGTTATAAGCCTTTTGTACAATATCTATGAGTCACTGACTATAGCACGAACGTAATATAGCTTGCCTAAGGCATTTTATTTCGTAAATAAATAGTAGTTTAATATTATTGACACGCTTTCATTGGCTTGGTATGTATGTATCTACGTGTAAGTACCTATGTAACGGACTATTATTTATTACCTACTTTTTAGTTCAGCCAGCTACAAAAGCGTGTTTTTTTAAACTATTTTTTTGTTTTTTGCCTTTTTAGTCTTTAATATTGTATTGTCATCAGTCCTTTCTTAAAATCTTGAGTTTCACATACATACAATTTCTTCATTCTATTCTCATATGTAAGTATACACGTTGACATGACAATTCATGCATTAGCGAGCTCGGGGCCCTCCAGGGTGTAATGCCAACTCTACAAGTAGCTAAACTGCTACGATCACATAGTAAATTAATGAGCTCGTAAAGCAAATGTAGCATTATTAATTAAGTTTGTACATAAATGTCCCGAGATTTGACGATAAATGGTTGAATGGAGCGAAATGGGAAACCAACATAAATTCGAGGCTTGTAAGATTTAATCGCATAGACAAGAAATTGAACTTGAAGCCGTCCAAAATTTTTTGATCCATTTTCCGGGGGAGTTATGGAAATTTTGAATATCTACACAAAGGGATATTTCTTTTGTGTGTCCAAAGATGTTTGGGAGTTTTTGGCGAATGAAATAATTTCATTGGGTTGTTTTAACATGTACAGAGTAAATAATCTCGAGTAAGTAATCTCGAGAATAAACCCACTAATATCAAATATGCGTTTGAAAATTTGTTTATTGGGTTCTTCTTCCTACCTTTTTGCCTGGGAACAGTTCATGATATAGGCCTGAATGATTCTGTATACTTAGGTATTCAAATCCAAAACAATAATATGAATTATAAAGATATCGATGAATTAAATTATTTTCAAAATATATATCCAGATTTATTACATACCACACTCCATTAAATGGCAGCCAGTTTATTCTAATTCACTGACAAGTTTATAAAATCAACGTTACAGATTCCAAAATAAGCCATCAAATTAATCACTTCGCTTTTATACGAAACGTTAAAAGCAGCAAAAAATCCCTCTAAAATTCTTGCTCTCTTTCTTTTAAAAAACTACCGGACGGGATTAACTTCCAGCGTACGGTAGCTAAATGTGAAATATGTGTAATCCATCGCAAAGGCAGACAAGTAACGAGGGCGTGAGCGAGTCCGGCCCACGCTGACCAATCAGAACGCTTCGTTTGAAATTGAAGAGAAATTACGGTTTATTTTGTTTTACTTCGTTTGATATTTCAATCAAGGATTTAACGCCAGAGGTGCGGGGACGGTTTAATATTAAATTCATTATTGATTAGTGGACTGGACTGATTTTGATTTCGATGTAATTACACTGAGTTTGGTCAATGGTTAGCACATAAAATATATGTATTAAATAGTAATAATCTCCCTCGTTTGTTAATATTAAATAAAATAATTGGCAATGTTAGAAAAAAGTTTCTAAGCTATGTAAATTGAAAAATAAATAATCAAACAGCGTTTAAATTGTATTTTAGAGCATCATTGATCTCCGAAATACTAAATTTGAATATTATAAGCATTTTCTATTCGTGGTACAATGAAAAAACCCTTTTTTTAGATCAGTTCAAAAGGATCCAGAGCTATCAAAATGGTTATACAATCTCTCTTATTCATAAAATCAGCAGATACTGCGATAAAGAAGAAAGTTTTATAGGTACGTGTGAATACACATAGAGTGGATTTATTACATGTTTCTTTTTTCTGCTTATTCCTTCTGTCACGCTTGTCAAAACCATAATATTTTTCCTTGGATTAATTGCCCTGCTCAGCGACATTTTTTAAGCCCACCCTGTCTCCCATATTGCAGAAGTTCGGATAGTACCTACTAGCGTAGATAGGCTTTATAACTTTATATTTGTGAATGAAGATTTTCATTTTCTGTGCAAGAAAAACAGTAGCTGAATTTCAGTGAAAAGGTCTCCATGCCTCAGCATTTATCCGTCCGTTGCCCTAGTTACATCGGATTTCCCCGGCCAGTAATTCATGGTATAAAACTCCGGCCCGGCCGAGATACCTTATTTCAATCTCATAGAGCAATGTTGGTAAGAAGTTTATCTCACTGGTCCTGGTTACACGGGACTGGTTTCTTGCCACAAAAAATAATCTTCTTAATTTCAGCAAAAATAATTATTTCTTCTTTCAAATAAGAGAGAGGAAATTACTCAAAGTATGTGTATTTAATCTAGGCAATATATCCGTATAAAATATTTTTGGGGAGTCTCTTGAAATCCGTAACTGGGCTCGAAATTCATGGATGAAAAATTTCTAGAATAATTAGATTAATTAACATAATCTTCGTAACGTAGCAATCTAATTACTATTTGGTCAACAATTATGTCACATAGCTGCTCCTAGTACACTGTAACAATTAATGCTGATAATAAAAACATTGATTTATTTTATTCTTCTTATATTTTACATTGCACGAGACGGATTAAAAAGTAAAGTACCACTTTTCCTCATTTGTGATATAAAAGTCAAGTTTAAAGAAACTTTATTATTATTTTGTTCTAGAATTGGTTGGTTGTTCAAAGTCAATGGCTCTATGACTGACCTGTTTGTCTAGTGGTTAGCGATCCTGACTGCTGAGCCAGAAGTCGTGGGTTCGATTCCCACTCAGGAGAAATAATTGATTGATGAGCATGATCATTTGTGCTGTGTCTGGGTAAATATATAAGTAGGTATTTTTATCAGCAGTCTGGTTATCATAGTACAGGTTCTGCCCAGTTTGGGATCAGACGGCCGTGTGTGAGATGTGTCTTATTGATGGGTATAGGTTATTATTATTATTAATGAAGAGTCCATTGAACAGTCTTCTAAACAAGCGTACTAAGAGCGTACTAACAGCGTACTAACAGCGTACTAACAGCGTACTAACTTAATGTGAAGGTAAAAAATCATTGTATTGTAGGAATCTTGTAGCTTGTATTATCAGTATAAATTATTACAATATTATATTTCGATCATTGATATTAGTGGCGGTAGTGTATTCAAGTGCAACGTCGGGAGGTTGCGGGTTAGACTTCTGCTGAAGACAAATATTTGTATGCATGAATATTTGAAGTATAATTCTACCATAGCCCGTGTTTCAACTATAATAACATATACTTATGGCCCGAGTGAATGTAATGTATCTTTGGAAAACGTATTCCACAATCGATTGCATGTATTTTAACAAAGCCTGTCACCTGTAAGTGGTACCATATACATATAAATAAAGTATTTCGAAAGCTGTCGAAAAGGATTATAATATCAAAAGGTAAAACTGTCTTTTCTTGACACAAGCCATGTATCCACTAGGGGACATGTCGCGGAGACACAGCGTCCGACTTTCACGTGTTATGACTTTGCGAATTCGTTTGGCATTATTGCTCGATATTTGCCTTGTCCACACTACACAGTGTGTCACATGCAAACAGCATCGTTTTCTTTCTCAGGGAAACTGAGGCCTTAAGTTGTGTATTTTGACCTCAACTTCGATTTTATTTTTATAGTCTCGATGTGATCTCATAATAATTTAGAATACTGGAACAACTTCTGTGAGGGTCTGGTTACAATCGTGAGATTAACACTAATTGGTTTCATATCTTGGAATGGGGACCCCATTCGAAAATATGATACCAATTAGTGGAATACCAACTACTAATAGCTGCCCATGCGATAGGATCCCTAAACAACACATCTTCGAAAAGAGGTACCAAATACAACTACATGGAAATGACCGAGATCAATGTGGCATAAACGAATTCCGAAATTATACAAACCGTCCCAAGATGGGGTCAGATACTGGAGCTGTAGTATTCTCACAAGACCTGAACATAAACCTATCAATGGCGTTAGGTGAACACAGTTCTATATTTCAATGTGAATGTGTTGCAATAATCTACGCCGCCACTGCGGTCATGTCAAGAGGTATAAAGGACTACAACATCCGTATACTCAAAGTCAGATAGCATGGCCGTCCTAAAGGCCCTGGAGGGCAACACAATGAACTCCGGTCTCATTTATAAATGCCGTTTGAAGGCATTTATAAATGTTGGAGAGTTTAGCCTCAATAAACGGGGTGTTCCTCCAATGGATCAAAGAGTATAGCGATTCACACGAGTATGACGCCGCCGCGGATCTACAACAGCAGTAGTGGGTCTATCTACACTGCTGCCACTACCCTTCAACCAGCTTCACTCTTGGGTAAAGTAACGGACTCGTGAAGCGCACAACGGTCGTTCTAACAACATACCTGGCTGCAAGCAGTCCAAACTGGTGCTGACAATAGTCTTATCACGTTTAACGTGCAGACTGCAGTCTTAGCCGACTACACATCCGATTAGTTGTTGAAACCATTACGCGATATTTGGCCCTGAATCGGCATCTATTCACCATCACTGCGACAGACAGACCTGTATGCAGAGGATGTCTCAACGCAGAGGAAACGACCGACCACGTTATTCTGGAGTGCAATGGAGTGACCACATAACGGGCAAGTATTCTCGCGGATACGAGGTCGCTCCTAGAAGCCTGTGAACCCAGGAGGCTTCTGTGCTTCTGAAAGAAGCTAAGTTGGCTCAACTAACCAGCTTTGTTTGAACGCATAATGTACCGTTTAGGAGTATAAATGCGAAAACAGAGCCCCCTACCAATAACAATACTGGAATAACTTGATGAGGGTAAATACAATCTCGTATGACCACACTACTGCCATTTCAAGGAACACAAAGGAACACGCGTCCTCATTAATTAAAAGCTGTCGGGTGATTGTCGAAGAATACACTCGCAGATCGACTGGCAAGATGCCCCGCGACCCGTAGACGTGCCAGGTGACGTCGGGCGACATCGCGTGCAACGTCACGGGACACGTACATACCGTGTCGAGCGATAAGGTCGCAGGACAGATATCTCTTAGTGAAAACGGTGCTTAAATAGTTGGATCGAATCAACTGTCAATTAACTCCGACATCATCCCTTTTCATTACTTCCAGAAAGCGTAATTGGCAGAAGTATTCCTTTAGAAGTAATGAAATACTCTTTGATAGTTGTGCTCTTTGATGTAAAACTTTTATATTAGTTGAAAATTAACTGTTATTAAGATAATCTTGAGACGTTATTGAGTTGTCGAACACAAGGTTAATCAAAGATATTGAAGTAGTAACTGTGAGAATTTGAGCTTCTCAAAGCGAAAGTGATTTAAAAATACTTGTGAAACCTTGTTACTTGTCTTAATTTAGTTTTGAATTTAGTTAGCTTTAAGATAGAGGGTCTATTATGAACGTGATGCGATAAGCATTTAGTACAAAATAAAAGCACGTCTTAACGAATTATGCATCTCTAACTGTTATCCACTATCATTCGCGTGGAACTTTTGGTAAAATCTGTCCACGGGAACCCAAATTTTTTCCGGGACAAAAACTACTAAGCCCATGTGTACTATAATCTATCTCAGTGCCAAATTTCATCCAGATCTATTCAGCCGTTTTCCCGTGAAACAAACATCCCTCCATCCTCACAAACTTTCGTCTTTATAATATTCGTAAGATATACTTTCAATAACTCTAATGTAATATACAGTGTGTGAGTAGTACATCGATACTATCGATGATAGTCTATCGCTGTCAATCACACTAATATTATAAAGGCGAAAGTTTGTGAGTGTGTGTCGGGACTTACGCGGGTGAAACCGCGGAGCGCTGCTAGTCTAACATAATATTAATGAAATCTGATTTCGCTCCTTAATATGTAAGTATTATTTCACTCATATACTCTTATGCCATACTAGCAGTTCCCACGCGGATTGCGTTTGCGCTCGGGTGTACATATTTATATATTTTTCGCGGAACCCTAATTCTTTGTCCAAAATAAAAGTAGCCTAAGTTACTCTTTATAACACTAGCTATCTGCCAGTGAAAGTCCCGTGGAAATCGGTCCACCCGTTCCGGAGATTAGCCGGAACGAACAGACAGACAGACAGACAGATAAAATTTTTAATAACTGATTTTTAGGCGTAGGTATCGTGCAAATAGCTGTATGAACGTAAAAAAAACTATTATTTTGACAATACAAACAGACACTTCAATTTTATTTATTTGTATGTAATGAGCATGACGCACAAAGCGTTAACACGAGGTAGGCAATATTCCGTTGATTGAAATGCGAAATTAATATTCGGCAGTATTTTTGAAGTGAAAACTTCTTTAGGCACGTTGGGCACTTTTGGTATTGGGAAAAAGCACTGAACTCCCGTGACGATCACGCTCAGATCAAATATAGGTGTACAGATACCTGTGTATATGTGTGTGTGTATGTGTTTTCACTTCTGACGTGCAGTTCTACGACTGACAGTTTTTTTACACAGCTAAAATGACACCAGCAGATGGTTCCTCTTAGGGTAAACCTATAAATCTATTGACACCTGAAAATGATTTAACTGTGATACCAATGTGTTTCGAATAAAAGTTTTGGAACCTTTGCCCGCCAACACACTTTTGCCTACACATAGAACATTCTTTTCTCTATAAAATTTACTAACTTTTAAACTTTCGCGTTCCATGATATAATTATGTATTTAAACGGGAATTAACACGATCACGAAAAGGTATTACATACCTCTGAATTGCCTGACGTATCGACCAGGTTGCACTCGCCGTGGTCACATGCTGACTCAGCCTGACTTGAGTCCTACCTTTTCGTGATCGCGTTAATTCGAGTTTAAATACATAATCTATAAAATTTAATGTAAGTTCTACTTATTAAAAGTTAAGAAGGCGGTTGGGCACATCAGCTAGCGTAGTGCTGTAGGGTGCCCAGACTTCTATGTGTAACAACCACCTCTCCCTCTCCTCATCAGCCCTTACCCTATAACAGCATTGCGAGTGTTCATTGATATCGCGAATCGCCAAGTATCAAACGGTTGTCGAATATTTCAATAAACACAGTAAAAATGCTAATAAAACGTAAACAATAAAAACAGATTTTTCACTTTAGAACTTTTTCAGCTAACATTTACTTAGTTGATTAAATATTGTCAAAGGAAAAAGATGCCTTTGAGCTTTCCTTTAATATGTACTTCGTATAAAATTCTAAAGTAAACGATTTTAGATAACTTTTATCGGCTCTCGGGCGGTTCCAATACTAAGTTCTTCGAAACTTGGGGTCTATGTAACTTATGTCTCAAAGAAGTTTGGGATCCCTTGCGGGTACCGTGTATTGGCTCTATTGAAAAAAACTTTCCTTGCAGTTTTGTAGGTACTTATTCATTATTAATTAATATCAACCGTGACACCAACTTGAGAGATTTTTTCTTCATAAAAATTTAATTAATTTAAAGCGGTAATGGCTGAGGCATTCGACTTGAGACGAAGTGGTAGCGGGTTAGAATCCCACCACATGAAATAGTATGGAACTGTATATACAAAAGATATATATACAACCGCACATAACAGAGGAGTAGGTTCACGTGAACCTACTCCTTTTCGTGGGCGTGTAAAAACCCCATCGGCCGTCACCACCGGGGTTTTTAGTGGGACGCGACGGTGTGTCTGAATCGAAACGACTACAGGTATAAATAAAAAGTTGAAAAAACCGACTTGCGTTCAAAATACTAACTAATAAACATAATATTTTTATAATCATCTTTTAAAACCCTTTATTTTGATACTTCATTCGATACCAAAAGTGCCCAACGTGCCTAAGAAGTTTTCACTTCAAAAATACTGCCGAATATTATTTTCGCATTTAAATCAACGGAATATTGCCTACCTCGTGTTAACGCTTTGTGCATCATGATCAATACATACAAATAAATATAATTGAAGTGTCTGTTTGTAATGTAACCGTAAACCAGCCCTGAAACAATGCTTGCATTGCTTTTCGCGTGAGTGAGGTTTAGAAATATAAATACATTTTGGTGCCAGCACTCTGTCATTTAATTTTTTATATACACAATGACACTCGCGCAATAAAGACGAATCTAACGACATATGATGTATCAAAATAGGGACAGACAGACATACCTACAGGTCTAACTTATAGTCCCCCTTTTGGGCTTCGCCGCAGTCGGGTAAAACTGGTTTTGCCATAAAATGGGAGGGGCCCGGGAAAGCTGTCAAAACATATTGAACCATTAAATAAAGGTAACATTGGGAATATTGTGTGTGGGATGATATGATTATATTTCTAGACTAAAAATGAAATATAAAAGATTAAATTACATTTATTTTGTAAAACATTGATAAATATCGTCTATTATAACTACGATTTTTTATCCCTGTTTTATTATGCAAACTATACTTCGTTTGATCTAGATAGCGCTGTCTAATATGTTTCAGAGTATAATATATATTAATAATAATAAATGATAAATCTTTATTTCAGACAAAGTCCATATAAATAATGTTTACATGAAACGAAAGACTATCGAATTTGAGCACGAACATATGCCTTTCGGATATTAGAATCCTGCTTTTCCGCCATGACCTTCAGGATACTATTAGTGCGGCCTCGTACCCTGCTCATCGTGTGCCATTTAAATCAAGTAGAGGTATACTGTATCTCTTCGTTTGATGAGTCTGCCCGTAACCGCGATCGGTGCTGAGATGTTCTCAGATGAAGAGCACTCCACGTTTAGAGAGAGGCTGTTGGAAGGTCTTTGATGTTACAATCAAAACATGTAGATGAATATTAGATGTGTAAATCGAGACCTAATATATCGAGACCAGATATTTCAATCGAATTGCACCGATCACGATCACTTACCATAATCACTGTCACTTAATGTCGCACAGGATTTAATGGCGGCCACATTAAATGACAGCGATTAACTCTTGACTTACACATCTGAAATGCATACAAATTGCGAAAGTTTAAAAACAGTTATTATCAATACTAACATTAATAATTCTTTAAAAAAAAAAACAACTTAATAAAAAAAAAAACTGTTCCCTCGAAGACTTATATGGTTTTCTCATGGATGCTATTGTCAGAACTGGACCACCAGCTTTCAAATAAAAAAAGGATTATCAAAATCGGTTCACCCAGTTGAAAGTTCTGAGATAACAAATATAAAAAATAAATACGGTAGAATTTAGAACCTCCTCCTTTTTTGAAGTCGGTTAAAAAGGTTTCAGAAGTTTCATTTTAATCGATTTAGTGAAAATAATATATTGTAATTACGTATAAACACATTTATAATGTATCTATGTATGACACATAATTATATCTTTTTTAAAACGCGCTTGCAGAATTTAGCCAGTCTAAGACTCCTATTCCAAAACGAGCTAAGTCGCCTAGACTATCTGTAGACATCCCATTAAACTAAGTAGTTCATTTAGTGAGAAAAAGTCATTAAATGTAATATTCTAAGACCTCAGCGTGCAACTAGCACCAGAGGGTTAATTATCCGACGCTATTCCGCTGTCGACGGGTTAACTTTACATGTAGTTAATGATTTAACACCTAAACCTTGGTAGCATTCTAACAGGACCAATTAATGTTGAACACTTGGTTGGTTCGTGATGAACTATATTGGTTCATCACGCATTTCATTACCATAATGATGACGAAGACCGGTGAACACCAGTAACATTGTTGACTACGATGTGGTGATATCTTTTCGATTCTCTTAAATTGCTTCAAAAAGATATGGAAAAAAAAATGTAAGATAAAAGATGTATATATGTATTTTAAATAATTTCAAAAACATAACAGCATCATTCCTTAATCCTGTTTTGAGAGTTCGGTGAAAGTCTAAACACAGACTTTCACCTAACTCTCAAAACAGGATTGTGGACTGATGATTGTTTGTGTGGAATGATGATTGTTTGTGTGGAATGGTGATTGTTTGTGTGGAATGGTGATAGCAGTGAGTGCAAACAAACATTTTACTAGTCTAGTATTTTTAGTAGTCTAATTCTACTTCTCTTTTTCTTCGTCTTTTACTCCACGCGTTACTGTAAAAAGGTACTTGATACACAGACAGACGGACTACGAAGTGATACTATAAGGGTTCCTTTTTCCTTTGGAGGAATGGAACCCTAAAAAGTGAAATTACCTTGTGAACATAAATTTTACACTGATGTTTATTATTCCTTTGTAAGTACATATTTCAGTTCGTGAAGAGCTACGGATGGTGGATTTCTCCAGAGGATCGAGTTCACGTAACAAGATAGACTCGACTTTACTTTGGTTTTTCATTGTTACCATTTTTTCCTTTAGTTCAGGTGAAGAGAGAAGATATTATACAATAGGATTTTCTGCGTGTAGTTTATTTAAAACTAGTCGAATAATTTGAGTGATACGTCTACTCTTGATCTGTTCAATTAAATATGTTCTATATTAAATCTATGGAACATTTAAATGGTATATAATGAAGTTATAGAAAAATATGTTTTTCAAACCAAAAATAATATTAATGATGATGTACTGATGATTTTGTTTTTAAAAGGATTATTGTTATAATTATGTATTTACGGGAATTAACACGATCACGAAAAGGTATTACATACCTCAGAATTGCCTGACGTTTCGACCTTGCACTGGCCGTGGTCACAGGCTGACAGTCACCCAATAGTCAAATCAAATCCAAAGTCAATAAATACCTTTTCGTGATCGTGTTAATTCCCGTAAATACATAATTAGATCATGGAACGCGAAAGTTTTAAAGTTAGGATTATTGTAATTAATTACACACATCATAAATATGCACAAAGTTATAATATATAACTCATATTATGTGGTATTCTATCAAAAGGCAATAAACAATATTTTCATCTGTATACAAGTTACAAATAAAAAAATTACAATAATAAATACTTTGATAGTTATATTTCTAGACAAATTTTCGTCTATGCATAATGTAAAAGGTTTAAAAATGGGTTACCTTACATATTCAAATCCCAAACTTTAGTTGACCTTAAGTTGTACAAAATGAGATACTATTATAATTCAGTACTTTTAACTACCTATCAATATATACCAGTTAGAACACTTTTAATATTAGTTTTAGTTTGAGTAATGGTGGGCACTGAGGGCATCAGTGTTATTTAAGTATAGATTAGACTAGTTAAGGTCTTAAATGGAATTAAGTGGTCGTTGGAAAAATCATATGGCAGGCTTCGCGCGAGTGACCTTTTGTCGTGCATGCATCGATAGTGTAGGTACCATTAAGCAGCACCCAGTGACTTCTTACTGTTTGATAGGGCATTAGGTATGCCATTGTTATTGTATGTTAACCCATATTGTACTGTAGTAAAAGGGTTTGCGCTTTGTGCTTTTGGCATCTTGACTAAGTTAAAGTAACGACATATGACAGGTGAACGACAGGGGAACATTGTCATGTTTGGTGTACTATTTATCGTAATTTACTTTTTTTACAAGTACTTGAATGCGCCTAAATCATGATAAATTGTATTAAGCTGTATTCTTCATCCCTTTATTTTCCACTCTAACATGGCGAATATTTCCTTAATTTTTAATGGGATGACCATGAGTACAACAAATCAATAAAAAAAATATTGAATTCGGTTCAGAAATGGCGTATAATACACACAACAATAATCAACTACAGGTCTCCGTCATGTTGTACTATCATTAGAACTACATGTGTGTGCTAAGTTTCAACAAAATCGGTTCACAGCTGAAAAGCCAATGGGTGAAAAATCATTCCTCCCCTACTTTTCCACCCGTAGGGTTGAAATATTTGTTTGAAATTTAAAAGGGTCCAACTATAAAGTAAGTTCTATCCAATTAAAACAGATTTACCGAAATCGGACTTCTCTGTAAAAAGTTATGCGTGGTCATACATAAAAAAATAAAAGTATATACACAAATCCTCCATTTTTTCCTTGGTTAAAAAATTGGTCGGATTGAGACTCTCCTCCTTTATGAAGTCGGTTAAAAATAGAAAATGAATGTTAGTAAGTATTATTATACTATAAACTTCCATGTGCATAAAACATAGTTAAACCATTCTCACGGTAACTAACCGTACTATAACCACAGAATAGTTAAGACATAGTATAGTATAACCACACGGCTTCCACATTGGTGGTTCAATTTCGATCCCAGGAGACGCTTCTCTGAGTTTTGGAAGTTGTATACGACTTGTAAGTTATTTAAGGATACTCCTATTTCAAACGTGTTACTATCTGAAAGGTTGTATACTCTGCCTTGATATTAAGGCTCTGAACAGACGGTCAGTAAACTTGAGTGTCTTTCTTTTAGAATATAAACCATTCAGGGGTTAAAAATTAGATTATTAATCTTTGGCGAGAATCTTATTCCGTATTCATGCGATCCCACGGACCAGACATACAGTAAACATACATTCAGTAGTATTTGACAGTGGGAGAGCCATGCTTCGGCACGTATGGACTGACCCGACCGGAGTGATACCACGGCCTCACAGAAAACCGGCAGTGAACCAATGTTGCATTGCTTTTCACCGAGTGAGTGAGGTTACCGGAGGCCCCAACCCTTGTTCCGGATGTCTTAATAAAAGCTGTTCCGGGACCCCTCCTACTTAAGGCGCAGTACGGCACGCCGTGTGGTTTTAGTCAGTTCGATTCCGACACACCGCCCCACCGAAAACCCTGGTGGGGTGACGGCCCGAGGGGGTTTCCACACGCACAAAAAACCCTAACCCTTCCCTCCACCCATCCCCCCTTCCACCCTGCTACGTGTCAGTCATGGAAATGTCACAAATATTTTCAAAGTTTTGTAGGTTAACTATTAATATCAAACCCTTCACGGCATCTAAGACAACATCGAAAGGAAATAACTGTGATAAATTATGTTCGCAGGAGAATTTGTTGTCTCCGATACATAATAAAATTATAAACAGCATCCAAGCTGCAGTTTAGTAGGTACTTTGAGTAGTTCAAATGTAAACGAAAATTCTTTCCTTTATTTAAACTGCACTTTTGAAGCAACTCAACTTCCTGTTTATATTTAATGTGCACTTAAAGTCGACATGAGTAAATGAGTGCACTAGACTCGTAACACGGATGTCCGGACGTCCGGCAGCCGGACCGTACAGCTGCACGTCCCGGACATCGTACGACTAAGGACATTTTATTTCAACATTAAGTTGCTCTTTTTAAGAGGTGGTATATGTTCTAGTTTCATTCTGTTAACTTATATTCTTTATATACTTACAAATAATGTTTATTTCAGACTACCTTATAGAATCCAGTACATACATCTTTTAATTTAAAATGTCATGCGCCATCTGACAGGTTTTAAACACGATCAACGATTTGACATAAAAACTGTAACACAAGTGGCAATCCGCTTCACAATCTTCTCATTTGGATGCTATTGAACAAGTTAAGGTAAGCTTCGAAGCTACATTTAGAGCTTTTTCATCTTTCCAATGTGACGACGACGATATGAATCAGTATCCATATATGGGATAAAATCGGCTGCTCATTTTACGTCGTTTGAAATGAATCTGCTTCCTCTACGTCTTTCAATTCATTATTTTCAACTTTCGTCGTTCGGACTAAGAGGCACATCATCGTTGGCATTGGTACCTGTTTGTGCTGCGATCGAGCAACGATGAAACTTATGTTTATTTAATAATGCTAGCTGTGATCTCTGCATTTTTTGCGCGGAACCCTAACTCTTTTTCCATAATAAAAGTAGTGTAAGATACTCCGTATAACACCAGCTATCTGTCTGTGAAGATTAGCCGGAACAACTAGACAGACAGACAGGAATTTCAAATGCCTTTTTTTATATAACTATTAGTAAAAACTGTTACTGACGTTGAAAAGAAACGCTCCCATTTTATTTTTTTTGTATAGATAATAAAGATAAAGAGTTTTTTCCTTGTTTGTTTATTTAAAAGCTCTTATCTCTGGAACTATCAGTCAGATTTGAATAATTCTATTTGTATTGGATAGAGTACTCATGGAGGAAGGCTATCTAACAACACGCTACCATCCTTAGGAGCAGAGGAGTGACGACAGTGATATAACAAAATCAAACAGCTGGAAAATAAATGTCTAAATTTGGAATTGGAATGTAGAATTATAGATATCGATATTCACACTAGCTAGTATTAAAAATCAGCTATATCATAGATAAGGATCTAATATATGTAGCATGTTCACGTTCATGTAGAAGTAAAATCACAAAACTAAAGGTAAAAATACACCTTCACGTGTGTACTGCGACATTTCCGTTCAGGAAACATTCCTTTGAATTCCGATGGGAAAGAATTTTCAGACGAAGATAGTGTTAAATATAGTTGTAAGGTCAAATTGTTCGGTTCTTTTGTCTTTGTTATCCATCTCAGGGTTGTCTATAAAAATATTCCTTTTTATGATAACGTACGTATACAGTCTGTCATTGAATGATTCTTTTTTTTGACATATACACAGCCAATGATGCACAAATATCTGAATATATGCGTAATTTAATAAGAATTTCGAATAATTTTCTATTTTTAAAAAGGGAATCTTAATATTTACCGAGCTATTATAAACCTTAGAGTAACGAAAAACTGTGTTTAAATCATCCTAATCGTGGGAGAGCTATCCCTTGGCACATATGGGCCGGCTCGACGGGAGTGATCCACGGCCTCACAGAAAAGCGGCGTGAAGCAATGCTTGTGTTTCGCCGAGTGAGTGAGGTTAGCGGAGGCTCTACTCCCACCTTAAAGACCGATAACGCACTTGTGACACTTGAGTTGCAGGTATCCTTGGGTGGCGGTAGTCACTTAACATAAAAAATATATTTATGTAGTTTAAACCGCGGTCTTTTGATCCCTTTGTGAAAATATAATCATTTTAGGGTATGTTCACTAACTAGCTACAACAGTCGCTATTAAACATGAATTTGTGTGCCGTAGTCTTGGGAAGATTCTGAATAGTAATTTGTACTAAAAGTTACCTTCAGTGTTTTCTCGAGATATCTAACTATTCTAGCCCATAAACCTTATTCTCCTAATACTGACACAGACAGACATCCCGTCTAGACTGATATAATATCCGAGATACTGCTCATATGATTACTGACAATGAGACTTTCAAAAACTCGAGGTAATATATATAAGGTCAAATGTCAAACGTCAAAAACAAGAGGTAATGTCCATCTGTTATGAGCCATTTTTTTTCACGAGTAACAAAAAACGTACATTATTCTGTGTTTTAGTTATACAGACTCAATTCTAAAATAGCAGATCTGTTAGATGTTTTTTGTGCAACAACAACATTAGGCCAATCGCAGAGAGTTTTTTTTTATAATTGGGAGTACGGCAAAGATACCCTTTTAAAATAGAAATAGTCCCGTTAGAAAGAATCTTTATGTGAGCGTTTTAGTGTGTGCATAAACATTAATCAAGCGAATAAAAAAATAGGGAAATTGTATCAATACCCGTATTTAAATATTTAAGTAACTAAATGAAATAGGAAAAATCATTTAATTACTGTCGGCGAAAAAAACCAAGAACGATTTATTCGAAGAATTAATACTATGTGTATATTGTGTATCGTTTTATCGAACGGTTAGATGTTCCGTGTCCATGAGGTAGCTAACGCAATTATCGGCCGGCGAGCAATCAGCGGGCCGAGGGTCACCTTCACCTCGACCCGGCTAGTTAGTTTAACACCAATTACTTGATATTTATATCGGAAATTGCCTGATAAATTCTTTTACATCGTTATTTTATCATGGTTCAGTAGATGACAGAAAAGGCAGACTTATTATTTCGTCCTGCCTCCCTGTACTTTCATTTGTCAGTCTGTCCGTCTATCGATATGCTACAACCATTTTCTGTGACACAGTTCTCGTACAGGGTGTAAAGAATGATCATATTACTAATAACTCTCTAAAGTGACATGTGGTGTGCGAGTAGGTTTACGTCTATCGTAAAAGTCGCAAGAAAATAAAAGCTTAATCTATTCCTAAACTTTTTGTTATTTTATTTAAAAAAAAACTGTCAGTCGTAAGACTGCACGTCAGAAGTGAAAACACACACACATTTGTATATATGTATCTGAGCGTGACGGTCATACGAGTTCAGTGCTTTTTCTTAAAAGAGCACACCAAAAGAGCCCAACGTGCATAAAGAAGTTTTCACTTCATAAACATCCGTGAGTGGTATTCATATTTATGTCGGAGATGCCAGACTACTTCAGAAGCGACCTGCCGCGTCGGTGTCACTCGACACTCTTTTAGTTGGTTTATTAATCCCTCCAACACAACGGTAGGAACCTCTGACCAGGCTAGGTGATCATGCCTGGCGGACCGGGGCCCAACGATTGATGTAGGGAAGTTGTATATATACTAATCGGCGCGAGAAATTTCATTGCGCGATGCAGGATTAGTAGTTATTACGTAGTTCAGCTCGTCTTCACTGGATCATGTTGAAGTATGTTTTTGCTGTATGTGGAAGTCGCCACAGGACCTTTAATTTTGACAATAATTACGTATGAACACTCCCACATGGACTTAAAAAATCTTTAGACGCTAGAAAAATAAATTGTGCAGAGAAATATCGCTAACTTATCGACTATCTAGTAGCACAACATGAACCATTTCTCTCCGTCAAGTTCTACTTGAGTTGCAAGATCTTTGATTTATCGTTGCCAAGATCAGCTCAGAAATGATGGATCGTCCCGCTTTCTGTTGGGTATAATATGCTGACTTTCTCAAACAAAATATGCATAACTCACTGTCATTTCTAAAACTTCTTCGTAAAGTGCAGGAAATTGAACTAAAATTTTTCTTTCTGGAAATCATTTACTAACGGGCTAAAACAGTGTCTTTTTTTAATTTCTTAATAAAAGCTGTTCCCTGATTCCTCCTATTTTAGGCACAGTACGGCACACCGTGTGGTTTTAGCCTCTTCGATTCCGATCCACCGCCACTGAGAACCCGGGTGGGATGACGGCCCGGGGGGGGCTTCCTGTGTTTTTATTTGTTATCGGACAGGTCTTTGACATTATAAATGAAAAACTTTGTACGCGTCCATATTTATCATGTAGTTTCTTTGTTTTCTGTACTCTGAAACGCCTAATAGAGTTTGGATTGGATTGGTCTGAATGTGTAATTTAGTACACGGATAATTGTATCAACCCACGTAATCCATTTAACTTGGAGGCTACATACAATTTCTTACGACTATTTTTCACTACATCACTTCTTTTATTTATTATTTTCGAAAATCCTTTCTTATCGGATGCCTACGTCGTGCAAAGAACACCCTCCAAGTTTCAGGTCTCTACGATCAGCGGTTTAGGCTGTGCGTTGATCCGTTAGTCAGTCAGTCATTCACGACAAAGCATTTTATATGTATAGATAGATAACTTGACAAAGATCTCTGCAGCTTTATTCCATATATGCTACCTACATATAATGTATGTTTATATAAACCGAATAAGTTAAACGCTTGTGTATTTGAATGTCTTTTTAATCTATGGTTATCTAATTAGGAGGACCTGTAGTTAAAAGGCCAGGATTGCCCTAGTTTGCATTCTCAAGGAGACGACGAATCGCACAAGAAGATTGCGGAACATAGGATTACACAGACAGATAATATAGACAGCCATCCCTGCTATCATGTCATCATGTGTTAGCAGACTATGTGTAATAAAAGGTTGTATTGTACTTTCCCCCTATTGTCTTATATATTACAAAAGCATACGAGTAAAGTACTATTGTAGATATGTATAAATGTATAACACACTGCGGTTTATTGGTGTGAAATATTATTGCCGCTCAGCCTCTGCATAGAAAACGAATATAGGATGCTGTACAATATTCATAATAATCGCATGAATAGAGGAGGCAAACTATTATTCTAGATAGGACCTTTATACGAATAAAAGAAATGTATAAGAAAAGCTGACCCGAGTCCTTCTTTGAACACAATGATAGGAGACATTATCATAATATGAATGTAAGTATTTTAAGCAGTAAGTAAGTACTTTTCTAGCTATTTGCTGCGTAAAATCCATTTACGGTTAAATGGATTTAAAAAGTAAGTTTAAACTTTTTGCCGTCTTTCATAAAAGTTCCTTTCCGCAATTAAAATCCACTTTTGTGTCGAAGGTATTTTCTAGAATTTTTTATTTATTTTTATTTATTAATCATTAATACAGATAATTCGTAAGTTTATTACATGCTCCCACAAAACCGTGACAGGATTTGACTGTGGGTGGGTTTAAATAACAATTTAAATGATTACACTTCAATAAAAGTAAACATATTAACATTATATTACCATAATACAAATAGATAGTCATTGCATAAACACATGAGTACATGTAGATAACATATACCTGGGTCTATATTGGCTCACATAACATTTTTAATCCTATTCTTTTTCTTACTACCGATTTGTGTTCATAATCATCACTCTTCATAATTTTATTTTTCATACTTTTTTTATTCATACATTTTTATTACTATCATCGGAACTCATAACAGTTAGTGATTATAATTTTTTTATTTAATACTGTTACTACCAAGAACCATTTAAATCCATAATTTTTTTTCAGATCTTTTTTCTTCATAACATTCTATTATCATATTGCTTTAATTAATAATGTTGTTACTACGAACATACTTTCTTTTTGCAAAAATTCTGTCTACTTTTCTACCAAAAATTAGTTTCTGGCGCTCTGCCGGTCGCTGCTGCGGCACGCTCGCTTCGCTCGCTCGGCTCGCGTGTTGTTGTGGTCACAGTTCTAACCTAACCTACTTATGATCAAGAAATTTATAAAAACAAATATTAGAATAAAACACATTTATGAATATTATAGTTATTATTATATATATATTCGAATGATTATGAGTTTCGATCATTAGTAACTAAGTGTATAATTTGTGATATTATAAATTTAAATGATTATGTTTTTTAATATTTAGTTTTTTTTTTTTTTTAATAACGATCATTATAATTTTAAATGGTATGAGAAACATTTTCGGACCTCCGATGATAGGAGTTGAAAAGTTATGTAAGACAATGCGCACCCCATATACCTATGTGTTCATGCAATAACAATCTCTTAACAAATATTTATGTAGGTGCTCAACATAATTCTAACAATGTTTTCTTAATTTGGTCTCAAAAACAAATATTTTAAGCTCATGTCTAATATCCTCTGGCAGACCATTGAGTAAATAAGGTAATCGCTTAGTAAATAATCTCTGTGACTCATCTAAATAGTGGTCCCGTGTTGGGAGCGTGCTTAACACTCGACGTGTCACACGTCGAGAACTGTCCACCACTACCATCACTCCGACGCCAAGCGTGTTGTAGGGGTGGTTTCTTCGTTCCTGCAACACCGGACTTTCCGAGTGGTGGTGGAACGGAAGCTATCTTCTGCCCGCACCGTGGCAGCCGGAGTTCCCCCAGGAAACTGCCTTTATCTTGTGTTATTCTCGCGGTACACAGACGACACTTCTGTGGCTGAGGGGGCGAGCTGACGCTGTACGCTGAAGACGCGGTGTACGTCTACAACAGCATTAGCTTCCACCGCTCTTTGGATCTCCTGTCCCGATGGTTGTCGCAGTGGTGACTTTCAGTGAAAGCGAATAAGACAAAAGCTATACCCTTTTCCTTTGCTAAGAGCTTGCCACCACGACTCCAACTCCACGGACAGCGGCTCGAACGAGCGTGCATAACTTGACGTGGTACCACGTTGAGTATAGTCCACACATTTGACATTTGTTTTTCAAGCGAATACCTGGTTACGTATGTGTGTAGGATGCTTTATACCCTGTTATATTACGAATAATTGTTATGTGACAACTGGCAGGCCAACTTCCGTGGTGTGGTACAAAAATATATGGTGAACGGCAATCTACAAGTAAGTATACCCAGTAGGGCCATACTAAACCATCAATATTAGGAGAAAAAACGCTAAATAAAGCGCTTATTTAAAAAAAAATATAATAACTGCAGACATTTCACACACGGCTGTCTGATCCCAAACTAGGCCATGTAACCAGACTGCTGATAAATGTACTTATATTTTACTCAATATTACACCCACTGCTCCTCACATATTTAATGTCCTGGGTGTTTACACTTCCTGGAAGTCAGCGACGCCTAAGAGGTCATCCAGGCAATTTAGTTCTGTAGAGTAACAATTTATCCATTCACCGCCAACATCTACAATGTTACATATTTTTGTCATAATTAGATTACTGGTATTTCATTTGTATCTATTCGTGGTAAAATATCGTGAATGATGTGGCAAAAATCAGAGAACAAAATGACTTTTAAATAGATGTGGTACATAATATGTCGGGAAAATTTGTCAGGGAGATAATAAAAGAAATGATGGAAAATAGCCAGAAAAAATCAGGGGCTCCTGTTTAATATTTGCTCTGGTCACACAAATAACTAACAGTTTAACTTTTAACGACATCATTAAAATAATGTTTCAGTACACTTAATATCACAGTTGCCCATTAAAACTGCAGCAAGTTATCACCTGATATTTTTGTTAATAAGCATTTCGTTCCGGTAGATGGCGCGCTATGCTAATTAGCGTTAATTAATCAGCGAGATATTATGTTCCCCATCCGTTTGTTACTGTGATATGAAAGAAACAAACGTTCGTTTGTTCGTTAAAACATGAATCGTTTTGATGGAAAAAGTTATAATACCTAAATGAATGCCTTTGCTTTTTGGTTTAAATTTGTTTTGTTTTTATAAAATACCTAAATACGTACTTCAAATGCTTTTAACTGTGTTATAAGACTTTTTGAAAGTTTTAAGAGGTATTTAGGGTTGCTTTTACTGTTGCCCTTCTTCAAGTAGTCACTTCATCGTTAATCGGGCTGAGTTTCAATAGGCACTAATAAAAAAAAAATCAAATAATGGTTTATTCATCTCCACAAATTACATACATTTACAGTTAGAAGATACACTGTGAAATTATACGGTTGACAATATTGTAGTTTGTGGGAGATCTGGAGTCTACTAAGCTTATAAAATGTCAAATTTCGTTTCATACCTCTAATCATTATAGATTATAATTTTATTTGACAACTAAGAATTTATGCAAGCAACGAATAGGCCGAGAAAGAATACAGAAATACAATTGAAGTATACTTCTTTATAAATCGAAAAGTAGCTTAAGCGGCTCTCAACTATTCCGTCCGATGACTACACTTAATTTTTTTCTTTCTTCTTCATTTTGCCAAGAGCTGGTTCCAAATGTTTTCGATTTTTTTTTCCTAGCTTCCAGACTTTCTAAGTAACCAGACATTTTCAAAGTGCTGTGGTGTAGACATTTAAGTTTAACATTACCGAGGATCGACGAAGTTCAGCCACAAAAAGCGTTATTGCTTCCTCTCGTCTAGTTTTTTTTAAGTGTCCGAGAAAGAAGTTTTGTCCACTTGCCTCATTTTCGTTCGGTTTTTTGTTGATTCCAAACAAATTGTTTTGAAATCTTGTTTCGTTTAGCCTCCAAATACAAGACAATTTGTTCAGAAAGCTGTTTGTTACTTACTTGTAAACGTTTTGTAAAGCATTTTAACTTTTAAATACACTTAGTAAGTAAAGCAACCGAAAGTAATTAATTTTGAGTCGGCGCCAAAAACTACACTAAAACCTTTTAACCAAAAATATTAACTTAGTTGTTTGGCGTCATCTCAAAATAAGTTGTTACTTGTTTAGGGAGATTAGTTATTACGCCTTATAATTGTTTAGGGTTCCGTACTCAAAGGGTGCGAACGGAACCCTACTATTAAGCCTCAGCTGTCCGTCCGTCTGTATATGTCTGCAGGGTGTATATCATGTACTGTAATTGGTAGACAGTGGTTTACTGTGGAAATATTGACAGAGTATTTATTTCTATTGCCGCTAATTATAGCGGCAATAGAAATACGTATGTCTTTAAAATAATAAGAATAAAACAAAATCTAAAGCCACCTTAAAAGTGCAAGATTTTTTTCGGTGTCCGCCTGTCTGTCGACGGGCTGTACCTCATGTACTGTAAAACAAAGATGAAATGTGAAAAGATGAAAGACAGTTGAAATTTTCAAAGAATGTATATTTCTAGTGCTGTTATAAAAACAAATATTAAAAATGTATAAATATACAAAGAGAATATATGAAACGTGTTTTTTTTTCGACGTTTTTGTTAAATCTTGTACATCCCTTCGGTTGTAACTAGCATTTGTTTTTTACTTTTAATATATTTTTATGCAGTATAAAAACATACCATATAAGAAATTGTGTTAATACTAAAAACCATTGTTTCTTCATTACCGACCAGCCATTATTTAATTAAACTCAACATAATTCAGAGAAAATAACTGTAGTTTAGAGCGTATACTTATAAACAATATTTCCATTATTGTTTTCAAACCTTCTAATTGTAACAGCCGTAGCCATTCGTCAGCACCCCTTCACCCCCTTCCACCCATTTGTCCCCGCGCATTTCTGAGGAACGAAATATTAATTACTGGATCCCTTCGAGTCCCTCGAGAAATAAAGTAATTACATCCGAAACCTGATGCCCGATTTGATAGGATTAAAAAATAATCAATAATATATCATGAGGCTTTAATTTAAAAAAAGTAGGGGTCTATGGGATTCCTGATTGTCGTGTGCTTATTAAAGACGCAAGAGCTTCATCTGAATCCAGAGCATGTGTCACACCAAACGCTGAATTACTATTCAAGGATATACTAACTTTTAAACTTTCGCGTTCCATGATATAATTATGTACTTATACGAAAATTAACGCGATCACGAAAAGGTATTACATACCTATTACCTATTCTCAAACATCACACACACACACATCTCTAAGGCACAGAATAGGGACACTGTTAGTATAGTATGTGACGGTACATGGCGAAATCAAAATATTAAAAATATCGAAAATGTGCGGGTGGATGAAAAACCTTCTACCTCACGATCTCGACGACGGAGGGCGTGCACCGCTGAGCCAGTCAGCCTGTGACCACGGCCAGTGCAACCTGGTCGAAACGCAATTCAGAGGTATGTAATACCTTTTCGTGATCGCGTTAATTCCCGTATAAGTACATAATTATTCAAGGATATGTCTCACGTGTTACGCCCCGTTTCTGAAAGGCTGATCAACGCAGAAATTAACAAATCGTATGTCAAATCTCAAACGTCAAATTTTACTGCAAAATCTTATGTAAAATTTTAATGATGAGGACCATTCTAATATTATAGTAGTTTAGTTTTTTTTTTGATCAACGTTTCAGTAACTCGAACTGATTTCACACTTCTGTTGACTTGAGATTGGTTGTTGAACCATATTTTGGTCAGCCTTTCAGAAACTCACAATAGTGTTGATTATATAGTAAAAAGGATAAATATATAACTACTGGTTAACATTAATTATACTGAATAAACCACATAAAATATTTATAATAGAACTAAAGGCTTCCTTTACTAAAAGATCACTTAGTTTTTAATTACAATAATCTCCAAATATGTAATAAATTAAAACCAAACTCTGAGCCACTGACTATTTAGAGGGCGTAATAAGATTAAAATGGATAAATGCTATTAAGTTAACAAGCTACTTTCCAGCTAAACTTAAAATTTCTTCAACACAAGTTTTTTTTAAATACTAGTATCGCGAGTTTTACACACATTACAAGTACTCTTGCTAACCCCTCCAACTAAGCTAAATGCTTGTGTTAGAAGTGGGTTCACATCAGTAGTGGGTGGGGTTCGAACCCGCAACCACATGATCGCGGCGCCTTAGCTAGTACACTACCGCCGCTTATTATAATAAATAACATATCAAATAACATCAGTTATTACGCTTATACTACCGTCGCGTCCTTTAAATATGTGCTTAAATTATATCTTGAAAATTCTTATAATATAGGCAAAGGCAGAAGAGTTTAGTCCCTTCATCATCTGTTTGTCAACCTGATATTCGTATTGGTCTAGTAACAAGCGTGTATAAAAATAAAAGGAATTTTTTTTCGTACCTTCATCGGAGCTTTATTGCCATCAATCATTTAAAGACTTAGCAAGTAAGTACTTTGTTTATTTTCTCATCACAAATCCGTGTACAGTATCATTGATTCATCTAACACAAATAGAAAAATACATTTGTGAGAGACTGGTGCCCGATATTGATATAGGAATGCCTGCGTTACGGGTCACCAGGCCCCCAATACTTAATGATAGACTTATTATTTAATTAAGAATAAAGCTTAGGTATGAAGTGTGATGAGATTAGGCTCTGTTAATAACACTATTCAATAAATAATATAAAACATTCAAACATTTAATTATGAGCGGCCAGGAGCGCAGAACTTCCAGTATAACCCTATGTAAACATTTAGATATGTTATTACTTTCTTTTTATTTTTAACCTAATTATATATAAACAGATGTGTGTGTGAACAGATGAAATACAAAGTGCCTAATCGATTCTTAAATATATAGTAATAGCCGATTAATTTACAATATACCTTATTATGAGCCGTTTAGCAAAAGTAATGATCTGTACATATGCAACAATTGTATTATTACCCTATCCTTGGATAAACATTTAGTGGTGTGAGTTCGTATGAGTCCGTGTGTGTCCATGTGTACTCCCATGTATTTGTATGAGATGTGTTTCTAAACTTACGACTAACTTTTGACATCTGCGAGACTATTAGTACATGTATTTAATTCCTATAAAAAACATACCATGAAAAAATTGCAAGTCTCGCAGTTTTTCTACCGTAAAAAGTTTTGAGATCTAATTGTTATTTAATTTGGTAACTAACAACATTTTGTAGTGACCGTATCAATATTAGAGATTATGTTTGTTTGCTCGACTTGCCAGGGGCATTACCGTGCCCCCTGATTATTAAAACCAGCCGAATTCAATGTATTAACCGTATTAACGATCAATTTTGTTTTGTTACAGGTACTTATCCAGATATTAAATGCTACAATATCAAACATACAAAGTCGAAACTAATTAACATGATATCAAAACAGATGCCCGCGAGCCACCCTACTGAGTTTTCATCGCTACACCCCCTCCGGGGTGGCTTTCAATATGTTGAAGTAAATATTTATATTTTATCGATAATATTTGATATTGAATACTATAACAATTTGTTTGCTTACACAACAGGGATAGTGTTGCGTGAGATCGTTCTATTTTCTATTGTTTTCGTATTTATAAACTGCATGTAATGGTATAGTTACGTTGGAAATATTTATTAAAGAAATGAGGGCTTTTTCACTTCGCTACATAGTATAAAACAAAGTCCCTCGCCGCTTCTGTCTGTCTGTTCGCGATAAATTGAAAAACTACTAAACGGATTTTCATGCGGTTTTCACTAATAGACAGAGTGATTCATGAGGAAGGTTTAAGTGTATAATTTGTACCCGTGCGAAACCGGGGCGAGTTGCTAGTGTTAAAAGGCCTGCCCCGTCGGCGACTGTTTCACCCCTAGATGATCGCAATTAGTATGAAGCCTGCGAACACCTGCAGCCCCAACCCCTTCGGACTTTATCATCATTTTCATTATGTTTTCAAAGTTGAAGAAGCGTCCGCACTAAGGTAATAGTATCCAAACGTGTTCAGTTTTCGTGCTGGTTTACTAAGCACATAGCACATACTTACAAAAACCCTTCTACTAAACTAGGGTGTTATATTCAAAACTCTCTCTTCTTGTCTTGTTATACTTTCTGTGTAAACATACGGAGTCTAACTTAACGCAGGACATCTGATTCACCATCTCAGCTCGTCCCCACCGAACGCTTCATTAATGTCAGAAACTTTTGAGAAATAAAAAAGAAGAAAAAAAAGCTAGCCGTTACCAGCAGTTTTACCTACGTTTATGGTCATTGCTCACCTCCTAAAGGTTGTAGCGTGACGTTTCATGGCTTATGGCCTTCCTCGATTAATGCTTTATCAATACATAAATATTTTTTTGAATTCTACTAGTAGTTCCAGAGATTAGGCCCGTTTAAACAAACAAACAATCAAACAAAAATCTCTTCAGCTTTATTATATTAGTAAGCATGTGTGCTTTGCATTTTTTATCTTTAAACAACGATGATGTACACGAACAGTGTCAAATCCCTAGTAATTCATTATGTATTATTTTCTTACTTACTAAGTGAAGACACTTTTGAAAAGCTAGAATAAAATTTTATGAATGACGACATTTTATAAAGTCGGCTTATAGACAATTCATTTATTTAAAAAAAAACCCAACTAATTGATAAATTGGGAAAAAGCATAACTATTCCTATTACAGTAAATGCTTGTTTTAAAAGTGACCAAACATCGGTTGTTCACCTTTTGGGGTTGAAACCGGCAATTAAGCGATCGGAAGTTCAACGTGTTATTCATTCCGTTAGGTACCATTGCTTATTTTTCAACCACTTAGACTAACAAGGTACCTATTACATACATTTTGCAAACTGTAGTCGTCACAATTTATAGCAATTGTAAAGCGCATAATAAATAGTACGTCATCAAGAAATAAACACAATATCCAAAAATTATTTTGCGTTGTATTTTTCACTCTTTGATTCAAACTATGTAGGCGCGTTCACGATCTATTTTTAAACTGTGTGTTTTCACTCTTAGGTGGACTTTTTAACGAGCTGATGAAATATTAAAGTCCGCTCAGCTCACGGATACATAACCTACAACGTATCAAGTTGAATATTCTCCTTGCATGAAACAGAATGTTTCACACGAACTTTGTACGAGAATATTCTAAAATTTTAAGTTATAATATCTCTAACTTCTGACACCGAAATTATGATTACGTCATATTCATTTGGTTTGAGACAGGACTGAGTTCAAATGTGGCTTACAACACAATAGTTTATTCACAGCTTAGCAGGCTGATTAGTAATATCGCAAAGTATCAACTTTGCGAAATTAAATTAATAATTTGCCAAACAGAAGGTTAGATTTTGCAAGATACAGTTCGATGTTGAGAATTATATGTGTAAATCTGACCTGGGGTACTAACTTTAAAACTTTCGCGTTCCATGATGTAATTATGTATTTATACGGGAATGAACGCGATTTTTCATGATCGCGTTAATTCCCGTATAAATACATAATCTTACCTGGGGTATATTTAATGATAGCACCGTTATGAAATCGCTGGTATGAATTAGTCGTACAGGTCGTGGTATAGTATCAAAGCCTTGGCCGCACCGGGAGAAGAATTTTTATTCGAATTAATAAGGTGGGTTCGCATCACTAGTATTCTTGTTAACCCCTCCGGCTAAATTAACTGCTTGTGTTAGGAGTGGGTTTAAGTCGTTAGTGAACTGGGTAGGGTTCAAACCCACAACTATTGAATTGCAACTATTGCAAGTCCGACGGTTTATTGAGCCATTAAGCAACCGTCTTGTGAAATTATTTCGAAACTGCACCGTTTTCCAAGCTGTACCTAAAGATTACAAGTTTATCTTAGAAAATATTTCTAACAAGAAATTTATCCATTTATCGCCTTCAATCCACAAATACGGCAATCTTGAATGTTTCTGCACCGACATTTAGAATAAACTTCGTGAAATTTTCGCGAAAGTTTCTTAGGAAATACAGGTGGAGCGAGCGTCGGGTGCCGCCATCTATTGCCAATTTGCCGTCGTTCCCAGCTTTGCAGGTATTGCGCTATTTGTCCCGTCGCCAATCCTCTTGGCATCACATTAGTAATAAATCTTCGCAACGAATTTGCTTTTCTGAAAACACGGTTCTCAAACCAACGCTATTTAAATGGAATTAAAATATTTCAATTAGTAGAAGCGTATCTTTTTCTCCTACTAATTTTGTTATCAAATTGTGTCTATTATGTTTCTCATAAATAAATATTCTAGAAATAGGAGTCGTTTTATGTTACTGGTAGTATAGACTTGGGCATCCTCCAAAACTTAATTCATGAATGAAGTGAATATGGGATAATGTATTCAATGGGTATGAATTGTGAATTATTATGTGGAGCGATTGGACCTTTGGGTTTATAAATATTAATACAGCTAACTTACTTTGAGGGATGTAGTATTTCGAAATGTATTCCTTTGGTTTATTTCAATGTGATAGCACGGTCATGTCTGCTCGAATTGTTGGCGTCCAGAGGCGTTGGTGGATAGTCACCTCAATTGTTTTAAATTGTGGACTGGTATAGGGTTTTAACGAGTGACGTCAATGGTTAAACGTTTATAAGCGTCGATATACCTAGTCGCTTACTATCTTTTGAAATCTGTCCTTGTTTGCCGACTTCGTAGTATAAAAAACGTAATACTAGTGTATTATTATTCTTCAGTGATTTACAAAAGCATATCTGTTTCTTAATAATAGTTTTATGTTCATTCAATAGAATTATCTTTTTATTATTCAGTCCTCGCGTGGGACATTAATCTGGCAAGTCGCATAGATTTAATAAGAGCCTGCCAACTGTTGCCAAAGGAGGCAGTGCCACGAGACGCCAGATGATGCCAGATAGGAAATTTAAATTTTCTCTCTTTTGAAACAGATATAGTTATTTGTAATATATAGTTATTCTTACTACAACACCGTGTTTAACACATGTTTAGTTAGACGCTGCCTAACTCGATGCGTGTTCTATATAATATGGTAACCCTAGGAAACGTTTCGTTACGTGGAGAACTGATTTTGAGAAACAAATACATTTTATTATGGAAAAGTTTTAATTTAATAAAAATCTACATTAAATAACCATATTCCGAGTTAGGCAGCGTCTAACTAAACATGTGTTAAACACGGTTTTGTAGTAAGATAGATATAGTTTAAAAATTTTAGCTTTCGCTAGTTTTCGTAAAATTGCGTAAGTACAATTAATTTTACGTATTAATATTTAGAAGATATATAACATTTTAATTTGACCTAATTTAATACGCACCTGCATCTCTCCTTTTCTTATGTGAAAATAAGCATTGTATGTTTACCAACCCTCAAACGTCCTTCTAACCGCACATAAATGTCAAATAAATCAATCACTACCCTTATAACTTTCTTGCGAGTATTGAGATAGACTGCAAGGTTATAAGGGCAGTACTTGACTGATTGGAGCTTATTATTCATGTCATCAATAGGGCTAGCTGTCCAGACCTCGACATTTATTAATTGACTTCATCAATAACCAAGTTGAATACTTAATTCATTTCTCAACTAAAGATTACGACGTAGCGGTCAACTAGTCAATTTATACCCGGATTTCACTCCTTAACAATAAACCCATAGAAATTAATCACTTTTCTAACGACCCGCCGCCTTTAGAATTTGTACGGCAGTGAATTTAACCCTCGAAGGCCGCCTGAAAATTTGATGCAGGTTTCAACAGGTTGGTATTATGTAACGGTGATATGATTGAACAGTTTCAGTTTAAACTATTAAATGTCGGTTCTTGTGTGTCTGTGTATTCCATTCAGAATACCATTTGTGCGTCAAATTACAACAAGCGTGTGATTGAATAACAAACAACTATATGTACTACTAACTTTTAAGCTTTCGCGTTTCATGATAATGTAATTATTTTGACGGGAATTAACGCGATCACGCATTCAAAAGGTATTACATACCTTTTAAATGCGTGATCGCGTTAATTCTCGTCAACATTATTCTTTTACTATAAGTATGTTCTTATATTGTCAGAGTAATTTTCCTTTTAGAATTTTAAAGGGTTTACAACTTAAAAAATGTTCAAGAACAATAATAATGAATTGCAATTTGCTTTATGCATTAAATCGGGCTCAATATACATATATTGTGCACAAAGTAAAAATAAAATAAATAATAACCAAGAATACTGTACGTATTAACTTTACTTTTAATGACATGTGACATTCTATTTCAATTAAATCAATTTTAATTTCAAAATTATAATATGCGTCAACCAGAGCGGCCTTCGCAGAAACATTAATTAATAATAATGACATAACGGAAATAAGTTACGTTCATGAATACCGGCCGACCTATATTTAACTTAAATAAAGTAACCTACCTCTATAATTTTGTGTTTATTAGTGATGTAAGTGATACCCGCCAACAAAATGAAATTATAGGGAGCATATTACACAAACGAGGTCTTCATTAATTACTAATGGACAAACCCTCCAACACTCACTTTACTATAATCCCCTTTAATAACACTACTTTACAAAGAAAGTTCTTATACACATAGACAATTTATAGTCAGTTTGTTTTGTGTCTACCTTTCCATTACTAAAAAAAATACTATATATTTATATCACGCCAGGTTTTTTAAATCAAGTTACTTTTCAGCCAATTTGTACGTCTGGCTTATTTGTTCACTTAGTGTTGTTATGTTAAAGTAATTGTTGAATATTTTAGGCTTTTTAAATGTCTTCAAGACAGTTTAAATTAAGTCCGAATAGCGTTTGTTATGTTTGCGGTTAAATAATCGTTACAAAAATGAAGAAACCTATTACAGAAGCGGTAAGGCCAGCCTCCTTCCAATACTTTCAAATTCCTGTATCATACCTTGATTAAAAATGGGTACGTGGAGTAGTGTGTAAAAATTGCAGAAGTGTGCTTACAAACTGGGCTGCAGGAAACATAAATACTTACAATTTGGTGTCGCACTGCAATGGAGAGAACCAACAAATCACGCAACATACTATTACTATTGCCTAATAAAAACTTTTGGTTTTAATAACAAAATCAAAAGAAGTGTCTCCAATAGCCTGATGTTTCATCCGTCACAAAACTTGTGCCGAACCCTAAATCAAAAAGGTATTGAAGGATAAAATTTTTGAGCCGCTGCCGATAATGATGCTTGGTTTTCTTTTAAATCGGCGGTGCTTCGATTTTTTCCTGACAATTTACGAAGCGTAAGTGATGAGTATGGCGAACGTTTCCATCAAGATTTAAAGTCGTTTGAAGAGAGTTACCGAGGTTTTTGGAATAATAATATACTGACAGATCATTGCTCTTCTATTTTAAGAGAATCTGACCCCGACCAGTATAAAATAACAACTACTTTGAGTCATTTGTAATGTTTTTCTTATGTAATGAAGCTAAAATTTCGATTTCTTTTTACATAAATATTTAAAAAACCTGACGTGCTAATTTTTTTTTGTATCTTTCTCCACAAATACGCATTGGTTTCATGCGTGGATATTTTTGTAATTAACAACCGCGGGGACCAATGAAAACCCGAATGTGATATTCATACAATCCCCTCATTTTAAATAAATCAAATAGCACGTAATGTTTTGTTTCATTTAGGTCAAGGTAAATGTTTTTTACTATGATTTTTTCATCACCTGTTTATATAACCAATATTTGTTTATCTAGGTAGCAATAATGTTGTTATAAATATATCGATTTTAGATGCCGTTACAGATCATAACAGCTATAATTATATTGTTTATCTAGGTTGTTCAATAGGTTCATGTTCCATGTTACCGTAATTTATAAGGGCGGACAAAAGACTGTCGGACACGGAACATTTTTATGTTCCTTAATCGCTAAGAACTAATAATGTTTACAGTTGACAGGCCTGTTCATCTAGTGGTTAGTGACCCTGACTGCTGAGCCAGCGGTCAGGCGTTCGATTTTCACCCAGGAAAAAATTATTGTGTGACGAGCACGATCATTTGTTCTGTGTCTGGGTGTAATTTATCTTTAATATGTATGTATTTAGTAATATACAAGAATGTTAATTAGGAGTCTGGTTACCATAGTACAGGCTCTGTCTAGTTTTGGATCAGGCGGCCGTGAGTGAGAAAAGGAATGTAAAAAAGTTAATCAAGGGTTCCTGTTTTTTTATCTTATTATATATCGCAATCTTACATCTTTTATCCACCTGATCTTCCAGTACAAATATTGTCCTACTAATGTACTAGAACAATTCCATTTTCTAATGCTTTCATCCAAAATAAGCCCTTAAAAATATTTGAATAAATATGTAATTTAGAAAATATCGTAAAACAGTATGGAAAATTGTTATGTAAATTTCGTTCCACTCAGTAATATTTTGAGGCGGGCAAACAGAAAAAATAAATTTAATTAAAGCCAGTTCACAAACATTGCCGGCTCCATAAAATTATCTAACAAACAAATTGAGAAACCTTTATTTGGACACACAATTAATTGACTGTAATGAGATCTTTCTCGTTTGTTATGCTATGATTTTGTTAAGAATTCCATCGCTCCTTTGAAACTGAGAAAAAACCTCAGTGGTTACTTGTGACGTGGCATTGCATTTTAATAATGGATGTATAGCCAGTCGAGACCTTATCGTCGCGAAGAAAACGCTTCGAAACCAAGTTATATTAGGGATATTGAGTGAGAGCGTAAATTAAGTAATTAAATATATTAGCTCTCACTTTTACACAAACACATTACCTATAGACACATATACATTAAAGCTCTTACAAGGCAAATTACTACATATTATAAAACAAAGTCCCCCGCCGCATTTGTCTATCTGTCTGTTCGCGATAAACGGAAAAACTACTGCACGGATTTTCATACGGTTTTCACTATTAGACAGAGTGATTCATGAAGAAGGTTTAGGTGTATAATTTGTAATTTGTACCTGTGCGAAGCCGGGGCGGGTTGCTAGTTACATAATAATATGTTTAATTTTAACACCTGCTTCACCCCTTATGATTTCCATATTTTGCCAATCATGAGAGAACTAAATAAATATGCAATATATATATATGTATTTGAGAAGGCAAAAGGCTTAACAATAATGATTTCGAATTAAATGTCGGACTAATAGCGGAAACTAACCAAATGCACGGTTAGTTCATTGAATAAAGCAGTCCCCGGAATCCTATTTCAAAGAGAGATTTTGCAATTACGTGGTTAACAAAGAGATGTAATACATAGAAGCTTAAACAAGTTAGGGTGGATAATAAATCTCTGAATAACAATTTAGCCCGTGTATTCTAAAATCCTGTATTATTCTAACACATATTGAAGAAACGAAGACTCCAAATCTGAAATACTTTATGTTGGTAGACGGATTTATTCAAAGGTGTGAGAATTGTATCGATATTTATTTATATATGACTAGCAACCCGCCCCGGCTTCGCACGGGTACAAATTATATACCAAAACCTTCCTCGTGAATCACTCTATCTATTACTGAAAACCGCATGAAAATCCGTTTGGTAGTTTTTCAGTTTATCGCGAACAGACAGACAGACGCGGCGGGGGACTTTGTTTTATAATATGTAGTGATGTCAAATATCGATACTTCTAGATCAATTATATGTTAAGTACCTGTTAAATTGCTACGTTTTATTCTTAATATATCATGAAGCTAATAAACATTTAAAAATTAAAGTGTAATTTGAACATGTTGATGTTATATATAGCAAGGATATATGTATATGCCTGTACTTACATGTATATTGTTATGCGTATACTGTAGCTTGCAATGCAATATGCCTCTTATGGCAGTTAAATAAACCGAAACGAAAAACGTCGACATAAATAAAAACACAAGAAGACAGACACAAAAAAGCTGTTAGTTGACTACACAATATAATACTATTTTAGCTTCACACCTTACAATGGAGTTACAACAATTTATATTCACTCTAATTACACTAGAGCATTCACTCTATTACTTACATAAACACCACTATTCCATAAACATGAGTAGCATATGAACAAATTAAAATGAAATCAGACGGACAGATTGTGTCGGATAAATGCATCCACTATGAACCAAACCTAACACTTTAGTATCAAAGCAGATGCACATCAAAGGGAACCGACTAGCAATGTTACATGATAGCTGTGTGTCTGTGTGTATACGTATATATGCATAAATGTATGTTGAAATGAAGGGGTGTGGGGTTAGAGTAATAGACGAGAATATGTCCGCGACAACGAGGACAGAGGAAGGATTGGATTGGAATTTACGAGTTTTGTTTTAGACTTCTATTCTATTTATTTTTAGAAAGCTATTCATTATGGTGACTTCAAAGATTAAAAAAAAAAACAAAACAGTAAACTTCATAAAAAGTGTCTCATAGGTGCGCCGAAATGGAATGCTTTTTTGCAATGGTTGGACTAAGTAGAGCTCCTTGAGGTAATCTTCATGACACAAGTCAAGATATAGATTACACAGACTAGTGGTTACCCGGAGGTTACAATAAAGCTCCCTCGAAGGTAGGAAAAAGATATTTTAAAAAAACATTATCCATTACACTAAAGCTCGTTAATACAGCAGGTATTAAATAAAAAAAATACTGTTTTATTTATACCCATAGTAGACATACGCTTAGTTATGAACACAGGCCCAAGATGTAAGTTTGATTTGTTCCGCGATTGCCTGCCTTCAAATAAAAGCTCTTTCAAGGTTTCGGGCAGGGTACAGTTAACTTGCCTATTTCTTTCATTACCATAATTCAGAACTATTCCGTCTAAAAAGCGCTCACCTGGCCATAGACAATTTTATAATAATTATCTTTTTTGGAATGTTGGCAATGACACTCCTGACAGTCTTTATGTTGGTTTTGTCATTGTCATTCAACCACGGACACTGACTCTCAATTGACTGGTTAAATTAAGTGTATGCCACCTAAATGGTATAAGAAACATTAGCCTAATTGTATGATAGCTTGCTTGCAGAGTCACCAGTGAGTACACATATATAAATTTGATATATAGGTTAGAAGTTATCTTACTAATATTATAAACGTGAAAGTTGTGAGGATGTATGTTTTTTACTCTTTCACGCAAAAGTTGCTGAACCTATTGCGATGAAACTTGGTATGTAGATAGCTGGAGACCTGGATTAACACGTAGGCTACTTTTTATCCTGAAATCCTTACGGCAACGGGACTTACGCTGGTGAAACCGCGGGGCGCAGCTAGTTACAAATAATGTCACTTCCTTATATTATACCAGCTGTTGGCTGCGACTTCGTTCGCGTGGAAATTTCGGTGAAATCTATCACATAGGAACCGGACATTTTTTCGAGATAAAAAGTAGCATATGTGCAATTCCAGACTATAATCCACCTCTGTGCCAAATGTCATCTACATTGATTCAGCCGTTTTTGCGTAAAAGAGTAACAAACATCCATTCATCCAATCACACAAACTTTCGTCTTTATAATATTAGTAAAATGTGCAATCAAGACTAGACATTTATAAATAATAGTTCAAAGTGTTCCAGATAAAGTGTTATGCTGCCAACTGTCTTCCAAACGACCGCAGCCGATACCTTTCATTAAAATAAACTTCGAAGTTTACAGTTTATATCTGTTCTGTAAGGACTTTTTGTGAACCGTATCGATAAGAAAGTAAGTTTATTAGATGCGTTAAGTTTCGCAACTACGCTCGCCCCACATTCGCTCCACTGTTTACTGTATAGAGTAGGGCGAGTTGAGAAAAAAATGTGTAGTTCTACCTCACAGAAAAAAAAATCTGTGTGATTTTGCGTATTGGGAAAAAAGTAAGTCACCCTCGGTTTTTCTTGCATATCGATTTTAAAGGCAGTGTGCAATTAGAACATTCTTTGCGAAAATTATGATATTGTAATCAAATTCTGAGGAGATAGTACGCAGCAAAAATTTTACTTAGGTCGGATCCGCCCGACTAGGTTACTACGTCATTCCCATAGTTAAACTGCAAGCAGTGTTGTGTACCGCTGCCAAGTAGCATCACCAGGGCTCCATAGAGTGAGGATAAGATTATAACTACGAGCGTGACTCCAATATGTGATGAGTGTCCTTTTTAACTTGATTGCCACCTTATTTCAGTAAAAAAACCATACCGAAATATCTATTTATGGGTAATTTAACCAGCAATAGTTTTCAAAATGTCTTCATGAAATGATAGACAGTGTAAAAGTGCCTTTACAAATTGCAGACGCTTCCAGTATAGATTTCATTTCAGTGGCCAACGAACTACCTCGTTAGGGGTAGCTTCGTAAGTTTTCGATACTTGATTCAGAGATAGTTAGAATGGTTTGGTTGAGTAACTTAGAGATGATCTTGACTATAGACTTTGCTTAAGAATAATAGTAAATAGTTGTGATTGTTGAAGTTTGTTGTTTGAACTTGTGTAGTTTTTAACCGACTTCAAAAAAGGAGGAGGTTGTCAATTCGACTGTACGTTTTTTTTATGTTTGTTACCTCAGAACTTTCGACTGGGTGAATCGATTTTGATGATTCTTTTTTTATTTGAAAGCTGGTGCTTCCCGTGTGGTTCCATTTCAATTTGTTCCAGTTCTGACAATGGCATCCATGAGAAAACCATATATAAGTCTTTAATAGAATAGTTTTTTTTGTTGAAGTTTGTTTTTTTGAAAGAATTATCGTGAATGTGTTTCGACTTTTCACTGACGTAGGTACTATTTATTCTAGAGCCGGAAAGTGATCGCTGCTGACAATTAACAGTATGGCATGCATGTGTAAAACTTCTAAATTTATATATTTGGGCTTGGTGTTCATTAAAGAATATCGGATCTGTCGTACTTTTCAACCGACTTCAAAAAGGAGGAGGTTCTCAATTCAACTGCATTTTTTTATGTTACCTCAGAGCTTTCGACTGGGTGAACCGATTTTGATGATTCTTTTTTTTATTTGCAAGCTGGTGCTTCCCGTGTGGTCCCATTTCAATTTGGTCCAGTTTTGACAATGGCAAATGGTAGATAATTTTACATTGTGACTTCAGCTTCATAGAAAGTGATTACCGATCCTTAAAAACGTTAAACTGCGTGTGTCGCAAAATTCGCCTTCTCCATATAGTTACGATGCCTTGCTATGCAAGGTACCTTGTGGCGGACAGTCAAGGATTCGCTGGTGAGTGTGAGTAGTGCTTGTGCGATGTTCTTTTTTTTTGCGTGGCGTTTTTTGCGAGCGCCGTATGCTTTTGCACTTAGTTTTACAAAAAAAGAGAAAAGTTCTTCAACTGTTCGAATATTTTTAGACAGAATTAGGTATAAGTACCGAGCTAGCTCTGAATATATCTCGGAGAAATTTCAAAAAAATAATAACTATATTTAAACTGATAGTATGGATGGCATGCATGCTAGATTGGGGTTATCAAAATAAGTAAATAGTGTCTCAAGAACTACTAGTACTACTAGTGGTGTTCGATAAAGTATGATGTTAACGTGTGGTTCATTTAAAAGCTTTGCCTTGTAGAAAAATGTTGTGAAAAGTAATTTTTCTTGTTGGTTTAACAAAGCCTTATTAAATTTAAAAGACTGTGATCATAGTCGATCTTATCTTTATAAAAACTGCTTCCCCGCACTTTCACCCCCTTTATAGTCACTGCTCCACACCTAAAAGTCGTAGCGTGAACTTGAATAGCCTACAACCTTCCTCAAGAATTGGGCAATCAAAAACAAAAAAAAGCAAACAAAGAACAACAAACTACCAGCTTTATTATATTTGCTCGTTTCGATATATACCGATTTCTTTATTTTGTTCAGCTTATCAGGAGATGGAAAATTATATCATCTGCACGGATGGTGCAATGGTTTAAATGGTTAACACTCGCCACTACGTCGTGCCGAGTGTTGTGGGCTCAGATTCCACAAGGGATAAAAATTGTGTAATCCACAAATATTTATCCCGAGTCTAGGTGTTCTCTGTGTCTGTTTTTTAAATGTTTGTGAAGTCCACCCCGACTCAGGAATAATCCTAATGCCTCTTGCATTTGTCTTTATTGAAATTGAAATATAAATATCATCATCATTTCAAATTTTTTATCGTGGGAGAGCCATGCTTCGGGCCGGCTCGACCGGAGTGATACCACGGCCTCACAGAAAGAAAACCGGCAGTGTAGCAATGCTTGCATTGCTTTTTGCCGCGTGAGTGAGGTTACCGGAGGCCCTAACCCTCTCCCCTATTCCCACCCTTCCCTTCTCCCCCCTCTAATCGCCCTCTCCCCCCTTCCCGCTCTACCCCTACTCCCACCTTAAAGGGCGGTAACGCACTTGTGACTCTTGAGTTACTTTGACCCGTCTGCTCGTTTGCCGCCTATACCATTACAATAAAAATATTGCATCGCCATATTAAGACCACTGGACATAGGCCTCCCTCAATACGACCAGGTGGAGTTCATTATATACAACGTACTTTTATAATCCTCAAGAAGAAAGAATCATTCATGCGTAAACATGAATCAATCATTCATTCGGGAATTTTCTTTGCGACCAAACAAAAAACGGTCCATTAAAGAAAACTCGCAAGTTTTCCTCAATTCATTCACAAAATACCAGCTTTCAATTCTGCAAAAGTATTCCAATAATGTATGAGAATTGATAGAAATCGAATCGAAATAAAGTTATTCAATATGTTCAATATGATCATTGACTCTGGTGAAATATTTTTTCATGAAAGTGGCTGATAATAATACCCGAAGTTAGACTGATCTGTATACAGTTTGTTTTTAAAATTTTGCGACTATACATATTAGATTTGTATCTTTCTTGGTTACCCGACGTTTCGATCGAATTGCACCGATTGTGATCACCCGGCCTTGTAATTGCTATCGCGAAGAAGTCCCGATTTACGCACCTGATCTGTGTCCAGACAAAGAACAGTCCAACTTTACTGCCATACGAAGATTTACTTCTATAAAAAATGATTTTAGATCAATAATGGGAGGTTTGTCCTCCGTGGTGCAGTGCTTTCACCTGCATTGGTTCTATTCCCGGTTATATATCAGGTGCTAGATGAAGTTGTTCGCTACGTTATTAGTTGCCCCTCCTCTAATGAACCTCTGGGGAGCCTTTATTGATGCCTAACCGCGTTCCTCTGTAGGGTTCAGTCGAGCAGCTTCAACGGCAGTGTAAATCTGCTCTGCCCTTCTTTTTAATCTATTATTACCACTATTGGGTTTGGTAATTGGTATAATAAATTGGATACAATTTTAGATAAATAACTCTGAGAAAACATATTGTATTTCTAATAAACCCAATCATGTGTCCAGCTATTTCTTTGTAACAAAAGATTTTGCGTTTGAAAGCTAATACATCAACTTGACCGACTAGATGTCTGTGTACTATCAATCTCTTAAAAAAGCTTGTAATTCACTGTATTGGTCTATTTATATATAAAGCCTTTTTGTACACTGATACATTTATATAACAATAACCATTAAATATATTGGATGGATACCAAGGATAGGTAATAGGAGCTTTCAGTATCTTTCATTCAAAATTAGCGCAAATATATCTGTTCTAAAAGCTCTTGGAATTGAAAAAAAAAAAGGATAAATTGAACAGAAATGAAGATAGATATGTATATGCTACCTTTAAACATCTTATATTAATACGTAAAGCGAATTCTTTGTACCCCTTTATAAGCAATGTTCGCGGATGGGGAAATATGAAATTTGTGGAAGAAGTGTAGAAAGCCAACATGTTTAATCAATATGTGTGACTAATTTAAAAATTATACGAAAACGGCTACAAAAAGCTACACGTGTCCAGAATATATGTTGACCTGTCACGGCACAGAAAGACAATACAATGACAGTTCGAGATATACTAGTCTACGTTATAAATAAAACATATAAGTTTAGTTTAATATGGCCGAATTTTGACCACCATGCGATCTAGTTTTAAGAAATAGGTCAATTATATTATTGCTATTCCTGGTGTAATTGTACACATATTTGCGTACGTGATATATCATGGCGCTTACATTCCATATACGAACAGTGTAACAATAGTTCATAGTCACAGTGTAGAATTTCATGGAAATATTAAATGGAGTAGATTGTAACACCTTAATGGCGATTAGCAGGAAATAGCGCAGATTACATCACATCAGGCTTTATTTTATTACCTAACGGGCTGAGCCCACACTAATATATTTCTTTGTGACATTTCGCAATGCGGACTTTCACGACTTCGTAATTTTAGGAAACAAGTGTGCACCTACGTTGTTACTTGTAAGATTTCGCAATAATAACACACGTTAAGCAATAAATACACTTCAAAATTACCACGGTGACTTTTCAATGAAGTTATTTTGAATTAAATGTACACATCATTATATATCTATATTATGAGAAACACAGTCTACATAGATCCAACAATGCTACTTAAATGAATTGTCGTCGATGATGTACAGTTTACCGCTAAAAGCATCAACTTCTGGGCCAATATCTGGCTTGTAAAAACCCTTACTGGTCCTGACCTTCCAACAGCTAATAATAATTCAATATATCGCCACTGGTGAAAGTGAAAGAAAGGGTCCGTCTGTAGGACTGCAGGCAAAATTCCATACGACCTTGTGCAATATTTTACGCTGCATGGAATATAGACTTAAAGAAAATTCTTACTAAAAATATTTTCAAATTAATATCTATAAAATAATAAAATACAATATTATTTGAAGTTGCATAGTTATTCAGATAAGCGGAGTACATTTGTTCTCGGCCTGCGGATTATAGCATATACTAATTCAAATTCAAATTAAATTCAAATTCTTTATTTATTTCCAAATAGGCCTTATAAATAAATTTATATAAGTGGTTGCAACAAACAAACAAACTCACTCACGCATTTATACTATTATATACCCTGAAATACGTGTAGACGTTTCTAGTTGAACGCTATTTCTGGCCAAAAAAAGGACTATTTTGTGTATTGACACTTTTAATATATTGTAGATAATACATCTGCTTCACTATCGATTACCTTCCTGTGTGAACTAAAATTAAAAGGCAAATAAATACCATTGTGTATACCGTCTCTGACGTGCAAAGCACTTTTATACATTTACACATAGAGAGACAAGACTGTCCGATGCGAAAGAGCCTAATTGTACCTCAGTACGGCTATTTATAGCTCGGTATCAGATGATGTATGACGTCACTAGTTTTTTCCGCCTACCGTCACCTAACATTTGATTATCGATGAAATTTCTATCAAAATACATCGAGTGTGTTCGTAGATTATTACGTTTATTTACCCCAAATAGTATACGCACTTGAGATCCATTGTTTAACATTTTTATAACATTTTGCTATAAATGTTTGTATGCGGAAGGATTACCAACATCAGTTCACCGGTTTGCGGTTACCGTGATAAAGCCTTCTCACAGAGCGATAACAGCAGTATTTTAAAATCATTTTACGTAGTAAATCCTTATTTATTACTGTCCTGTACAGTTTTCGCAAAGTATATCATATTTGGAGCACATTTTTCATTCTTACAGTTATCTACTGTTGCAGCACTTTGAATATAAAGTTGAATAATTATTTTAATTTTGTTTTTCGAGTGAACCTACTACTTCTTTACACGAAGAGGTATTATTGGTATGGTCACACAAAGATTTAAATACTGTCTTCGTAGATTTTAACGCTTTTTTAAGAAGCATCAGAGACTTTACACACTACACAAATTAGATAGCTCTGATTTTTAATCACTTTTATCTTTAAATCAGCTTTTCTGTTTACGAAATATTTTGCTAAATTTTCGTCTTTTTCTAAATTATCTGTTAAAGATGTATACTGCACCGGCAAGTCAGTTGACATTCGGTTCCAAAGACCCATAAATTTTTCATGCCTAGTACTCGTAGATATTTTACACGGTAACTTTTTTTACTAGAGCGAGGCAATGTGCCAGAAGACAAATGCAATGTTTACTAGTCCAATCAACCTGGAGAACAGTTTATACTTAATAGGAACAATTTTAAAACCATTGTGGACAATACGTACCAAACATATACCATCAACTCCGGTAACTAACGAGTGGGTAACCTCCTCTTGGTACATGTAAATGCTGAGTACCTCCATTAATTGTCTTAATGAAAACATACAGGCGTAAATTGTCGACCGGACCGCTTTGTTCGCAACTTTATAATAAGGTGTGACGTAGTTTATAGTTGAAACTCATTACGCTTTGTAGCGAGAAGCTGATAAGAATCTGTCTTGTTGGGATAATGAAAAGCTGATTGTAATCATAGGTTATTAAGTATGAAAGCAAAATGAATGGGTAATTGTATAGTTTTATCACTGTAATTAGTTTGCACGTAATTGTATCTGTTAATCAATGATAATGAAACGGTATGCAATTTAGTATTTAGCGCGATTAGATCTTAATAATTGCTATAAATTGTTACCAGTACAAAAATAAAAAAGTTTTATAGGACTTAATTTAAATAAAGTTAACCGTCATGATGAAAAGTAACAGTATACACTGTACTATGTCTTTCTATATTATTTTATCGGTTTAATTTCCAATTTCAGATTTTCAGATTCAAAATGGTTTATGCATTTTTTTCGTAAAATATCTGCATTTTACAATTGATCAAATCTGTAATACACACACAACATCCGCACCCGTCGCTCACTGCAAATGGACCTATGTTTCCAGATGCACTCGAGATGCAATTTATTACATCTCAAGTGGTGCTCGTTAGAGACTATCCAGCTGACCCTGTCTCCTATTATTTAGCTTCAGCCGACCAGCTATTATTCCAGGCTGGCTCCGTCACTCCCACTGTGGCACTTGGCTGATTGTTTGCACTGCCCCTGTGGTAGATTGAGTGCTCCTCGCCGTTTTGTTAAGCTAATGTTGTTTGTTAAGTTAAGGCATTGTGATGTTATATTTTATATTTCGTTCTTGGTTTTTAGATTGACTTAGTTATTCGGCTACACCACACCTGCTGAATCGTTAGTTCCTTGTTCGATCCGGGACAAATTATTTGTGTGGTTGATTTAGATTGTTCTTTCTAATGTGGATTTTCGTATGCTTGCAGGAATAAATCTTTGGCTTCAAGCTGTTAAATGAGTTCTATTTCAAGGATGTATCGCCTTTTCATTTGACTTCAATGGACTATTGTTTGACAATAGTCCATTGAAGTCAACTGAAAATCCATAGCAGATTTTGTCATTAGGTCTGTACATTGTTTACTAGCCATTCCCCGCAGTTCCACTCGCGTTTAGATTAAGGCGTTCAACCAACAAACAAACTCTTAGGCATCATTATATTATATGATATTATGCCTAGATAAATAACTACATTCAGCTTCTCTATCTATACTAATATCATACACCTGAAGAATTTTTTGTTTGTTTGTTTAAACGCGCTGATCTCTGAAACTATCGGTCGGAATCGAAAAATTATTTTTATATTGGTTAGAGTATTAATAAAGGGAGGTTAAAGGCTATGCAACATTACGCTACGACCCGTAGGGTCGGAGCAATGAGTGATAAACTGCGGGGAATGGCTAGATAGAGACCTAGTATATTATAATAGTTTTATATTATCGGCATAATTACAGGTCGGTGAGTACGACAATTTAGCGATAATAAGACAGTCAATTGATTTTATTGTACGGAGGCGGGGCGTCGTGACGTCACGAGTCACTAGAGCGGAATAAGATTAATTGAAAATAACAGTGATTGTGAACAGTGTAGTTATGATTTGAAATCTACCTCATGAACCCTCTACCAGAGAATCCTACCGATGACCGCTCGGTCGCTAACTTATCGCATTCCCTGTTATATATATTTTAGAGATTATGAAAGTTTAGTAATGTAATTTGAAAAAGCAGTGTATAAAGTATCAAGTTTTATCTGCATTGCTTTGTTCAAAACTGCTCAAAGCCTACACGGGAACAATTTGTGCAAACAATGGTCCCGCACCGCGCTGCCGGGCGCGGCGGGACCGCACCGCGCAGGTGACGTACAAAACAATACGATTGTACACAACTCGAGTGGGCGGTGAAATGCAGTAAAAGTAATGAGAGGTAGCGGACGCACGGAACTTTTAGTTACTTAAAACATACTGTTAGAGTTATTACTACCCAACAGAGATGTAGTTGTATGGTGTGTTGGGGCTTTGTTGTGTTGTTTTAAATAACTTGTTTGTGGGATTTATTGTTACTAAATTATAAGTACAAAGCCATAATGTTAAAGTCGTTTCTACCTCAACAATAATGCCGATATGCATTAAACAAGTAGGACGCATTTTACTACATAATTCATAGTTCAATGTACAGTGTAGCTCGTACACATGCGTATATTTACACGTTGTAAGTTATACTCGTTAACTCATCGTGGGAGAGCCATGCTTCGGCACGTATTGGCCGGCTCGACTGGAGTGATACCACGGCCTCACAGAAAACCGGCGTGAAGGAATTATTGAGTTGTGTTTTGCTGAGCTGAGTGAGGTTACCGGAGGCCCTAAAGGCCCGCAACGCACTTCTGGCTTTTGAGTTGGAGGTGTCCATGGGCGGCGGTAGTCACTTACCATCAGGTGACCTGTCTGCTCGTTTGGCCCTATCCTATAAAATAAAAACAAACCTCATTAGACAGGTTGAAAATCTGATTAAAGTCACAATCACATTTTCATACGAAGTAAACTTACCTGTTATACGACCATCTTTACGCCGCGCTCGAAACGGATAGTATTCCGTTAAAGTAATAATAGTTTTGGATAAATTTGTACTAATTGAAATGAATAATATGATGCATATACAACATGTCAAATGGTCTTCAGAGTGGCACCTGCCAACCTTATCAGCATCCTTTAATTCTCTATGTCAAAAATCAGTGCAAATATTTTACCACAAAAATAACTAGCTAAGACTAATAATTAACACAAATAAAAAGGTAACTATAAAGTAATCGACAATATGAAAGCTTATTCCCTTTAACGCTTACCTTTCATAACTTGATCGCCTTGTTTTGTGTGAGATTTAAGTTTTTTGGTGTTTGTTCCTGAATAATCGGTGACCTAATTCGTAAAAAAAAATTACTGAAAACTTTACAACACAGGCACTGTTTTAATTTAAACTTTGTGTACGGTGTGAAATGGAGCCGTAAGAGATTGAGAACAATGTATTGGTGCGGTTTGTTTTGAACTTGCAATAGTGATTCAACACAGTTCATTTTTGGTGATTTTTGTTAAGAATAACCTATGTTATTTTGCTGTGATATTTTGATTTTATCGTATATCGGTCAGTGCGCATAGATTTATCTCTTTTCTAATTATTGTAACGTAGTCTTACAATGCTAACCTTATCAATTTTAATGTACCTAATTAAGTTCTGGGCATGTAGCATCAAAAAAATGCTGTAATGGTAGGAATCGAAACAGTTTCTTAAAATGTTATATTTTTTTAGGTACTTAGTTACGTCTCAACCATTGTTTACTAATCTACTGAAATAAGAAAGTTCAAAATGTATTTTCAAAAAATAAACTTTTATGTTCTAACTTAAGCGATTTTTTCGTTTATTTATACAGTAAATAATATAATCGATGTCGATTGTTGTGTCGAATAATTATTTCTTATAAGGTATAGACAACTTTGCCGAAGACCCTAAACTACAAACAAAATTATCTTCAAAAAGATTTCTGAATTAAATATTGTCATCGTCATATGCCACCTTAACTATCGGATGGTGTTTTTAGACAAAAAGTCAACTCAAGAGATTAACGTTAAGTTTAGCACTGTTTTCGAAAATTCAGGCTCCAGCCTAGTTTGATAACCACTATCATTATATTATATAACTCACATTACAGCATAATTATTGATGAAAATCCTGTTTGTAAATTATTTTCTGAGACCAACATTAATAAACATTAGTAAACTTTATTATTAGTTTTAACATACATACGCCTACTGTAGATTCTACAGATCTATTCTATCTGCTGTCATAAATATCTAAACTCCGTGCGCTTTTTATAAAGAATAGGTTTCATTTAAACTGTTTTTTTTTGCCGCTGCATGAAACTGTTGACAATACTTATAAACAAAGACAAATGTACATAAATGTTTTACCCGCTAGTTCAAAGTGATGACACAATGGCTATTAGTCAGCATGAAGCGGCGATGATAAATATCTACTTCGGCATTCCTTTTTGCGTATCTTTGCTCGTCTGTAAGACCTCTGTATCCTACTAATATTATCAACGTGAAAGTTTGTGAGGATGGATGGATGTTTGTTACTCTTTCACGCAAAAACTGCAGAACCGATTGCGATGAAACTTCGTATGTAGATAGCTGGAGACCTGGATTAACACATAGGCTACTTTTTATCCCGATATTCTCTCAGCACCGGGACTTACGCGGATGAAACCGCGGAACGCAGCTAGTAGTGCATAAAAGCATTCTGGGTTGGTCTTTAGCAAATCTTTTTGTATATCATGAAGTTTGGCATAATTATACTTTCTTTGTTTTATAGTTTAAGTTTTCTCAAGAACCCATGGACACATCAAGTTGAAATTAATACCAAAAACGTATGTCTGCGGTCCCTTGGATCTGTAAAAAAATCAAGTTTCTAAGTCGACGCAATAAAAAGATACGGCCACTTAAGCCTTAGACTTGACAAAATTTGAACATTTTGCAGGTAAATCAAAAAACAAAAAAAAAATATAGGATACTTCCCATGGACCTACAATCATGAAATTTGGTGAGAAGCAAGGTCTTGTAGCACAAGTAAAGGAAAATCGAAAGTCGTTAATTTATTGTCATATCACATATTAAAGTAGTTCTGTGATTACAAACTTATTGAGATTGATTTGCGGTTGGAAAGTTGACTTTGTCGTAAATCGACGTATGGGAGAGTATTTTTAGAACTGCAAAGTTAAGTTTGTTTTTCAGAAAAGACAGGCGAAAATCTTCGAGAATTGATTCCCGAGATGGACGTATTATCTACATACAAGTTTGTTTGCTTACGGAACCCTCGGTGCGCGAGTCAGGCTATGTTTATCTACATAATATGTGTTTAAGTACACAAATAACTATTCTATATAGAGGCCACTTAAATGTTGCCGAATGTACAAGCTATCTTTGCTTTTATGTCGCACCGATGCTACAAACATTTTATCTTTATTTCACACATAAACCGTTGAAGTTATTTTCTCTATAAAATTTTAGATGGGTAAGCCACGTTAAACTTTTTTCTTAATAAAACTTGAGCTATGAAAAAATGGGCCGACGCAACCAGTAAAGTGTTAAATCCGAAGTTAATTGGAGTTGCTAAGTTTGATTAAAAGGCGCTTTATGAAGCACTTTTATGAATTAAATTTGTTAAAGTTAAAATACATTGTTTCATGGAAGAGCTGATATCTAATAATAATATAATTAATGGAGAGTTCATTTTACAAGTTCTTTTTTTATTTTATTTTAGACGGCAGTTATTATATAACTTAAAAAACCGTCCAAGTTCGAGTTGAACTCGCTTGGAGAGGGTTCCATACGATGAATTGCAAATGTAACTTTTGTACGCATAACATTGAGAGTTTCACTGTTATTTTCACACCATAAACTCCTTGTATTAGGGATACATTTTTCTGTAATCTGTTAGTAAAGACCTGTGTTCTGTTATATTTTTTAAATTGACAGACTGCTGATAAACATACTTAAATATTTCTAAATACATACATATTATAGATAAATTACACCCAGACACAGAACAAATTATCGTGCTCATCACACAATTATTTGTCCTGGGTGGGAACCGAACCCACGACCTCTGGCTTAGCAGTCAGGGTCACTAACCACTAGACCAACAGGCCAGTTTTTATAAAATTACTTTGAAACTATTGATCTTAAGATGGTAAAAAATATATAAATATTTGAGACCCTCACAACAAGTTCTTTCATTTGATAAGTCACAGGAATTGAAATGTCAACCAAACTTCAAATAAATCGGTGTACCGACGCAAGAGTGATCCTAAAACGGTTCCATTTTCAATGCGGACGTACGGAACCCTAAAGAAGAAGTACAAATGAATGAATAAATTTGTCATGTAGCTGTATTCATCTGGAACCATCAATCTACCTACCAACCGTGGTTACTGTTTCAACTCCTTGCACTGTGTGTAGAGGCTCTGTGCTTCTTGGCTATCGTATATTAATATATATTTTCTACAACTATAACTTAAATAACCACACAACCCACTTAATATTTACTTACGGTAGACTAGAACATAAAGGGCATAAAAAGCAGCTATGCATGTCAAACATATAAAAGTCTAAAGAAGGAGCACACTAGATCCAAGTTCCCGTGTCGGGGAATGGTTACTAACAAAACGTTAAAGGGTACAAAGTGCAACTAAACTCAGATCTTATCTGTAACTAATTATTTCAATTGAATCTAGGACAATCGACCAGTGTGCCGTTTTCGATGTTACCGCGTCATAAGTGCAGTCATATAAAATTATTTTTCCAAAAACTGTTCACATTTGATTCAATGAATTATTCCTCGTAGATACACTTTTTGAAAATCCACGCTTTTAATCCTGTTAGATACACTTATGTCTAATACAGCAAAATACAAAAGTGTTTGTGTATAATTCTTTAAAAAAACCGACTTAAAAAGAAACTATTCCATATAATACTTGTATGGTTTTCTCATGGATGCCACTGTCAGAACTGAACCAGACTGACCAGAATTGAAATTGGACCACACGGGAAGCACCAGCTTTCAAATAAAAAAAGTACACAATTCCAAATGTATTAATTCAAAATCAAATCAATTGTAATTAGGAGAAAGCAATATTCTATAGTTTTAATACAGTAATATATAATAATTTCACTGAGATGAAAAAATATTCTGAAGACAGAAAAGACGACTGAATAGATTCATACTAGTTAGATATTAAACTTATAAAATATAAAAGGAAAGTTAAGCGCTGTACGGCTTCAAACTTAATAATAGCAATTATGCTAATAAACCTTTGCAAATCTTGCAACTGAAATGCACAAATTACTTAACTAATTTATTACAGACCGACAAAACAAAACATAATAAACAGGCAACTGCTTTTGTGGAGCGCCCTTCTTCCGTTCGTTACAAATTAATATAATTAGCGAGAGCATCATTCAGTGGTTTTTAAACTTTCTTAATATCACACCCCAATGTACAATCGTACTATATTTGTATTATAACTGAAACGAGAAAATATAGGAAACTGGCGTGAAGTTGTCGAAAGTCAAATAAGTGAGAATATATGTATATAAAACGGATACGTAAGTCCCCGTCGTGTTCTATTAGATAATATATGATATATAAACGGACCAAAATAAAACTTACTGTAGTTTTATGACTCCTCGTCTCTTTAGATGCTTAACATTTTATTTGAAAGTACGAAGAATTCCACCCTAAAAAGGATAATACGAAGGTAAACCTGCGCCACCAGAATTAAGGGCATTAATTTATTCATATTTGCCATACTGTTGGGCATTAACTTATAGATGAATAACAATAGCTTTTACAAATAAAAATAAATAATGTCTAAACCAAGCCAAATAAAAGATTCTTAACTGCATTATGTATTAAAAATTACTTTGTCGCTTTGTGGAAAATTTATACACAAGCGTATTCATAAAAAATAATATGCTATAAAAACATTCAGGGGATAAATAGTTGAATAAAACAATTTAAAATTTCCTCCTTTCGTATTTTGGAATGATTAAAAAATATTGGCTAAGTTCTGCAGAAAAATCTTTGTACAACTGCCGAATTTTAGGGCACAAATATTAAATAAGTTTGAAATTAACTACATTTGCTCTCGAATTTATGATTTGTGTTATAGTTCCCTTTCACCTAGGTTATCGACGCTAAAGAAATTTATCCGCCAAAGTTTAAACACCGCTGAGCGTAACGTTAGAATCGCAATTCTATTTTGCGGTGACTTTAAAGGTTCTAATTTGCCATTTTCTTTTTGCAGGTAAGATAATGTCTACAAGACGAAGGTTTGTTCATCTTGTCACGTACGGAGCGGCCTACTGTCGAAGTAATTGCAACTTTTATACGTCGTAAAGCCTGGGATTAGGTTTGAAACAGGATCCATGATATCTCCAATGTTGGCTCTTGATGGCCAAATAAGTTGGCAAACTCAAAGAACTTCAAAACTACTATAAATGGGTGTTGAAAAGGTATTTGTGGAGAGGTAATCTAGACGTATGTAGTTGAGATGAAACTTTTCTTGTTTGTGATATCATTTTGAAACGTGTAAATCAGTTTAATAATACGCTAGTAATAATAACTCAGTGTTTAATAAACGCTTCATTTAATACTTATTTCGTTTTGGTTTGCATTGAAACTAAGTTAAAGGGCCTTTAATGTTCTTTACAGCAATTTAGCACAGACAATTTGATTTATTTGACGTTAAGAGAACATTTCTTCGTAAAAGCTTAATGTAATAACGATTTTTAGAAGTTAAATTTTACGAGCTAAGTAAGTAAACCAAGTACTAAACCAATACTAAAGTATTAAGTGTGCAGTTTACTACTACTACATGTATTAAGATATATGGACGTACATAGAGAAACATCCGATTTCGCATTCCGTGCTTGGGAGTGTTTCTACAGATGTTGCTCCATCTCAATATAATACATGTCCATCAGTCCCCATATGGTATGGAGACGCAATTAAAGAATAGATGTTTAATAAAAATCCTTTTTTAAAAGCATCCATTACTTACCTAAAGAAAATATATACTATTAGTCTTAGACGCCATCTGCGCTGGCGTAAAATTATTTTTTCAATAAGTTTCCTGTACCCCTGACAACGTCTATGCGTATTGCATGATGTTCGGTTAAGGAGTTGAGTCGTGAAAGCGTAACCAACAAAGAAATAACAAACGAATTTTCTTATTTCAAAGCTACACACATCGTTAAAAATTCAATAATGATGTTACTTGCTACGATAGTAATGCTATATCGACAAAAAAGCCCCTATTTGCAAGCTCTTTTCTATTATACAAAAGGCTGACATTGCTTAAACCGCTTCGTGCCATCCCACTTTCGATAAGTGCTTTCCGGACATGTCCGAAGCTCCGACTTCGCTTTTTCGTTTATCGGTAAGTGTCCGGCACCCGGATGGGCTTTGTATATTTCGCGGAGCTGGGATAAATCTTGAACTTAGGTTACGATGCAGTCCATTGAGTAGAATCCTAAGTTGCTTACTTACAGATTATTTGCAAAGAAAGTAATATACTATAGTTTTACTTTTAACGTCTTAAGAATTTAGAAGTACTAGTAAAAGTTTTTTATTTCTTTCGCCTCAGCCGTCTTACGTCGAAAATTTATTTTATATTTTTATCATATGAGCTTTTATTCTGCTATAAATTCTTGCATGACACAAATCCATTATGCTCTTGTTCCAACTGTAATCAGTAAGAGTATTGTGATGCTGTGCTACAGGCACGTGTTACTCAGATGATCAGAGAAGCAGGATCTCATCAGCATTAACAATTAACATTTAGGAATCGGCAACGGCTACAGAAATATGCCACATACTGTGTAAAAGTCATACTACGATAATCCACAGTTATTGATGATTGCAAACATTTAAAATATAAGAAACATTCTAAACTAAACCCTATGTAGGTGCGACTCGGGTGTAATGTAGAAATGACACTTGAAATAAAAGCCATATCACATCCCTAGGTAACGATTTTACAATTAGTTACACATTTTTTTATGTGGACCAAAAACGTGAATCTTATCCGAACATGTCACTGTCTTTAGTAGATATTTTTTACATGCTTTTGGGAATATACTTATTTATGTTTAATACTAGCCGTCACCTGCAGTTTCACCCGCGTTTATGGTCACTGCTCCGCCTCTAACGATAGTAGCGGGATAGGTACAAAAATAATTATTTATATCTGATTGATAGTTCCATAGATTAGCGCGTTTATGCAAACAAAAAATCAAAGAAAAACTCTTCAGCTTCATTATATTAGTATACCAGATGTTGCCCGCGACTTCAGTTGCAATCTATCCGTAACTAATTGACAGAAACAATATAATTTGAAACAAACAAATCTCTCACAAACAAACATCTTAAATTAAATTCAAAAGATAAACCTGAGATAATGTTTCACGGTTTCCATTATCGTGGAACATGTCCGGAACACGTTGCTGACATCGCACGACGCCTCTTAATTTCCCCTCTTTTGTGTTTTATCGCACGTAAGATCTGCGGTGTACCGTATGTTATGTTTTGTCCGTGTTCCGCATGCGGCACGTGTTGCGGGTTGTAGGATTCATTAGCAGATTCAGGATTGAGCAAGATTGGATCTTTGGATTCTGAGAGGAGCATTAACTTCGTAAAACATGTTACATTTGTTGTTATGTTTTGTTGTCTTTCGATTGAGAATAAAATTTATTTGTTAAGAATATATTATAAGTATCGTTTTTGTAGCTTTTAGAACCTACATGCTCTGGTTTGGGCTGAGGGACATAAGCAAAGAACTAAGGGCGTGATTCCAGTTCTCACGCTATTTAAACTGTTTGTCTCATGTACATAGCAGTCTTGACACTACGTTTTCGATCAAAGGACTGCTTGCCATTCGCTTAAAATCAGTTTCATTCTAAGTCATAAGTGGATGGTTTCAGATTACGTATATTTTACTTAAACTATAAAAGCTAAGCAAGCGCAAACAGCTTTTTATTTTAAGATGCCAATCTCTATCCCCTTTCTCCCAATATTTTCTTTTATGATTGTTAATGAGTTATGTTCTTAACATAGTGTACTGCCCACAGACCTAAATTTAATAAAGTTCAAAAGTGATAAACGCTCCCCAGGAAATGATCTAGTTTTGGGTCTTGGTTAAACTGGGTTAACTGATAGTTGTGGAACGCTTTTAAGGCCGTTTTGTGTAGGAGTCGGCGCGTGACTCACCGTGGGTTGTATGACATAAACTTTTTCACGAAGCTTCTTTATGATCCTCATATACTCACACTAACACATATAAATACAAAAGGAAGGTGTACTATACATTCACATTTCTGGGCCTGAAGTCGCTTACAGACCACGTTTCCAAACTCCGAGTTACTCTAAGAATTGCTGCGGACCCAAGCCAGAATCCTAACCGACAACTGACTGGGACGGTGGCTCTTTGAGGCAGCGAGAAAGAAAACCTTTGAAAATATCACCAGAGTGGTCTAGTAGTATTGGCAACCTAATTACTGGTTCAGTTAAAGTCGGCGCGTTTGCGGGTCTCCCGTGCTTCTCGAGAGTGGAGAGGGTTCATTCTCCTCTGAACCTGAGGTAAATCCCAGATCTGGTGCCTAAGATCTGTCTACATTGCCTGTGTGTCTAATTAAACTCCGACAGAGACGCTTCGCAGTCTCGGTGGGTGGTACCTAATGGTCCAGAGGAAAAAATGCGAAATGTTACTGTTTTTACTATACAGTTGCAATCTGTACTGGTATACAAAACCGAAACACCTCCACAATTCTTAACTGTTCTTACTTAGTTTTTGCATACAACATGATATGCACAAACTTAATAGTTCAGTTCAAAATATAAACAGTTAACATAAGCAGTAAACAAATTCAGAATTATATCTATAAAATACTTATTAAAATCGAAGTTAGATTAATGCCACCGTATAATTAAACGACAGATAATAAAATAACCAGCCAGCATTTCTCCTGAATATTCATGAAGCTGCCGAGTTGCTGGCAGTGTTGCCACCACAAATATTGGTCTTGCTTACCTTGTGGTAATAATTCTAGTTGTTTTCGTTACTTTTTTGTCGCTTAAATACCGCTGTTTAATTTTTAATGTTTGCAATGTGCGTTTTTGTGTCGACTACAGATTTTGTGCGTCCAGCTCAAATTTCCCTGGGGCATCAAGACTGTTAATTAGATTTGTTCTGGTATTATAAATGAAAGACTATACAAAGAAAGCCTTCAGTTTGATGAGAAAAATGTCGCGTTTGTTGAATCTGAAAGCATCATAATAAAGTTAATAGTGGTTCGTCCGTGACCACATTCGGTATACTTTGATCTAAAAGGCAATGGCCTGACCATTGCCTTTTAGCCACGGTGACTCGATGGTCAGGCAGGTGGCTCGGTGGGGTTGAAAAAAATACCTAGACACTCCAACCGTAGCAAGAAGCCCATTAGCCGAATTACTAATAATTAGGATACGTCGGATATCTGAGACAAATTGTAGTTTTGGACGTTTCGACTTACCTACATTCAAAAGCTCACGCCTGTCTCCTCGAAGGGGTAGGCAGAGACCTCTTAAACAACCGCATTTTGTCAAATAAGATTTGGTTTCACTCACGTAATAGGGGACAACCCTATTGCCGTCAACTGGGAATTAAAAATAAAAAAAAACTTGGTAGTACATTAAACGGGAAAGGTATTAAGAAGGAAAGGCAATGGAAGGTAAGGGATTGCTTATACGGATGGATTGGGGAGTGTCAGCAATACCTTGAGCAGGTCAATTGAAGTGGCAACAGCCGGGAGTCCGAGCCCACTAACATACGACTACGACTTATGTCGCGTTCCTATAATCAAGAGACAATTCGTTTTGCTTACGGACGATAAAATTTCGTTGAATTTTCATTAGAGTAGAAAAATTCAAATGTAATATAAATTCAACATTGTTTCATAACGTTAATATTAAATAAGTGCGATAATCAGACCCAATTAAAATTAATATTAAGGACGTATATAAAACTCGTTATTCTAATTTGTTTTTTAATTGAAGCTTATCAACGTAAGTCGCGTAACAGATTGATGGAAAATCCCCCGCCCCCCCTCAAATTGCCAATTATTTTATTGAGCAGTTGTAATTCATCAAAATTGTCTAAAGTTATCTCAAGTTTGTGTTCGCTATAGACAGGCGGACAACGTCCTCGACGTCTTTGTTTATAACTTAACTCAAGTTTTGTAAGTTTGTCAACCGATTTCCTTTATTTTCCTCTGGTTAGTAGCTTTCGACGAGTTTTAATGATAACAAAAATGAAATAATTTTATTTCCAAATAAACAAATGATTATGGTCGAATTTCGACCATTTGGGCGAACGCTAGTTAATGTTATTTCATTACAGAGAAACTATTATTTGATAGGTATAAGTGATCGTTTCAGTTCCTAATTGTTATTGTAAGTAGCTGGAAAATTAATGCAAAACAAGATATCGTAAAATCAATAACGATGAACTTGTGACCGAGGCATTGAACATCCATTTCATAGCTGAACGAGATAAAAATAGATCTAGAATACTTTTGAAAAAAAAATCTAATAGGACGATTCCTGGAAGTTTTTTTGTTGGTGAACAAAACAGGATACACCGGGAATGGGGAAGTCTCGCGTGGTTAAAATAAATTATTTAACAGAACGCATGTAATTAAGTGTTGTATATATGTCTGTACAATCATATTATATGTTATTATTTTCAAGCTTGTTATTATTTATAATGGTCATACCAAACAGTAAAAGTAAATAATTTGACGATAGCTAAGTCCAACGGGACGGTTTGTTATTTCATACAAGTTTTTACAAAACCTATTATTTTGACATTTAATACAGAGAACCTTTTATATATATATGTATACATATGTATATAAATACATACGTACACATATCCTACTACTATTATAAACGTGAAAGTCTATGAGGATATTTGTTACTCTTTTATGCAAAAACTACTGAACGGAATTTGGTGGAACTTTACAATAATATAGCTTATTCATCAAATTAACATGTAGGTTATAATTCAAAAGAATATTGTGTAATTTAGCCAAGACATAACGAACTGAGCTATTTGGGCGGGAACTGTTAGAATCACACGAAGAGAAAAGTAACGTGGAATTGTTTCTCTTAAAAGGTTCTAAAAAAATTGTACGTTTACATTTATGGGGGTGTATATTTCGTGTAATTCCACACGGACGAAGAAGCGGGCGGCAACTAGTGTTTAATAATAATGATTTATTTCGTGATTATAAGGTTGTGCTATTTTAGTGAAGTTATATATGAATCCTTAGTGTGTCATCTTCTATATAATAATACGTCAAGAAAATTCTTTGCACGCATCAGAAAGAAAATTTCGTGAACGCAAGAACGTGAAATTTGGAATAATTTAATTTTATGTGTAGAAGAAGTGCAGAAAACTAACATTTTTAATCAATATGGGTTCAACCTCAAGCTACACACGTCGAGTATAATATGTTAACCTGCCATGGTAAAGTAAGTCTATAAAATGACATTTCAATTTATACTAATACACGCACGACTCCGCTCGATACCACGGCCTCACAGAAAAGCGCCAGTGAAACAATGATTGCATTGCTTTTCGCCGCGTGAGTGAGGTTTTACCCTAGGAGGAGTGAGGAGGCCCTAACCCTTCCCTCTCCCCTATTCCCGTCCTTCCCGTCTCCTCCCGTCTGCTCGTTTGCCCCCTATAACATAAAAAAATACTGGAAAGAAATAGATAAAAAAATTATGAACTATTGTCGACTTTCGACCACCAGGCGACCTCCTGTTTAAATGAATCTGTAATATTGTAGTACACAAAGACAGTCTATAATTTCTGAATGCTATGTTTTTAATCCACAGATATAATTAAAGTTATCTGCAATTCAACACCGCGTGTTGTAATGTCGTTCCGTTGTTGGCACGCGGTCGTTGTCTGTAATTGCGCCTACTGAAGTTAGAATATTTAATCGTGTGGTTTGTTTAACCTGGAAAGTCACGTCGATATGAGTGCAATAGGTGTTTGATATGCGTCTGTCGACACCTTTGGCGATACAGGCGTGGGTTTATGCATGTGTGTATAATCTGTATCCGTATTGATCTGAATATCTTGGTATCTTAAGATTACGCCAATATCACAGTAGCAGCATGGAGGCTTTTTTTTATTTATGCCTGTAAGAAATTAATTCTAGCGATAAAGCTTAGGATTTAATCGTGGGAGATATTGTAAACATATTTTATTGGTGCACCATAAAGTTTATTTTAATTTTATTCCACTCTAATATCCGCTCGCGTAAATGTTATTTTGGATATCCCTCGGGTGCTGTAGTTTCGATTCTGACATACTCGTACCACTTCACTGGCAGCCCCGGTGGGGTGATAACCCGAGGGGGTTTCCACACGATAAAAAAAAGGCAAACATTAGTGGGCGAGCCGGTAGGGATCCATGTCGATGTTCTGGAGAACGGGCAGATCAGGAATATCTAGAACTGACTTGTATGAAAGTTCTAATGACAGTAGAGGAAGTTTGCGAGGTATGTAAGGACAGAAGCAACTCACTCTGCCAACCCTGAAGGAAGTAAGGCGCGTGTTTATGTTATATACATAAACTCGCGCCTACTCCCTTTGTCTTGTACGACGACAAACCGCTGGATTGCGAGAATAGCGACGGAGCTAAAAATTATTGATTTTAGAGAATGGAAATGTTTTGTGATTTCCGCTAGAGTATTTTGTTCTAAATATATAATGAACTTGTCGCTTTCTAACGAACGTTAGCACGAAATCGGCGTTACATCTTTGTTCACCATAAAATATCAAAGATTTATGATCGTTTGCCATACTTAGTTCAATTCGACTGAATTTTGAATTACGTCGATATTCTCGCAAACCAGTGAAATGTATGTATGTATATACCCTATAATTTAACTATTATATTTTCTGGTTACATTAAAGTCCGATGCAAACTTTTATCATTTTCGCCCTATGTCCCTTTATTAAATACCAAATATTGTTAGAAAGTGTGGCAGTGAATAAAATACGAACAAACATACCTTACTTTGATTTTAACCGACTTCAAAAACGAGGAGGTTACCAATTCGACAGATTTTTTTATTATTTTTGTTACTCGATATTTTCGCCATTTGTTAACCGATTTCAATAATTCTTTTATTAATTGAATCGGTTGTAATCAAGGTTGGTCACATTCAAATTTGAAGAAAATATTTCATCTCTGAAGGTGGAAAATTACGATTCATTACCATTAATCATGATTTAGGCGCACTGAGTTCGGTGATAGCTTTTCTAAAGGTTAGTTAAAATACAAAGTTTCAAAAAAAGATAAGCCAGACTGATTGTAAGCGTCTAGTGCCCTTTCAGACGTAATACTACTTAGCTAGTACTGCCGGTAAAATCTGCTGTTCAGTGTAGTTTTAGTGTAATTAATGTCAAAATAATCCAGAAAAGGAAGGGACAATTCAACTTAGGGGATAATAAACCCATTTTATTTATTTCTCTCTATCTTAATATTGAAAATTTGGATAAGAAAAAGTAGACTACGGATACATAATTTCTTGATAGATTTGCTACGCCCAAAGTATGTCTACGAACGGTATATGACGTAGATCCCAAAGACAGCACACATTCGTAGCACACCTGCTACGAATGTCTACATTGTTTGAATAAGGCGTGGGTAGTCTACCGCTACGGTGACATCAGAGATCGATGACTCCAGGTATTACGAGCATTCTATATTTTTTATACCACTGAGGTGACAAGCAATGTTACTAACCGTTTCTCATGTAATATTGCTAAACTAGTGTTTGTTTTTTAATTCGAGTTTATTTTTCTTCGGCTTATCAGGTTTTTTTGTTTTTTATTGGTAATAATTGATAATGAAAATATTTCCTGAAATCTCTTATTTTTGTCTTAAAAGAACCTGTAACCGTTTATTTATTTAAAAATGTCATGCATAATTTGCACAAAGGATTAAAAATTTCATGCACAATTAGTACAAAGGATTTAAATCTTCATGCACAATTTGTTCAAAGGCAGACTTAATTTTCAGGGCATTCTTCATAGGTTCATTTGAACTGATTTATAATATTTTGCTTAATTAAAACGAATACTATTAAATCTATCCGAAAAGCTTATTAGCCAAATGTTGTGTTAAGAAAAAAACAAAAGTCATTTCGTGTAATATGAAATTATTATAAAAAATATGTATTTATATCAAACATTAGCGTAATGTTTAAAGGTTTAATTATCGCTAAAAATATAAATACCTATTTAATTAACGCATTGTTTATCGATATTGTAATTTGATTGGGAAGTTTAAAAAATATTACTCTATATATTTTAATCGTGAACAAAAGTTATAAATTAATGAGTGTTACAATTAATTTAAAAACTTATCCTGTATCGATATCAAACATGTTATCGGTTGAAATTTTGTCCAAACACGTGCCTGAAATGGGCCAGTGTGAGAATGGGGAGTAGTTGACGTCGAGCCTCGGGGAGAGACGGACGTCTGAGGTCAGGTAATTTCATTTTATAATAAAATATTTTAAATTAAATTTAGTTTCGTTTGTGAACAATACTGTGGATGAACGTTTTGTGGAGTTTTTCATATTTAACAAAAATGTTAACACTTGGTAATATATCACGTTTATTGTAAAAAAAATATAATAAAACCATAACGCATTATAAATTTTACGTCAATTTCATGCAAAATTTTTTTAAGGGCAAAATTTTTTCACTTTTTCCGTCTATCAACATCCTTAGTATAAGTTATTTAATACTTCACAAACGGACATAAAGAACACCGAGACTCGGGACAAATATTAGTGGATCACACAATGTTTTTTTTGACATGTGAGAACAAATCACTTTAGCCATTGCGTCATCCGTGCAGTAGAATATTGTGTTATTGAACATTGTATTGTAATAATATAACTTTTATTCTCCAAGTACTTGATACTTATTTTAAGTACGGTGCCTCTCCATGTTCCCTTCGTCATTTAATACTGTGATAGATTTTAAAAGAATAAATAAAACGGTCACGCTTTTGTTACGAAGTGACAATTTGCTTGACATAATTTTGCTTTGTTGCGAAAATAAAATGAAGCAGAGCCTTTGCAAATAAAATGGTACAAGTTATGAATACATTTATTTTTGTTTTTAAGCGAAATTTCCTACAGAAATTATAATTGACTTAACATTTTATAAAAGATTTAAGAGATGAAGCAATATAGAAAAATATTCAGAACCTTATTCGTCTCGTAGTCGTGTTTTCAATTATCTGCAAAGGTACAGCAAGAAATGAAAGTTGATTAACACGTAGAATTGTTTAAAATATATTAAAGCTAATGCGTTTCTTCAAATGCTATACAGAGTAAAAAGTAAGTCTATCTTATTTCTAAGGATAACAAAAAACATATACCTCCCATAGGTGATTATAGGTGGTTTGTAAATTTTAAGGTTTTACCATTTACTTTCATATATTACATTTACTTTTATTGACACAAATACAATATCTTAATACTGACAACTATTAATACCTACTGTAGCTTTTTATCTAAAAACTCGAAGTACACCACTTTACTTTAAAAAAGAGGATTCTGCTCCCCTTCGTGTTATCAAATTTAATATGTAACCTTTCACTAGCAAGAACTTCGATACTTGTTTCGCTTCCCCTCGAAGCCTCTTCATGACATCTGGCTACCAAGCACATTTGTTTGTTACTATTGTTATTGTTGATAAGTCAAGGAAGGGAGATGAGTTTTTTTTATATTACCAACAATTGACAACATAGAAAAACTTATCGTAATTCATAGTATCGTATTCAGTAACAACTCATAACCTATTGGTCCGTGCAAAAGTTTCACCGAAATCTCATTCCAAAAAAACGCCACCTGGATCGAATTAAAAAAACGCCGAGGTTTCGATATACGATCGGCTATAGTCGGCCAAAATGGTTGCATTTCAGCTTCGTTACCACTTTGTCAGGGTAATGTGATACCCACTTTCTCCGGGTAGCGGGGAGTGTCTAGAATGACCTTGTTTTACTGTAGTTTTTAGTTTCCTTTCTTGGTGTTCTTTCTTTTGAAATTCTCTTTTATAAGTAATTAAGTAAAATTCGTTTGAGTCTGCAAGTTGAATTTGTTTTAAATTTATTTCTTTTTATTGTTGGATTTCAGTTACTTTTATATTTAATTATAACATTGACCGAAGATATGTACGATGTTGTCACTTTTTTATGTATGCTGGAAGTCACTCATTACTGAGTCGCTCCTCCTCACTTTGAAGCCTGGACCACATTTATTTTATGTTTCTCATGGCTTATATCTTTCATGTTCATAATTATCTTTAAAAAAAGGTATGGTAAGGTATATGTCTCCGAAACTCATCACCAGATCTTTAAATAGGAACATTTCGGAATATACCTTTTTTGAACAAAAAATTAATTTTGCAAATCCATCTATTTATGACGGAATTATGCCCAAGCATACATAACAAATGTGAGAACCTCATCCTTTTTTGAAGTCGGTTAAAAATATATCTAAAACAGCTGTTACTTGCGGCTTCGCTCACGTGCATGTCCATTTTGTCCATAATTCAGGTATCCCTCGGAATAACAGTACTTTTTTTGGGGTTAAAGGTATCGTATGTATATACAAAATTTTCATGATGATTGGTGAAGTAGTTAAGGCGGTAAAGTGTAGCAAACAAACTCACTTTAGCATTTATAATATTAGGTAGCATTCAAGATGAACGGCTTTGATATAATATTCAGTAGCCCGTTTTCAGTCTACACTCTTCCTTATGACACTTTAAAACTAGAACACTCAATTACTTTGCGATGTACCACACAACTCGACTTAGTTCAAAAGTGGCCTAAAATTCCCAACTAATATTATACTGAACTGATCATCATGAAATTTCGCACACACGTTGTCAGGGGTATAGGAAACGACATAGTGGAAAAGCCACGCTTCAATACGTATGGGCCGGCTCGAACAGAGTGATACAACGGGTTCACAGAAAACCGGCAGTGAAGAAATGATTTCATTGTTTTTCACCGAGTGAAAGAGGTTACCGGAGGCCCTACCCTCTACCCCTCTGCCCTTCTCTCCCCTTACTACCTTAAAGGCCGGCAGCGCACTTGTGACTCTCGAGTTGCAGGTGCCCATGGGCGGCGGTAGTCACTTACCATCAGGTAATCCGTCTGTTCGTTTGCCCCTATCCCATAAAAAAAATCGTACCTTTTATCCATAAAAAAGGACCGTTCCAGATGGAATAGCAAAAGGACTTTCACGTCAGAGAAGACTTTAATAATTATAATTAAAAGAATGCACTCATTCGGTATTGTGTTGTTTAAATATGGTATGCAGTTTTTGTTGTATGTCTGTCAGCCACTCAGTATAAGCGCCACTCAACTCGCGATCCGAGCATCAATGCCCACTACAAATATTGGTCGGGTTTATATTTGTATTCTCGATTGAAGCATCAATAACTATTACTCTTCAATTTATAATTTATTTTATAACACGAAGTTTCTGTTGCAATTGACTACATAATATTTTCTTTAAATATTTCCAATGCATCTACTTATAAATAATCACTACTTATTTCTTCGCTGACTTTTCATTGAAATCGAATGTTTATATGAGGAAGTAGTAACGATATTTTTTTACAAGATTGATAATATTTCTCAGGTTGATAGTCTATAGATTAATGGGCAGAAAATAATGATTAGTTTAAACGAAACATTTAAATAAATAGCAAGTCTATATAAAGTTTAAACTTAATCGCGCGCCTATATGTTTAACTAGATAAATATACCTGTAGGTCTCAATCGCAATCTGAAATCGTCTCATTCTTTAGGGCGAGAGCTCTTTGTACAAAAATGCCCTTTTTATATCAATCGGTTGTTCTCCCAACTGTTGATTCTAAGAGTGTCATTCAATTTTATGACAAGGAACATACATAACATCTGTTCAACGTTTAAATTGTCACTAATCAAAAGTTTTTTCCTACATACATACACATATTTACGCCTATATCCCCGAAAGGGTAGGCAGAGATGTATTAAACACCCACATTTTGCCAAATAATTTGATCCTACTCATGTAATTGGGGGCCAGGCTATTCCCGTCAACCGGGCACTTATTTTGAAAGGGAAAGGTAGTTAAGAATGGAAAGCAATGGAAAGAAATAGATATTGCTCAAACTGGATGTTGGCGGGAAGTGCGAGCCCTCTAACATCTATCCAATCCTTTCTTCTTGCTTATTACAATCTTAGGGCAAAGGTTTTCCTTGTTTTTTGAAGTTTTACTTCTGGCGCGTTATGGAAAAATGATGAGAGTAAATTTTTACGATGCGCGCATACCGTCATGAAAACCCGACACCCTGAAGTTAGCTAGTCAACATTTCAGTTTTTAAAAAAAAATTACCAACTTCACGATAGTGATAAAAATGGTTTTTACATATTACTTTGAGTACGTTTGTAGAATTTGAGGTTAGTTGACGGTATGTTTTATTTATTATGATATTTAAATAAAATTTATTTAACTAGATAAAAGTATAACTTCTTACGTGCGTACATAAGTACACAGACACTTTTTTTTGATTATGAAACTTTGTCACAGAAGTCTAATAATCGTATGTACAAAAATAACCTGAATGGGAATACAGCAGCTTTCGACAAAAAGCAAAGCACAAAAATAAAATATATATATTTCAAAGTGGAGTTGGTACAAAAAGGAATTTAATTCATCAATACGTTTGACTCTTGATTCAAAAGCTGTTCAGCTCTATACATATAATTGGCGCAATATACCTACATAGAATATGCTATAATATCATGGCCGTTAAAATTGGAGGATAAACGAAATATTTCATCGATGTATTTCAGTTTTTAAATTGAATTATTTGTGATACTCGATGAAGCCGGAAACGAATAAAAATTATACAGCGAGAATATATTATGTAAATGGATTAATGAACGTGGGATCACGCCACATGTGTTAGACTTAATATAATTTCAGTTTCATGTATATAGTTTTGCAACCAAGTAGAAGAACTAGCTAGCACACGACCTGCTGCTTGATTTTGGCTGTGACTGTGACTAAAGGCCTGTTTCTTTATCAATTACTTTACTCCGCGTACTTTCTTTACTACATATGTAGTGAAACTCGTAGGCGTGGTGGCGTTATCAGTATCTCTTTAATACTCCTCTTATTATTAGAATGTGTTTGTATTTATACATTAATATTAAACGTGTGTGACCTAACATCGGTACACACATGGAACAGACATTTCGAATACTAAGTAGTAAACATATTAGAAGTAAATATGTACGGAAACTATATTGAGGTCACTGCTATTCAGGTGACATACATGCTATAGAGACCAATAATAATATGCTACACATATAATAGAATATGCCCTATTGTGCACCATATAAAATAACATCTTAAATTTAAAGTGAGGTACAATGGGTGGTCTTATCGCTAAAAGCGGAAAGGTTGCCCGGTAGAGACAACCTTTGAATGGTTTTAGTGCCATAAATGAGCTACTTATTATTACTAGCTGACGGTGTACTATATATTTTATTTTATTTTACAATTTTAGGAAAACTTACAGCTAGAAATAAACTTAATATAATACTAACAGGTGAAGGCCAATTACAAGTTTTCACAGATAAGATAATATAGATAATATAGTCGAAATAGGTATATAATTATATGTGTAACTTATTTGTTTATACTTGGTCGAAGAAAGCATTGCATAGTTGTTTTTTTAATTTCGTGACACTAGTGTGGAAAATGTCAATATCAACATCAACACTCCGGCATGCCGCATTATACATTCGACTCGCTCTGATCAGGTATGAGTTTTGTCTGTAGTTAGAATCTACAGAGGGAACATGTAACAAATTAAATCGTCGAAGATGTGCTGACGGAACATTTAAAGTCATTTTGCTCACCAGTTCTGAGGAATCGATCGCTCCTCTCATAATGCCAAATAAGTATGACAAGTCAAGTATAGTAATACATATAACTAAACACATGTACCTACATATGTTGAGCTTCGATCATCATAGCGAGATAAAATACTTTTAAAATAAATGAGTAAAACCAGTTGTGCATATTTTATATGACACTTGAATAGCTCACAAAGCTTCATAACAGTATTAGTAGTGTTAGCTAATCGATTTCACATCACGCTCGCGTCATGTTGCAGCGGTTTCGACTGTGGCATACCTTGATGTTTAATACTTTATTGAGTTGTAAAATAAAATATTAATTACTAGGTTCTTCCACTTTTCAAATCGTAAAATAAAACTAGTAATTTGCCTACAAGTATGATGGCTTCAAAGGCTTAAGGCCGGATAAAATCTTTATTTCAAAATATAATGCTCGTAAGGGCGCCATCACTTCTAAGTTTCACCATCGCTTCAGAAGTGCTTCGCCTGTAATATATTTCTGCTTAACTTCAATACGTAACACATGTTTTGTGTACATTGCGTTGTCTATAAGGTTGATATTAAGTGAGTTGTAAATAAGTGTACAGTCATTTCATAGTCCGAAAGGTCTAATAACTATCGTATAAATTTAGTAGGGGGTGACGAAGTACATCAATAGCAAAGGTGTTATTCGCTTGGCACAATTTGTTATTAGTAAAGTTTTTGTTTTATGCGTAGCATGACCTTTCAATCGATTAGCTTGGTAGTATTATTTTGTTAGAAAAAAATGTGTTTTTATGCTTACTAATAACTGTCATCAATATGCCCATCTAAATAAATTGAATACATCTCTAATGCATGCAAATCAAATGCACAGACAATGGAAGAATCTACTTTATACTATTTATCTTTTAAAAAAGTAGAACCGGCTGCAATGCTCTCAGGACTATGTTTAGATGACGGGCGTCGAGCTACCCCTAGAAATGATCAACTTGATTTGATTTTTTATGCAATATACTCGTATAAACAAACTTTTAAACTTTCGCGTTACATCGTAATTTAATATGTTGATGGAAATAAATCTCGTGTTGAATAGTCAAGACCACTGCCAGTGCAACCTGGACAGGTGAATAAAGGTATGTAATGCCTATTAAATATGTAATCACATGCATAAAGAAACAATCATATTTGATTGACACACAAAATACAGTGTAATTGAGGGTAGTGTTTATTTCGATTCGGTTAAAATTAACGGTAGTACCGGTAACACACGCATTTGGAAAGACATTGTATAACAAGGTTTATCCCTTTCTATGTCCATTTGTGCCCCAAGATCAGCTTGTTTATATTTCTTTTAGGAAATTGGAAACCATTTACTTTCTTTCGGTTAAGGAGAGGTATTTTAACTGGCGGACCTTTGTTTGACACAAGTCATGAATGTTCATATGCTGAGTGTATGAAGATCTACCAACTTCACCGACTTTAGCAAGTAAATAAGAAATCTTTTTTAATTATTTTTAATCATAGACACCTTTCAGTAGCTAGGTAGTATGTGTATGTATTTCCCTACATGATGATAAATCGATATAAAAATGTATGCCTACTTTTTTACAAACAAAATTCTCGTTTTAGGTGATTTTACTTACGTTCCTGAAAGCTTATTAAACATTCAAGACACATGTACCTGTTATATCCGTATCAGAAACTTTACAAAGCTGTAAATATATACAAACTGTGTGTGGCTCTTTCTCATTACGGAGCCTTTGTTCCAATAAGAGGTATACGAATATTGTATCTGCCAAATCGTTGATGCTGAGTATCTTGGAACGGTTTCAAATGACGCAGTCTTCTACAATAATATGAGAGAATAGAAGTGGAAGAATTTTATTCTATTGAAACGTTTTGCAGCATTTGTGCACGTGTGTGTGGCGATCGGTCATACTATCGAAGTTTACGCGGTTCAAAATTCAATACATTTGTTTCTTTAACACACGTCAGAGGATTCGTGTCTAGGCATATGCCTGTGTGCATTGGTTTGGATTAATATATCATAGTATGAACTATGCTTAATTTGTATCATATTTGCCGAATATTATTACTGTTCTTGTTGCCCTCTTCAGCTAAACTAAAATGCTTATTAACATCGGTTGTGTACCGAGTTGGGTTTGAAACCGCAACCATCAGATCGTTGTCTTAATAATTATAATGCCGCTTGTATTAAAACCAACACCTTTTAAATCATTACATAAGTACGTGTAGATAGATAATAATGTAATATATTTTGAGACGTATAGCATAGCGTTGTCTAGACCCAAACCAAGCACATATAGCTTGTACTATAGATTTTGAACATGTATAAACGTACTTAAGTACATTTTTTTAATAAATATATATGTGCATAATTATATTTTGGTTTCGTGTGGCAATACTCAGAGCAGCACGAATACCGCCCATTGTCCTGAATACAGATTTTTGGTCTGTAAAGACGGCTCCCGCGTATCTGTCCGGATATACCTCAAATGGTCGCCAGGACAACTTTTAGTTTATCAATTCCCAGTGTGTAATAGGTGCTTATCTCCAATATGTACTTATATTATTATTTAACACAAGTACAAGTGCGGTGTCCAGACCGCAATGCGGCTCTTACTGACACGGTTTTAGCGATAAATCACTAATTGCAACCTGCTCTTAAGGAAACTTTATTTCCGTATAATTGTTTAAACTGTCTTTTATGACCTCTTAATTCTAATACACGTTTTTCTTGTTTGACATAATTTTTTTTTTTACCATCTTAGGGAACTTGACCATAGACCATGTTAATGTAATCGAAAAAACATCGTATTGATGATGCAATTTCATGTTAGTTGTAATTTGATGATATTGGTTATATTACATGATTTCTTTTATTTTAATTTTATTTCTATATACATCTATATATATTCTATATTTCATACTCGTATATCATAGTTCTCCAATCCGGTTACTTTAATGTTGAAATGGCAGGTCCCTGATTGGTTTTCTGTCAGATTGGTTTTTCTTTACAAACATTTCAATCATTCGTCCCGTTCTAGTTGTTATATTTCACCAGTTTTTAAGCTTACGAAACTGAAACAAAAAAAATCCCTGAAACTAACTTCACTATTCGTTTACCGTAAAATAAAGACATTTCTTATAAAGACCCGTAAAAAGAAAAAAACTAGGTGTAACTTAAGTTTAAAGTGACCCTTGAGAATAAAACGGCACAGGGGACATTTATTTGACGCCATAAAGTAATAATTGCTCACTTAGTGGGTGGATGGACGATGGACGTGGGACGTGTGCCAATATCCAACAGTTATGGCGACACCTGTCTTCTGAATACAAAGATATCGCCGCAATGGCGCAGTTCCAAAAGATAACTGTTTATGTCTTGGCGAAAAGATGAACTTTCACGAAATATGAAATTATTGGAATGGTAATTTCAATTTGCCGGGCTGGGTTTTTTTTCTGGTGGTACGAATCGCCATTGTCAGTCAACGTGGCAATACTGTCAGTCCTTAGATATTTATCCAGAGTATAAAGTTCTTTCAAGATAAAGCGGATGTTCATTGGAGTTTCAGTTTTATACCTGAGACTAGCTTATGTAAAAAAAAAAACTTTGATGAAATCGACATAATAATATAGACTTTATTTAAAATGCTAACTAATAAGCAAAATAATAAACCGTATGTGACTTACATACTGATGTGACTTACATACTGATGTGATTTACCACAACTGAGACGAATCTAATGACATCTCATATTTGAAAATTCGTCCAACGCATTAGTCTGTAGAGCGTGCTAAGAAATTAGAAGAAGTAGGCACACATATTTAAATACCCTTGTAAATAAGACGCGTTTTGTAGCACCTCGATATGGTGCTGCATTTAATTGCAAGAGTTGGCTCGCCGCCAGTAGTAGCGCGATCTATCACAACAGAGCATTTTTATTGTATTTATAGCTTAAAGCACGCAAGGGAAGTGTACTAAGCTGTAATGAAAAGCTATGGTTGTGTTTTTTGGATGTGAAAGATCTAATAAGAATTGTAGTTAGTCTTTACTTTAGGTGACCTTGTAATGGAAAGGAGTCAAGATATAAAATTCCTTTTCATGAGTTGATTTTAACAGCAACTTATAACGTAAACTATCTCTTGATTCTTGTATAAACGCCCTATACACTTTCAAAACCATTTAATTAGTAGAATCAAAATTAAATTTCTTTTCGAAGAACATTTGGTATTCAACAAAACTTTTCGAATTTAATTACCGTTATTTAACCTATAATTACGCTGTAAATATATTATAAGTGCCACTTATTATTCTGTTCAAGAACTTTACAATAGCCACGTGTACGTAATTTACAGCTCAATTTCTTTAACGGGCAATAAAATTCTTGACTTAAGTTTATTTACCTCACTTATGCTGAAATGTAGCGAATTTATCGCAAACCTAGTTATGTTAACCCCTCCGTATTTATACGTTTTTTAACCGATTTCAAAAAACTCATATAGTATGTGTGTATCCTGTATATTTGTATTCCGTTTTTGTAAAGTAATGGACCAATTTTCATGATTGTTTCACTAACGTATTCTATATATTTTAGGAAGGTTTTAGTATATAATGCATTAGATATTTATTAGTTTCATTTTACTCAATAAATTTCGTTGAAGTTGATTGATGTATTGTAAAAAAAAATACGCCATACGCCGCACATAAAAAGCGGCTATATTCCTAGACTGCCTAGCAAAATATGTTCTTAAAATACTCACTTCTATAACTACTCCATTTTATCCTCTCGAATGCAATAAAAGTTTCTTCTCGCAATGGATCCTTGAAGTTTATCGGCATAAGTGTCCATTAAAAATTTGGAACGTAAAAATAGTATGATTAACTTTTCTACGAGGATTTAGATTTAGATAACAGAGGTGTTGAAATAAAATTTGAAAACAAGGAAAGGAGATATGTTCGAGTAGGCTTTTGCTCGAATTGGAACAGTTGCACCCTACGAAGGACCGTCGTTAAGCAGCATTAATAGTGGTGTGGCTTTCTGGTGGGGAATGTGGTAGCTAAAGCTGGAGTGACATCACTTGTCTCACGAGTATTAATGTATACTAGAGGTGGCCAACTGATCGAATTTCGACCATAAATAATTAAGTTTTGAATGTTTTGTTTTATATGTACAACCAGTATAACTTGAACTGTCGTATGGGAATTCCGTACCTTGACAGGTAAGCATTTATACCGAGCCGCTGTAACTTTTTGTAGCAGTTTTCGCATAATTTTTCAATTTATAACAAAGTATTCCAAATTTCACAATTCTCTTTGAGCGAACTTTGTTTTTTAGTATATAGATTTATGTATACCCTATATCCAAATATGCCAAAAAGTGTACAGATTTCTCAAACCGATCTTATACATATATATTTACATAATATGAAATTCCAAGCTCTTGTCATCTCTTATTTAAGTTATACCTGAGTTTCCTGAAATCTTAACAGAAATTTTAACCTTATGTAGCTCTATCGTTAACGCTTAGGGGTTCAACGATCTGTCATAGATTCGAGTCTCGTTCTAAGAATATATATATTTTTAAATGCGACTCTTTTCTCGTTCCAGAGTCGACAAAGTTGTATTCCCGTTCACGCAAATCTTGAGCATTCTTACTTTAACATGTCACCATTTGGTGGATAAATACGTTTATCTCCAAACGTATACCGTTACGTCCACGAACCATTTAGCTTTTCGTGAGGTCATATTGTCCCAGAGGCTTACGTGATTGATACGAAATATATACTTTGATTTATGTAACGCCCTCGGCAAACGTATATACTAATAGCAGTACTGATTGATAACGTTTGATGTATAGACACATTAATTCGTTTGTAACCGAGGTTAGAGATTAATTTGTTTTGTTATTTTTTTAGAACGGTAACTTTATTTGTCAGCCTAATTATTAAAAAATCAAATACAGTCTAGTCTAGAAGCGTAGCGGTCGTTTAACCAATTTTTCACGTACCTTCATAACTTTGTGGAATAAAAACTAATTTAAATTTTTGTAAATAGCTTTACAGTTCATTGACAGTTTTGGATCTATCTTCATGAATACATTGCGTCTAAGTGTTCCATCGGAAAACCATTGTATCCAAATACACAACTGAAAATTTTGTACATTTATTCGTGTCCAGTTATACAATCTGACAGCCCTAAATTACAAATGCAATAGACTAGATATTATTAACTCCTCAAAATTGTCTGATTAATTATATTTATTCCACTATATGTAGGTGTATATGTTTTTCTGTATACTTATGTATGCTTATATGAATATGAACATATGTAGGTACTTCACGTATTCCTTTTTACTCACAAATAATTCGTATTATCATTCGCATTATATACTATACTATATTTGTTTTATTGGAATCTAAATATTTTTAGTTCTTCACCAGCTACCAATTACTTTCCTCTGTTGTATCCATACAAACATTGTATAGAAGACATACCAATTGTTACTAATTATGTTTAATTATTGTTAAAAATGTGTTGTATAATCTATCTATCTATAATTATACTGAGACAACATATTTATATATCAAGTTAATATTTTAATGCTTACTGAATTAATGGCACTAAAAGTACCTTACATAAAACGTACCATTGTATTCAAAGACACAGATAGCACTCATGAAAACGCGTTTATCAGAAAGACCCTTTCAGGTCCATTCTAAACGAAAAGACACTATGAATAAACGTTCTATATATAAGAGCAACAAAACGTACATTTATCAAATAAACCTGTTATATTCAACAGCGTAGTGAGCGCAAACAAAAAACAAGTCTCGGCCGCGTCGTAGTGGTCGAAAGGACCCCGGTGATCGATGAGTCGGATTATATACAGCTGATTGATCACCCACATTGTGTAGGGTTACTGGTTGCGTGCAGGATATTGGCTATTTTAAGGTGCTCTCGTTTATATATTAAATATTATGCTTTAAGAGATATTACTAGGTTTATAGACTTAGCTATTCCACCTGATGCAATATTACACGTGCCGAAGTATAATTTAGTTAAACAGGTCGGTTGATGATTGACAGATTACGAAAGTGGCGTCCCTCCATCGATATCATCGTCTAAGCCATACGACATCCGCTACTGAACATAGCTACTCGTAAAAAATAACAAATGGTCTTGTGCTGCCTCTATTTAACGACTGAGAGTCCTTTTGACCGGGTCATTAATCTATACTGTATCACGCTCCGCTTCCCAAGTTTTCGGTTCTCTAGACTCTACGTACGAGTATGTATATAGCCTTTCTATTGGCATAACTTGATGACGGCAACAGATATGATTTCGGAGACACTTTCAGTCTCTAAAATCTTAATTTTACCTTGTTCAAATACTAAAAGTCCAAAATTTATTAAATATTAATCCGTTCATAGATAAAAAGAGTTTAAATATGTACATTTCAACCCCGAGCAAGTAGTTAAACACTAAAGTTTCTTTTATTTTTCAGCAGAAAGCAACCTCTCTTTAATTTGACCGTGCAAATACCCAGTGACCTGGGGAATTTACTTTGTCTGTTCTCACTTGATTTTGTAGACAACTTATTCAGTGAACCTGGATTGCTTTATAGCTTGGCCATACGTTTAAAAAGTATTACAATGTATTTTTATTGTAGGAGACTAAAATGAAATCATTATTATAAATAATTTATGTAAGCTTAAAAATTTATTCATTTTATATAACGTTATAAATCTCCTTCAATATAAAAATTATTTAATCCACGATAATTTGGGATTGTACGAACGATACTTTATGAGGTATGTACTAATGATTATTAATAAAAATCTAAAGTTCAGAGTTTAACGCTAAATCCTTTAAAAAAAAGCGTTTCAAAATCAACCTAAACAATACGTCCATGTTATGGTGGAGGGGCTAGTCTCGTTATTCTTATGAGGCCTAAAACTATCTCAGTCGTTATATACAAGTGCTAATTTCACCAGAAATTAACAATGAAATAAACCTATTACTGCTTTTCTATGCCGTTGTGATTTCAAAGTAATGACTTGAGGGAATTTATTCCCGTCCTATGACTTTCTGTCCTGTAATCTTCGTAATTAGAGTGACAATACATGTTAATAGGCTCAAGAGATTTACTCAAATCAAAAGGTTTGTAACTCTTTCTGAACCCTTTTTTGCCATTGCGGGACGAATTAACACCATGGAAGTAAATTAAATGATTTAACAAGAGATATTAAGCTTTTTTTTTTGTTTTTTCTTATTTACGAGAGTTCAGTCACGGGGTGATAATACCGGAGTCGGGTAAATTGTTTTTCATGAGGACATTCTCAGAAGCAGCGAGTTTTAAAACGTGCCCCTTATTACGTGGTTCTAAAAATACAGCTGGATAATGTCGGTGTAATAAACCTCGCTCTCTTCCATGCACACAAATAGAGGTGGAGTATTTATTATATTTTTAAAATGCTGAGTATAATAAACTATTAACTACATTCAAAAACAAACAATTGAAACTTCTTAAGTCTTAAAACTTGACGCATTGAAAAACTAAAATGAATTGGGGGACGATAGGTATGGTAGGCGATTACAATACATTTATAAAAGACTTTAACAAGACGAAAATTTATTTTCTTTATTTTGAGATCAAAGCGTACCTAAAAATTACTTGACCGTAATAATTGGGAACAATTTACTTTTCGACGGCCTTTATGCAATGGGTCACGTGTGTCATTATAATAGGGTTTTAGTCAAATTGAATTCGAAAAATACCTGTTGGCCGGTCCGACGGACCGCTCGCGCCGTGAAATGGTTAACAGATAAGCGAGTCATTATGACCGACCACAATGCTGAACAGAATTGTGCTGTAAACTGTTTAGGTTGTGCTTTTTACGTCTTTTTACTGTGTAACGATATTGTTAGTTTTAAGTATCAACACACATATTTTTTGGATAAGATTGTACTCAGGAATGTATTTATGGTAGCCAGACTAGTTTTAGATGTCATAGGAGCCCTTGATTAATAAATAAGGTGGAATGTAATACAGTCAGCAAGGTATGCCCAATGTAATGTTCCACCAACACAAAGGTCTTTCGACATAGCAACTAGCGTTCGCGGCCCAACGATAGATGTCGTGACGTTGTATGTATGTATAATCAGAGTGAGAACTTTCATTGCGCGATACAAAATCGATACGTACATAAATAGTTTAGTGGATATTCGTTAGATGACGCTACGAGTATGTAAGACGTATATGGATTTTGCCATAAATTTAATCGCTTTGGGATTCTTCTTAAACCTATTCTTTAACAACTACAAGTAAACAAGCCTCTAGCAATTTTTATCATAATTCTAAGCATCACATTATACGACACCCTCCAACTAATGTACGACTAGAGGCTTTTACAAGTGAATAAATGTAGCGAACGTGGGCGAGCGGCGGCTTCCGAACCGGAAGCGGACGACGAACGCTTCCGGGAGGCCTACTTACCTTTGTTGTAACGTACATATGAACCGCAGTGATGAACGCGCTCCATCTTGTTCGTCAGATATGAGTCCTATTGAATACGGATTGTTAGAAATACGGTTCGGAAGGACAATATCGTTAATAATAATAATAACTTGTACCTTACACACGCTCGTATGAATTAAATCTAGGCGGAGCCTGTACTTTGTTAACTAGACTGATACTTACGAGTGTGTATTACTACACCGAGATAAATTACACCCAGACACAGAACAGATGATCGTGCTCATTGCACATTTATTTGTTCTAGGTGGGAATTGATCCCTCGACCTCTAACCACTAGGCCAACCGGGCCGTTGACTAACTTTTGTCCGGAATTCAGTTGTCCGTCGGGAACAGTTTTTTTTTCTTGACGAAAGTTATCCATTGTCCTTTTCTGTACTCTTGACAGCGTGTGTGCAAAATTTAATGATTATCAGTCGAGCAGTTAAATCGTAATAGCGTAATAAACACATAAACACATTTTTTGGACTGTTTAGTAGATGTTAAGACCGATTCATCATGTTAGGCGGTTACCAGAAAAAAAATCAACATTTTTTTTATTGATAACATAAAGTTACTACACAAAAATAAATAAATTCAGTTGACCAACAGAGAAAGAGATTCTGAACTGTTTTGTCGTTAATCTTCTTTATAAATAAAAATTTCGCTATCTTGATACTTATAAAACTCACAGATAATTCTAACCCTTTGTTATAAAATAAACAAATAATTTGCAATAAAAATATTGTGACCATAAATTGAGATAAAGACTATCCTTTAAATTTTTATAACATATAGATTACTAGCAACCCGCCCCGGCTTCGCACGGTTACAAATTATACACTGAAACCTTCCGCATGAATCACTCTGTCTATTAGTGAAAACCGCATGAAAATCCGTTCAGTAGTTTTTCAGTTTATCGTGAACAGACAGACAGACGCGGCGGGGGACTTTGTTTTATAACATGTAGTGATAAAGTTGAATAGTTTGTTTAAACACTTAAACTGGAAAGATATATATTTTTCTGACTCTTTTAATAGTTCTCCAGTATAAAAATACTCCACTTTTACAGCTTATAAAAGATAGTAAGATTGTATTTATCTTTACAATTCGACAGAGTTTATTATTGTAATAAACAAAATAAACTACCTAACTTAATATTTCGTTCAAGACTATATTTACAGGTTGCGGCTTTTATTAATAGTCTTATATAAAGGCTTCGTTCCCACGCCAAGTTGTGTGGGAAATTAGTCCGTTTCACGTTTGGCATCGAGCCAGGTATCGAACCTGCGTACTGCATATATTTGCAAACATTTTGATGGTTTTGTCAATAATGTTGCGATAGCGTTTAAAAAAAAGCACCTTGCTCCAAATTACATAATAACAGGTAGAGCTTTGTAGATTCCTGCTCGAATCTAAACCTCCTGAGTGCTATAGTACCTCTTAAATGAAACCGCGGTTTAATATCTCAAATGGAATTGATTTTCATTTGTTTAGTGTGTTTGTGGTTGGTGAGTAGGGTCGCCAGGAGTCTATGGGAGGCAGGGAGTTTTATGTTGTAAAAAGAGTGCAAGTAGCCACGGTTTTACAAACCGTAGAACAAATGTTTTATATAAACATACTTAAATACACTCACGTCTGAATCCCCGAAGGGGTAGGGATATCTACGTTTTGTTAACTATAATTTATATCCCACTTACGTAATAGAGGGCAAGCCTAGTGCTGTCAACCAGGCAATTTGGGAATTAAAGATTGCAAAATTTGGAGTATGTTGAAAGGGAAAAGTAGGTAAGAAGGGAAAGCAATGAAGTGTAAGGGATATTGCTTATACTGATGGATAAAGGAGTATCAGCAATAGCTCGAGCTGATCAGGGGCGGAAAGTCTGAGCCCTCTAACATATAAGACGTTTAGTTGATACGATGTTTTTATATAGGACTATTTATTTATAGTATAGTTCCTTGGGCTACTTACCCGACGTTTTAAATTGATAAGTAATATCCTAGTTTTTTTTCTTATATATGTAAATACAGCAAACAACACGATTGACGCCAATCTGTATCATGCATTGCCAACCTATTTGTCTGAGGACGTCACTTAAATCACGCTTGAAACATCGTGTTATTAAAGAATTTTAACTTTAACTACTTATAATTTATATAACACATGTCGTTAAATGCGAACACGTCTGCCTAAATTTTGGAGTTATGGGCGTAAATATACCACGTTACCGTACACAGGGTTTACAGAAAAGTGTGGTCAAATTTTAATGGCGTTACGTGTAACTAAAAATAGATAGATATATAGATACTCTCTATTGCACACCATAAATAGGATACAATTAAAAGACATACATTAGAAACAGTAGTACAATGGGCGGCCTTATCGCAATCTGCAATCTCTTACAGGCAACCTTTAGATGGAATATACTAGGTATAGGTAATTTGTGGTGCACATTTGTCTTATTAGCACTTGGGTGTACGATCAGAGTAGAAAAGAAAAAATAATAATTTGGGTAATAGTGCCAATATACATTTGAATCGCATAAATCTATTTAGGTATTACACATACATACATAACACGTAGTTATTACAGAGATAAGTAGTGATTCTTGAAGAGCTTTTGAAAAGTAGTTTTTGTCTGTGCTCGTCTTATAGCTTCCGGCAAGGAATTCCATAGGCGTGCGGCTAGTTGAATTGTTTGAAAAAAAAAAGAAATTGTTTCATTTTTTTTAATAGCTTTTCCTGGTATAGACCCAGGTGCACATTTCTAAACACTATATTATCAAATGTTATGTTCATTTAAACGATTTTGTTTTTATTTCCTTATGCGGAAAAATCGGACATTCCATCAACATCCTTATTATTAAATACCTATGGTTTCATTCATGTCAGCCCTCTCTGTCTCTTTGTCTTATGAAATATTAGTTTTATCGGTAAATTTTCAACTTGAATTTGTCAGTTTGAAAACCTTTTTGTAACATGCTGTATAATATACTAATTTAGATGCGAGTAAACCTCAACAATTAACCTAGTATCCGTACACTCATAGAAAGATCCTGAGTGCTTGTCAAACAGCACTTTGATGGCTCAGCAAATATGTTTTGGCAAGCTCCAGGCAACACTTGGCAGCTCTGGAAAGCTTCTAATTACCACATGAAAGCAGGTGCTGAGAACCTTGTATTTGCGTTGGCAGGAAACCAAACAAACATGGTACGCGACTGTTCCACCGTGAAATGGTTGTTGGTAGTTTAATATAACTGTTGTTTTCTTAAATAGTCCTCCTTTCCTCCTTCCTTCCTCTTTAAATCAGAATAATTATTAATCAAGAGTTGATATAATCGTAGTAAAAATCTTATTCTTTTCAATATGTAGATCTATATTTGTATAAAAAAGAATAGTATATCTGTAAGCAGGTTCATAGGAATATATTTTAAACCTTACTATTTTCTGACACCATCTGTTCTCCGCAGTGTTACTTGCCCTTTAAAATCACGCCAGTGCTCTCGACGTGGTTTGATAACAAGATAATTAGGTTTAAAAAATATATATAACCGATTTAAATGCACCTAAATCATGATAAAAAATAAACCCGTCATCAGATCTTTACGAAATTTAAATTCCGTTTCAGAATAAACCTCTTTCAAACAAAAAAAGAATTTGGAAATCCATCTATATATGACGGAGTTATGTCCAAACATACAAAAAAAAAACATCCGAATTGAAAACCTTCTCCTTCTTGAAGTCGGTTAAAAACACACTTGGCATTTAATCTATACTTAATATTATAAAGCTCAACAGTTATTTTTTGTTTAATTATTTATTTGTTTAAACGCGCTAATCTCTTTAACTGTCAGTCAGATTTTTTTATAATTATTTTTGTTTTGGATAAGGTATTATTGAAGAGGAGAGAAGTAGAGACCATGAACGCAGGTGAAACTGCTAATTAATATTATAATATTCTGGGATATACGTATACACCGCTCTATCTACACTCAAAGTGCATAGGTAAGTACTAAGGGAGCTAAAACAAGCAGACACATACTTAGATTTATTTCTTTTTTATAATATTTATGAACAAATGCCCAGACCAATGTCAATTGACATGTTCACGTATACAAATATTTGTACTGAGCGGGAAGCGAGAATAATATCATATTTGTTATAAAAACTCTTCACCGAGAAGTCTTTAAAAATTAATTTAGATAGTTTTATCCACCCTTAATCCTTTTTAATCCAGAATTTAATACTAATCCATTAAATTCCAGTACTTAGACATATTTGTAAAAGTATGTAAAAGCTTGTTTCAGCATTTTTTTAAAGAATAATCCCAATGACAGAAAGAATATAATGATATGTGTATTTATAACACTTGCTGATAATCAGCGAGTTCAGCGCTTTCAATGGCGCCATAACAACATTGAACCCGTAATGAACGGAGGCGTCGCTAAATGTCACTATAAATAATATTCAATATGTTTTATATTCAGTCATATTTATATTAAAGTAAATCACTTGTAAATGGTAATGACAGCAATTAAGCAGCTTAAAGCGCTCAACATCATATTCGATAAGTTTCACTTCCTTTTTTCCATGGTCTAATATATCAGAAGAACTGCACCTAATCTTAAATTTCAGGGATGGACATAAACGTAACATGCTTTCATAACACAAAGTAGCCGTATTATTATAGTTTAAGCTGTTCAAAGCAACAGATCTAGATCCTAGTTCCCCCTTTCCAGGCTACAAGTTACGCCCTACTTGCAAATGTGGTAAGGACGGGTACATCCCCTCTACCCCACCTGACCCAAAACTACCCTAATTAAATGTTAGCAAATTACTCCAAATTTACGAAGCGATTAACATGGAGAAGAGGTACCTTGTTCCAAATTGTTTATAATTAAGTTCTAAAGTTATGTGATTTATTTAGTGAGGTCAAACAAACGTAGCATAATTCATTACTGAATCTGTCTTTGACTAGAATAATGGTATTTATGGTTAATTAATTAGTTTTCTGAAATATTTAAATTAATTGTTACTACAGAGACAATTGCATATATACACAGTAGGTTCTCATAATATTGCTCTTATAGTATTTCATTTAGGAACTTGCCATACCAATAGCTTAAAATTAAACAATTGACAGTTTTTTTTCTTTAAATTTCTAATGCTTTAATATTTTTTGGGACGTATTATAGTATAGGTGTAAATCATCGTTAATATCCAGTCATAGATTCTGGATAGCAACTGACTCTGGCACTATTCTTTGCCAATAAATCTCAATACATACCTATTTGTTAATACGTGAAGGCAATTCTTTGTACGCATTTTGAGAAAATTTCGCGAACGCAATAACGTGAGATTTGGAATACTTAAAGTTTATGTTTAGAAGAATTACAGAAAGCTAAATTGTTCAAATAATATGCGTTACGAATTAAAAATTAAGTGAAAACAACTACCTCACGCATCACGTGTCCAGTACGTATGTTGACAGTTCATGGTACGCAAGTCTATACAATCTCAGATCAAGTTACACTGGCCAATGAAATAAACCAAAAATGAATTATGGTTGAAATTTGACGACCACGCGATCTCTAGTTTACCTTAATCATTAAAATAAAAGTTACCTTAATTAAATAAAAAAATGGAGCCCTTATCCATCGCCCGTGAGTTAAAGTGCTGATAAAAAATTGAATTAATATCGATTCATTCTCAGCCCCAAGGGAAATTTCTCATCCGTCTACCTTATTTCATTAACATCGGATTAGTAACTGAGCCGTGATTTTTTAACTTCGTTTACAAAAACCTTTCTCCACTCTTGTCTCATAAATATTCATTGTGAAACTTAAACTAAGTCTATCTCCAACTCTCGGTTGACTTTTTGGCCAAATTTCATTACAATCGATTCTTAGCTTTAGACGTAAAAAGCTAATAGACAAATAACTTTCTTGCTTAGCATAAAACTCTCCTAAAGACTTCCCCAATGACTACTCTTTCGACACCCTCAGTCCACAGCTTCCTATTTCTTGATCAGGTCGATCCACGGGACGTGTTGCTTTTAATTACGTTTTTAGTATTATGTAACGGGGTTCTTTTGTATGAAGGTTCTGGACTAGTGGGCGGCTTAAAGAAATAATTTATTTCAGACAAAGTTCATACAATTATTTTTAAACTTTCGCGACTTTTATACATATTGAATTTGTAACTCGGGATTTAATCGCGATAATATTTATAAGGTACAATACCTTTTTATAGTCCACCCGTGAACATGATCGGTGCAATTCGATCGAAACGTCGGGTAAGTCCCGAATTACACATCTAATAAACTCCATACATTTTTTACAATATTAGTTAATAACAGTAGTATGTATTTTAATTTTACAAAACTCGCATAAACCCCTTCATAATTTTGTAGGCGATATTTATCGGCGATGATCCTATGAATGCTATTTCTGCTGGTTCGCACTTGTTTTAGCAGACAGAGAGGCAACTCTTTTTCGGATAATGGCATCCACTCTTGCTTCCGTTAATATGCCGCAACCCTCACGTGATCTCTGGGTATAGTCGATCCGCAGGTTGCTCTTGTAGAAAGTTTGACATACATACAAACACTTACGCGTATATCAGGCATGTAGGTAGAGATATATTAAACTACCACATTTTGCCAACTATAATTAAAACTTTGGCAGTAAATTTTAAACGGAGTAATTTTGAGTACTTCTCTACTACGACTTTACTAATTTGCGCCGAAACGTACTTAAACTAGTGACCAAAAGATTTTGTATTCAAATTCCTTAAGTAGAAATTAATTAAGTAGAAGAAGGAAGTAAGGACCGCCTGGTGACTAGGGTCATTATAGGTCCATTTTATGTTATTGGAGATAGGGTTGTTAAAACACAAATGACACCACTACATAACGTTGCATGTACCTATTCATTATAATCACTGGTTACCACTTGCCATCAAGTAGCCCGTGTGCTGATTTACCAATTTATTTGAAGGAAAAAATCTATTTTTCGACCTACAATACATTTATATATTTTTTATGTGATAAGAGGCAAACGAGCAGACGGGTCACTTGATGGTAAGTGACTACCGCCGCCCATGGGCACCTGCAACTCGAGAGTTGTGACTCTCAGTACGTGGCCGGCCTTTAAGGTGGGAGTAGGAAAAGGAGGGGAGGGGGTAGAGGGGGGGGGGGATGGGGAGAGGGAACGGTTAGGGCCTCTCCAATAACTTAACTAGCTCGGCGAAATACAAGGAAGCATTGCTTCACTGCCGGTTTTCTGTGAGGTCGTGGTATCACTCCGGTCGAGAAGGCCCATACGTGCCGAAGCATGGCTCTCCCACGACAGTTAAAAAAAACACCCAAAAATTAAATTATCTAATATATTAATATATTATAAAAAAAAATTCTTTAAAATGCCGTCCGCCAGAGGTAGGTACACCGGCACAACTCATACGTTGCGGTAACGCGAGTAATTAAGGATTTCTCGCGACTGACCGCATGCCCGCCTCCTCGGTTGCCATTTTTATTTTATTTTATGTCTGGTTGTACTTTACGTTTACATTTTTAAGGAGGTAGCTAAATAAAGATAAGCTTTTGCGTACAGTTTATGGACAGTTTAATATTTTTTTTTACGATGAGTCTAAAGTTTAGGGTCAGTTTAGTACTAACTGCAGGTTTGCGGCTGAATATACTCATATTTATGTAATGAGAGTTAGGTAGTGAGTTGTTGTGTTAACCAACTTTGCATATTTAAAATACTGTATGTGGATACCCTTACACGTGACGATATATGGTTACAACATAGGTACTGAGTACAGATATGATGGCTGACAGAAGTGTGTGGAGATAAAAATGCTTATTAGATGACCTCAAGTAATTTGATGAGATCAGAAAGATGATGATTAAAGTATTATTAGTAAAACGTTTATTAATATAATACTACAAGCTGTTGCCCGCAAAATTTTAGTGAAATCTATCCTGCAGGACCCGTACACTTTTCCGGGATAAAAAGTAGCCTATGTGCTATTCTAGACTGTAATTTATCTCAGATCCGTTTAGCCGTTTTTGCATGAAAGAGTAACAAACAAACACCCATCCATCCATCCATCCATTCACATAAACTTTCATCTTTTAATGTACTCCCCCAGCCATCGTTCAGTTTAAACACTGACAATTTACACATTAAATAGCTTATCGCTGACCTTGTTTCAGGGTTGGAAAATTTCATTATGTGTAATACGAGTAGGTACGAGTTTGTCGGCTTGCATATTACTTAAACCCCCGGGAAACTTCGTACAGCGACAGTTCAAAGGATAACTGCTCTTATCGCAATATAACTTACTATTCGATATATTCCCTCTCTGGCTTTAATCTTCCGAATTGCGTACCAAGTAATAAGCAATTAGTGATCTATGTTAGATATGAATTTAGATCTAGTTTCGAGCATCGGTTATGGAAATTAGGTAAAATAATTTTTTTTTACGCAAAATTTTGATCAAATTGCACCGAAAGTGGTCAAGAATAGATTAGACCTTAGCAAAGCCTCTATAAAGTGCAAATTTTCATAATCTGGTCTTTTTTCCTTCGCTCATGATTTTCTTCAACAACTTGCTAACTCATTTAATTACTATAAATGTAATTTGGAATGATCAACACTGACAATGGAAAAATCTATTCATACTTCCTTCCTGGAGAATTATTTTATAAATTTTTCTCTCCACGGCTTTATTAACTTCCAACACACTATTAAACTAAAACAAAAAAGTAATAAGCGGAAAATTTTCTAAACTACGAACTTGAAACTTGCACCGTAGCATGCATAAACCGGACGTTCTCCACAATTCCATTACAAGCTGGGTGCGGTGGTTTAGCATAAGTTGTAGACAAAGTAACTACTTAGGTTTTATTGCCTTTTTTTAGTATTTAATCTAAAAGCACTACGAACCTACATTCAATGTGAAGGTATCTTAAAGCACCTGAAATGGAAAAATGTTACCTCTGAATGTTTACTATCTCTTCAGAGGCGCTATTGAGGGAAATAAAATTAAGAAGGTTCTCGGTAAATGGCTATTTTCATCTTTATTATTTGGAATCCATCTTATAGATTTCTGAGAGATTTTATGTTGGAGAGTTTAGGATATACGTACTGCCATGTTATTAGGGATCTATTGACTGGCTAGTAATATGGAGATAATTGATTTTAAATAACACTCATTTACAGTTTATTGCAGAACTTAGGATCACTAACCACTAGACCAACAAGCCAGTCGACCTTGAAGAATAAAGGTCGTGATCCATTCTTAAAAAAAAATATTCGTGATAAGTTGTGGGCCACTAAAAATACAATCCAGCCCATAAGCATTTTGATTGTGAAAACGCGGGTAGATTTATATCGCGGTTTTGGGCGGCCATTAAACGCCTCGTTATGGCCCATTAAATTAATATTCAACTGTAGCTGACGATATTTACATGTTATTGCTGTAAGACGAGTCGATCGTGAATTGTGTCATGGCCTGTGTTGTCGTTGTATTAATTATATGTACATCAAACATGGTTTTATTATATCTAGTATACCTATTTGATTTGGTTTCCAAGGTTTATTAGATACGCATTACGTGGGAGAGCCATGCTTTGGCACGTATGGGTTGGCTCGACTCCGATCGATACCACGGCCTCACAGAAAACCGGCAGTGAAGCAATGAGTGAGTGAGGTTACCGGAGGCCCTAACCCTTCCCTCTCCACTATTCCCGTCCTTCCCCTCTCCCCTCTTCCCACTCTATCCCCCTCCCCCTCTTCTCCTACTCCCACCTTAAAGGGCGGCAACGCACTTGTGACTCTCGAGTTGCAGGTGCCCATGGGCGGCGGTAGTCATTTACCATCAGGTGACCCGTCTGCTCGTTTGCCCCCTATACCATAAAAAAAAAATGAATTGACAGCTGATATCAGCTTTTTTTTACAGTGACCATTACCCCTTTGCTAAATAGGCTTAAATAGGCTAAAGTATTTAAAACGATGATTGGTAATGACAAAATCTCATCACACGGCTCCACCCCAGCAATTAAGGTGTCATTCAAATCTGAGCTTTAAAACTTGATCGTATAATACATTTCATAATGTCAAAATGAAAAAACGCGAAGTTGCACCTCGCCGGCGACGCGTGGTAAAGCACGCTGCCGACTAGGGGTAGCCTCAATTTCAGGCGGTGCCGTGCTGTAGCTGTGCCGTTGCAGTGCCGTTATAGTGTGTGATGACCTTAACATGACAATTGCATGTATGTCGATACTTACGTCCATCGTAATGTACTGAAAATTGCAAAATGCTTAGTAAATTAAAGTAGAAAGTAAATTTTATGGCTGTTTTGATGAGGATGAGGCAAATTGTGTTATTTTTCTTTTGGAATTAATTTACTAGTAGTTATATCCCCTTCGTCCGAACCGACTTACAGTTTTACGGTGGCCATTTATTTGACTTTGACATCTGAAAAACTGTGGATCTTAAAGATGTTTTTTTTTATAATTTTCTAATGTCTGTATTTTCCTCCTAGTTGTCATTTTTATGTGTTTTGAGTACAACCACTTTTTCACTCTAAACTATTCAAAAACATTCTTAATTTCTTTCTCCCTTTACCTAATCTTTCCTTATCCTAATAGAAATGTAATGGCAAACTTCTGCATGATAAATATTTTTTTAAATATTCGAATTTTTTTTGAAGCTACGTCGGACTTGTGATTAAGTGTGTTAAGACTGAGTTCACATCAGTAATGTGACGGGAACTCACTCCTAACACAGTTATGTAACTTCCTTGCTAGGTTAACAAAATGTTATTGCCACGAAGTGGAGAAATCAGTTTTGTATCTATAGGTATTCAGTAATTAAATTGCTAAAGACAAATGAATAAAATTATCAGCCGCCCATCTAACAGGCAGCAAATCTAAATAATATACGAGCACGACCCTTTGGGGTCTTACTAGTAATTTTTTAGAATCACTGATTGTATGAGTTCGATTTATACTCTACTAGCAGTGCCCCGCGGTTTCACCCGCGTAAGTCCCGATCCCGTGGGAATATCGGGATAAAAAGTAGCCTATGCGTTAATCCAGGTCTCCAGCTACCTATATACCAGTTACCATAGTTTCATCGCAATCGGTTCAGTAGTTTTTGCGTGAAAGAGTAACAAACATCCATCCATCCATCCATCCATCCATCCAAACTTTCACACTTATAATATTAGTGGGATTCACTCGTCTTACACTCCTTCATAAGTCTGTTATAAACACAGATTTATTGAACTATACCTGCTTATTCTCATTTTTTAAATTTAATATGAATTTATTTTAACCCTTTAATGACTAAATAAATAGTAAATAAATATCTAACAAATATCTATATTTTACATGAAATTTTAGTGTATAAAAAGTAATTTACGCTTATTTTGCCAAATAACATTACATCATTTTGAAGACCTTCTTTTGATAAACGATGTTTTTTCACCTTACTTAATAGAACCTCTGCGGAGAAAGGTCGTTCAACTCGTTGGTCAACGACTTGTCTGAGGTCTCCAATATCTCGTATACAATCGGTAATAACTGTAACAAAATGTTTATACTTATTTTTTATGAAAACGTCTCGATATGAAACTCTGCTCCAAGTATTAAAAATGTAAATAGATATACCGTTAAATGATAAAATATCGTAACGGTTTCCTCTGGTTATGTTTTTGTCACAATTCATTTTTAACACGATTTTATTAGCTTCACTTGTAACTAAGTAATATATAAGTGTTTTGTCAGTAGTTTAGTTACCATGGTACAGGGTCTGCCTAGTTTGAGATTAAAAAAAAACGGTATAAGTAAAGTACCCGATTTCGGCCACTATGAGTCGACAGTTAATTTTAATCTACTTCTAATTGCCGTATCAAAATTAAACTTTGTATGTATATGCGTTGACAATACTATAATTTGGCATCTTGGAGCCGATCTGCTGAGCTAGGAGGTGGTGGTGGCTGATCTGATGAGATAGTGGAAATTTTCAGTGGCTACTAGTAATCCCCTCGAGTTGGGACTCAAATAATTAGCTTAGACGAGTGCAATAGATTGGGCTTAGTAGCTTTGGTCTGAGAAGGTAGATAGTGGAATTGATTAACTTTTTAATTTAGTTCGATATTAAAGCATGTTTTTGTTAGTTTTTCTTAACTATAATTTATAACGTAGAGTGTACAGCAGCAAATACCGTATATTTAAGGTATGAAGGTATGAAAAGTGTGCATGTGTGCGTAAAAAACCCCATTAAATTCTTATTAACTGCTCCAGCTAAGCTGAATGCTGTTATTAATACTGTGTACACGTTGTTAGTGGATAGAAATCCAACCTACATCAAATTTTTTGTTTATAACAAACAACAAGAAATCATGAATACAAACAAAAAACCCGACTGCGTTAAAAATATATATATAGTTTTGTAATCACCTTTTAAAGCCTATACATTTTGACGCCAAAAATCCCCCTTTTTTTGACACATTCGCCATAAAGACGAGACGTACACACATTCATACAAATACACGTCAAACACATGACACTCCTTCTTGACTATGCCGCAGTTGGGGTAAATTAGGAGTAGGTCATTCTAAGGGCGTGTTCTTTTAGCCAATTTTAAAAACAGAAAAACATTCTGTATAAAATAAAGCATTTTATGAAAACCTGTTTCCATTTTTATGATAAATTAGTTCATATGATAAGTGCGCTCGTTGTGTAGTAAAGTGACTCCTTTGTATTTTAAATATCTTTGAAGCTACGGGTACAAGGTACGCGATATTTCAAATAAATTGTCACATTTGTTCTGCGTTTAAAGGCTCTTGCTATCACAAACAGACAATACCTCGTTAAACGTTGCTACACTGTACACAAGAGCTTAATCTGGTGAATTATTTCAGAAACTTTGCTGAAACAAAAAATAATTTTACACATGCTGTAGTCACGAAGTGGGCACGTTACTCTGAATTTGAGAATAGTAATTATGCGATACGGTTATTATACGTATCTTAACTAATGGTGCTTATTTTGATTGAATTTTTTTTTAAACCTTTAGCTAAATTAACTTTTTTAAATATTTTATTACTACATGGACTGATCGTAGTTTAGTTTCCATTTAATTAGAAAAGTACCATCAATTTATCCTAAATTATTAATAAAAATGTAATTTTAAAACACACATGATAGAAAGTCGCTTCTAAATAATTGAACCCTCACCATTCCTTCATCGGATTACTAGTCGCCGACAGAAGTTCGATCCTTTCTTACCCTTCACTGTCGACACACCAAAAAGTTGTACATAACGCACTCCTTTTTGGTTCTAGTCGCCATATTCCGGCATGAACTGACTGCGTCTATTTTTCTAAACAATTATAGTCTTGAAATATTCAAGAGTAGAGTGAATAGGTTTCTCTTGAATAGGCGTGTCCCATCTTCGTCTTCATCGTCACTTTCCATCAGGTGAAATGGAAGACAAAGGCCTATTTTAATTTATCAATAAAATAAAAAGATATGTTATGTAGAAAGAATAATTCGCTAGATAACCTGAAGAACCAAGAACGCGAAAGTGTATAAGTACAGACATGAAGAAAGGTAAAAAGTGAGTGGTCCTGAAGCGATGTTTGCTTTGAAGGTTATTGCCATAAAGGTTCCACCTCCGCAGCTCCGGTACCTCCCGTCGATCGGAAGCGGAAATCGATGGCAAACACACTCACGACCATTTCTGTTCGAATTTGTATCGGTGATTTCAGATTTTTCGTTTGTTTTTATTGTTATGTCATACGGGAATGTAAATTAAAATGCACGGGCCTGTGAATGGTGGCTTGTTTATCGTGACACGTGTGTTTGCCGACCCTTTTCCATCTGTTATATACAAATGTGTTTGTTGTATTTAATGGAATGTATATTATACAAGATGACACATAAAGCTATGCTCATATTTTAGAATTAACTGCCCTCAAAAAAGTTTTAGGAACCTTTGTGATTTTGTGTTGAATATTGACTAATAACGCTTATATTTCGTGAGAAAGAGCTGATGTGAATGAAACTATAGGTACCTATTTAATATCAAGGGAATTGATATAATGTCTGGATTTATAACAATGTCGGTATAAAAAAATAAAGTTAGTAAAATTGATTATGACAAAAAAAAATGTTGTTTATTGATGTACACCTGAAAAAGCATTTTCCAAATTAAAGTAGGTATTTTTTTCCAAATTAATTTTTATCTCTAATCATTTGTATTTGAAATGAGTTTTAATATTTACGAAAGACTAACACAAAAAAAGAAATTAAAACTACAGAATCCATTTTTAAGAAGTAAACTCAGGGAATTCTTATTCAGTCGATTTTTCATTAACTAATTTCTACAGATCAGTCGAGAACTAAAACTTAAGACCTTTAAACCTCAAAATAATTAAGAAAGTACAAAAAAATATTCCACATCGGCATACTCGGAAATCAAATACTGAAACTCACATTTTTCATCATAATCCAACATGAAATAAATATTAAACAAACTATCTTCTCTAACGGCGACAACTACATGTTACTTATACTCATAAAAGCATATTAGTATCATAATTATTACGAAATGAGACTTAAATGAATATAAACTCCAATTATTCCGCATGAACCAAAAGCCGCAACATTGGCTTACGGCCAACAGCGGCGAATATCTATCCATCTATGTAACTTAAATTTCCTTTAATAAAAAGCACTAAATAAACAAAACGATCAATACATTGTTTCAGTGGATTAAGACTTAAGAATAAACTTGTTAAGATATAATCCATGGTCTATATAATACTCAGAACATTAATATCGAGTTGTTAAAGTTGTCTGAATTTTGTAACGAGTATAAACAGAGTCTATATTTAGTTTTATGTGTGTGTGATAATAGCCTTTAGATGATGATCTTTTGTAGATTTTTTATGGTGCTTCATTCAATGACCAGTTAATACTGCAAACAAGCACCCCGCATTCATGAAATTGGCAACCGTGTCTTTAGTTTGTAAGGCGATTGACGCCCAACAATAGCGACCGAAATCGCGGGCTAACTCTATAATATAATGAAGAATCTTAAACAAAAAATGAAGTTCGCCCGTTGAATATAGCCACACACACACGACACATAATTGACACATCCTAGCGTTCAATATACGGTATGTAGGTAACGCAAAAGGCGGTGGATCACCCATTAATATAAAAAATCCACAACTACGCTTTATTATCATCCTTATACAAAGCTCCCTCGAAATCTGACGTCAGATGTTATTATCTTTCATCGCTTCAAAGACTGAACCAGCCATAAAACAAGTATAAAACACTGATTTCTTATCTCTTAAAGCTTTCAACACACGTTCGAGAACTTTCCACTGAGTTGGAAACACATTTGTTAAATCCTGTCAGGTATTATAAGGACTATTTGATCTGGGTAAGATATGGTCTGACGTCTAGAGCTAGGCTGTGATGTAGATAAAGTGCTTCTGATTCTCATTCTTTTAAAGATTATATTTTTAGATATTTTTTGTTCCTGTCTTTGCTGGTTTATTTTGGTTATTATACTGACATTATTAAAATATATTTTTAATTTTATCTTTCTTCATTTAATGCGAGAACTATTATAATATTAAACATGTTTCGTTTCTCACAAAGAACATTGAAATAGCCCATTTCTTACAAACGCAGTATCATCTGTATAAGACCCACAAATACCTCGATTTAAGGGTCAATTGAACAATATCTGTCATATGTAAAGTATCTGTACATCATCGAGAGTGTGGGCGGGATTTAAATGTACCCGCATGACGCAGGCGAGCCACGTCACCGTGACTGAGGGGTCTAGCGACCCCTTTTATAGGTGAATGTGTTGTAGGTATTTATCGGTTCGCAAGTGTAAACTTTTTTAACTCTATTAAGGTTATTTTTTTTTAAGAATAAGAGTTTTCGTATAACGTATGTGAAAACGACACTTATTCTCCAAAAAAACGTATCGATGGTTTTTATCGATTCTTACAGTTCGTGTGAGATTGGCGATTTCGAGGTAGATACTACTAAAAACACTGTTTAATTTACATTAAAAATGACTAAGTTGGAAATAAAAAAAACATGATATTGTGGTTTTTTACTTATTTTTTCTTTGTTTCGCATGCATACTGTTCTGTACTATTCTGTACAAAATAAATTTTATTGGACATTTTTTCGTACAACTATTTCTGTTGGAAAATATTAAGCTTTTATATTAATAGGGTTTTATACGTTAATTTACCAGTGTTAGATGAATTGATGGCAGTGTTACTTACTGAGTACTTCTACTGAGATTTCGAGCTGATTCTCAACTCAAAGTACACAAAATATAACATGAACGCGTCAAATATAAAGCATGACATTATAGTAAATTAGCATGTCTGTGTACGGTACGGTATTACGGTATTTCACTTTAGAAATTCAACAGCAACAATTCTAAACATGTTCAGGATTATCTAAATGTACGACTTGTACGTGTTTGTGTACAAAAACATTTCAACATGTCTGAAATAACTTGTGTAAAGGTTGTATTAAATAAAACATAAGCTAAGTAAACGAGAATTAACTGTTCATTAAATATATACGGTTTTACATACGTGTGTATTTCGAGGATGCTCGAAGTTTTGGACCCCACGGGGGTTCTTTATCAAGTGCTGAAGCGATCTTAGTCCTGAGAGTTAGCCGGGTTTGTAATAAGAAAAAGCATATTTATTGTCAACCCTAATTGCATACTGTACTGCTCTTTATCCAAATTTTATACAAAATATGAATATAAGTTTCTTTGTTTCTTGTAACACTGAACTACTCAACTAATTGGAACAAAGTTCCTTATCACACGTTACACTTTAGACGCTCGGCGGATCGGGGTTAGACGAAAAAAAATGTTAACGCAACGAAAAATGCTGACCGCGAGTTGATTTATTTTATTTACGCCATCTGTGGATTCGGCGCGATACTCCTGTTCTATAGGTACTAATTATTCATATGTTAGTTCGGATAATTTTCACAGATGGTGCAATTTAATTTGGACTTTTTACAATATTTACTATAATTTGATACATTTTATCCATTAAATATACTGGTGGCTTTTTGTAAAATCGTATTTTTTTTTGTGGAAAATTACGTTCTTACAGGAAATACAACTATGCAGTTGAACTTAAAATGTAAAACTGTATCTATATACAAAATTTTATAAAAATCGTTAGAGCCGTTTCCGAGATACCCGAAATATAAATACATACATACAAGAATTGCTCGTTTAAAGTAATAAGATTTATATTTAGCGAAAGGAACTTTGTTCCAGCCGGGTTCAAAACCTACTATAGGGCATGTAGTATTTTATCTTGTTGCTAGTGTTCAAAACGATTACATCCTCTCACAGTCCATATATGAATGTTTGTGAACAGTAAATACGCACCGACTTTAATAAGTTCGTGTCACCTCTTTGCGAGCGAACGTCTTAAAGAAAAAGCAATAAAACTCTTTGAAGTTCGTTCGTAGCACGTAATTCGTAGCTCGTAGAGCTTTGACTGTAGCACGTAGCTGCTACGACATTTTATGTTGTGCATTTTGCGATTTGTACATATTTTAAGTAATATATGTATTGTAAGTAATATAGACTATATGTATATCATCATCCCTGTATTTTTCAGAAAGGTAAGGTAGATATTTAGGTATTGTATGTACGATAAGTGGGATTTTGTTTTAGTGAGGAGACTCATTTTTACTCGCGTCGAAACGGAGGAGGTATATACGTTTAAGGTGAAAAATTGTTTGTTTGTTAACCTCCGATGCAAAAAGGAGGGGTGTTATAGTTTTACATGTGTATCTGTCTGTGATTTAATTTGTTTTGTTCGAAGATCATCAGCTCTTTTCTAAACGTTGAAGGGATTTAAGACTCGGGAATATTTAAAAAAAAATTTAATGCTTGTTCGTATTAGTCTTTTTGCCAACCCCTCACTGTTTGGGGTTCGAACCTCCAACCAGCTGAACGCTAGTGTCAGGTATTATAGCCATATTGTATACTAGCAGCGCCCTGCAGTTTCACCCGTGTAAGTCCCGATCCCGTGGGTCCGTCATCGCAATCGGTTCAGTAGTTTTGGCGTGAAAGAGTAACAAACATCCATCCATCCACACTTTCACATTTATAATATTAGTGGGATAATTATCTAGCACGCCTTTTTTTACAGTGTTGCCTACATCCGATCTTTTTAATTTTTAATAAAATAATAAGTTTATTGTATAAATTTTAATAAAAGTGACACAAATCCCATAACTTTAAAAGTTTAAGCTTATCTTATACGATATTAACCGTAGCCCTAGGAAATCATGTCAGAAAGGGTCCTAAACCCTTTCTGACATGATTTCCTTCAAATACCAAATTTAGTATCTTCTCACGTACTATGACACGGTGTCTATAATAGCACCTCAATTGTGACGTCATTGCGAAGCCTTTTCAAATGTCGTTGTTCTTATTGACAACCATTTAAAGTCTATGACATTGTGTTCGAAGGTTTTTATAGGGTAGACCAGTAATGGCTATGAATACGGATTTGTCGCATTTTATTCAGGAAATGTAATTTTACTAATTTCTGTGTGATGGGATTTTTTTAAATATTTGTAAGCGGTCGCTACAGGTGTGTGGTATCCCTGTTGAGGATGCTGGCTGGCTGAGAATTGATTACCGCTCATTACCATAGGAGTGTATATGACGGTGGCGATGATGATGTTGCTGATCTGCTCTATGAAGGCTCTGCTTCCAATCACGTCAGGGTTACCACGGTCTAGGAAAGGATCCTCCGACCAGGTGAACACTCACCACCAAAAATCAGAAATAGAACACTACACTAGTTTTGTAGGGTGTCGGGTGTTCCCCATAAGGGCGTCTCTACTTCGAGTAGAAATTTTCTGTGCATGTGCTTTACTTCCTCCAATTGTAAACGTTTATTAAAACACGATATAAACCCTTAAAACACCAGTCACTTGTAAATAAATTAACGGAATATTTTTTTACCTCTTGAAATACTTTCAAAATGGACTCATACATCAGAGTACGATAGATTAATACCGGACAGGCGAGGCCTGGCCGCTATCATATTGCAAATAAAATATGCGGGGGCAGGCAGAACCCGTAAATCAGCCAACCTCTCACTTCCGTACGAAATGTTCGCCATATTTCCAAGTTGAATAAGCCACCCACTCTGAATATCAATGGCAGTGGTTTATTTAAAGATATGATGATAAATAAAAGGCTAGATATTCATCTGAGCCCAAAAATATGTGTAGTTGGTGTCAGAGATTGTACACATACATACACACATGTATATACTCTCGTGTATTTCATGGAATGGGTAGGCAGGGGTGTATTTAAGCACCCACTTTTTGCTTACTAAAATTTCATCGGGCCTTTTGGTAATTAAAGATGGATAAACTGGGAGTATAATGAAAAGGAAAGGTAGGTAAGGAGGGAAGGCAATGGAACCTCTAAGATCTTTTGTATACATATATAATGGCATTATATTACCTTTTAACCAACTTAAATAAAAGGTTTAGATTCGCAAACTGTAATTTTTGTAAAACTTTTATTTAACGATCTATGTGGCGCCACGATAGTGTCGTTCGATTGACACTCTGTCATATTTGTATACATGATTATATATTTTTTAATTACCCAGGTTTTTCTAAGTATTAATACGTTGGTTCAATCTCAGAAGATCCATTGGCCAGATCCATAATGGATCTAGTGACAATTTTTTTTTCTCATTAGGTCTATTTTTATAAAAAAATAAATAAAGTGGATATAACGAGAATTAAAAATTAAATTTGTATTTACAAAAGAAAATGTATTTAAGTATGTTTATCCGTGTTCTAGAACAATCTATGCTTAGTTTGGGTCTAGCGCTGTGTAATATGTCCCAGGATATAGTTTTTATTTTTACATGTTAGTTGTGTAACTTTGACCTGGTTACATAGAGGCCAACGCCTTACAGTGAATGTTTTCTTTTCTGCTTTCTCCGGATTAATTAAAACTTTTACGTACCGCCTTTTTGTTAAGGTCCGACATAATTCGCAAGCCGGTGGCCTGAATGGTTTTTCTTATTTGCTTTTTGTATTGGCGTATTTTTATAAATTTGTAGTTAAAAATGCTTTGTAGAATCGATAGACTGTATCTGACTATATCTGTATCAAAGTTGTGTGTTCTATGTATTTTTATACAACTTCTTTATCCATTATTTATATGGATATTATACTACGTGAAAAAAGTTCTTCGTACGAAATTTTTAAGAAAATTTCGCGAACGAGGGAACTTTAAATTTGGAATACATAAAGTTTATGTATAAAAATGCAGAAGGCTAACAATTTTAAACAATGTGTGTCATAAATATAAAAATTACGTGAAAATGGCTACACCTAGCTACACGCGTCCATGATCTATATTGACCTGTCATGGAACGTAACTCTATAAGATGACGGTCCAAGTTGTACTAGACAATAGAATAAATCAAAAACGATGATTAACTAAATGAATTATAATCGAAATTCCACCACCAGGTGGTCTGTAGTTTAATATAAAAATACGTTTTTTATTACTTCTCAATGTGTGTGTTTATTAAGTCCTATCATGACGTTGAAGGAAGTATAAAGAATAAAACAGTAAAATGCAAGTCGCCTGATATATTTTAATGAACTATGTATGACTACCTTTTTCCGTAGCTTCAAACAAACAAACTCGCATTCGCATAATACAAGCTAGCATTATAGTACGATTGTCAACCCTAAATATAGTTGATATCAATCCTGAGCGTTCTATTAACGCCGTAATAAATCAAGATTGTGTGTCTATCAACCTTATTCCTTGTGTCAAGAAAAGCGCGACTGCTACGAGTGACTTTACTTGCGACAAGACAAATATCATTAATTTTCTTCTCAGTGCAGGATAGTTATTCGAATATTATATTATGTCTTATAAGTAATATTATACGTTTCTGTCACAGGGAGTCTACAGAGATAGACACGTAGATGGATAGAATAAGTTGTACACCACTTACAACATACAGTTGAAACAAATCTTATCTTACAAATTAGAGTACAATGGGTGGTCTTATCGCTAATAGCGATCTCTATCAGAGAACCTTAGATGGATAGAATAACAGAAGTATTAAATACTAGTTGAGGGCGTACTGTTTACAGACAAATATTTACACATATAGACAAATATAGCTGTTTAGTAGATTCGAAAGTAACTGTGATCTTAGTTATGTAATAGAATAAAAATATATACTATTAAACTTGACTGACTAAAATTGATGGGCCTGTTGGTCTAGTGGTTAGTGACCCTGACCGCTATGCTTATAGGTCGTGGGTTCGATTCCCACCTGAGCCTGGGTGTTCTCTGTGTCCGTTGTTTCTTTGTTTGTAAAGTCCCCCGCGACACAGGAGTAATTCCTAACGCGGGAGTTATCTTAAAAAAAAAAGTTATATATAATGTTGCTTGACCATAATTTTAAAGACTGTAAAGGTTTCAGCTTATTTATACTGGTAATGCATTGCACAAACGAACAGACAGAACCATAAAAGATTGTTAAAAAAGTTGTTGAATGCACCGACACTTTTCATATCATACAACCGTCAATCGTTGTATTAGACGATAGGTTATCCTTCAGACATAGCCTTGACTGTGTTAAAACTGACAGCAAAACCTACCGTGTAATGGACGCCTTTGAAAAAAGCTAAAAGTCAAAACTTCTAGTAGAGAAACCTTTCACCGGAATCCACTAACCTTTAATGTAATTGACTAACTTACTAAATGACTTAGTCTTATACTTCACTTAAGACTTCAGCAAATTAAATATATCCAACCCAGATAAATCTGGTTGTGTCTGGTAAGAACCAGTTAAGTCCGGTATAATCTAGATAGATGCGGTGCCAGCCGGTATTTATATTAAAACTGTCTCAGGTCGTCTTAATTGTGAGCATAGTATTAAATGTTCTACTTTGATGTTTTTTTATTTTTTTTAATCTGAATATTGTGAAGTATTATTTTTAAAAAAATCCGTTTACTAAAATACATTAGGATATACTGCAATTTACAAAATCTTTCTTCATGCGTTTCCCTTATAGCTACTTTTATGTTATTGGTGAAATGGAAGCAATCAGTACCTTGTCATTTTATTTAACGTATATAGTGGTCTAGATTTCCATTAAAAAATACAAGCAACTTCACAGCTCATAAATCATGTCAATAACATTTTTATACCTGTGACAATTAAATTGTTTTGAACTTGTTTGAGGGAACTCGAAATCGAATGTCAAGGTCAAAATTTTTCGGTAAATATTAAAACAAAGTGACATGGGATTCTACTGCTAAGGCTATATTTTTACTTAATTAGGTCTTGCGACGCCTTCATCTTCCACACCACTTTGACTAGAACGTCGACTCATCTAGTTTGAATTTATCAAATGCACCCAGTCCGTGACCGCCACTCGAGTACCTCTAATCTACAGCTGCAGCTCTCTACATGTTTAGGTACTGCCTATTAGCACTCTCACATTAATGATTTATTCGTTTCAACTCATCGTAGCAAAATATCAGAACATATCATTTCTGCACAGCCCGTTACGTTTTGACATAAGTCATTAAATAATAGTACACATTACTGAAAACATTAGTTTTAAAGCCCCGAGACAAATAAAGTAGAAGAGCCCTATTATTGTTTATCTGATATTTAAATGGTAAATCGATTTAAAGTATCTCTCCAATAAATTGTAATTATTCCTGTAGCTGCAAAAAATCAACATCCCTTTTCGTCTCTTATCACAGTTACCAGCTGTACAGCCTGTAGTCTGTTAGTCCGATATTGGGTTCCGGTTTAGAGCCAGTTTGTAGACAGCAAACTAACCACCCTGTGACCTTACCACCCACGCTGACGGCGCTCTAAATAAAATACCTGAAATCAACCCCCAGGCGATATTTTTCAGTAGAATGTAAATTGGAAATTCAAATCGCTTTATTTAGTAAATGTTTTAAACTGTTTATTTAATAGATGTCTGTACAAGATTGCGACTTGTAAAAGCTTAAAAGTTAGGTAGTTCATTTTTACTTAGATGCTGTAGAGTAGTCAGTGCCTTCTAATAAGGTTTTAATGTTAATGGATAAGGCTTTCACGTTTAAAGCTACTTAATCTTTATTTGTTTCTTGAACCTTTTCATGTAGACCTTAATCTTAGACAGGTGGACGTATAGGTCTCGTTCTCTTTTAGACAATCATTACATTTACATTACTAAAAGGGATTTAGTTTACTTCTTTTAGTAGTTCTGTAAAGATTTAAGCACTTTGTAATGTGTGGTAGTGTGCCAAAGTGCATAATATATGTACATGACTTAAAAGTTTATTTAAAAACTATTTTTTGCAACTGATTTTTAGGCATAGATATGCCTAAAAATCAGTTTTAAAAATTTGGTCTGTCTGACCGTCTGTTTGTCTGTCTATCTGTTTATTCCGGCTAATCTCCAGAACGGGTGGACCGATTTCCATGGGACTTTCACCGGCAGATAGCTGTTGTTATAAGGAGTAACTTAAACTATTTATAACTTTTATTTTGGAAAAAGAATTAGGATGCCGCTCAAAATATGTAAATATGTACACGCGAGCGAAGCCGCGCGGGAACTGCTAGTTAAACATATAAACTGGCATGAAATCACCCGGCAACAAGTATTCATCCCAAACATAACAGTAAACCTAAAAAATCCTGCTCATTGTATCCATCATAACTTAAACATCATAAAATCCGAGAGCTGTCTATCTCGTTAATAGTCCTTAATTAAACAAGCATGACGCAAATGTCATGCCGTCATGCTTAAACTCGCCAAGAACATGAATAATGAACGAAATGAATAATTCAAGCGCTCTGAATATTCTTGGAGGACATACTTTAGATGACACTTTTTTGTCGAATTATTTCAGGTTGTTTTAGTTTTCGATGTTTCTGCGTCAGTGAGCTGCTGCTCCACCCCTCCAATTTAAATTTTAATAAGAAACGATACTGTGTTTTTAAGAGAAAATTTCAATAAGAAGCGTAGCTAATATAATTAGCTCTTGTAAATTTTATTACTAAATAATTCAGAAATAGCTACTGCTCTTAGATTTTTTATGTTTATTATACATCCAAAGGATGTACAGTAAACATAAAAAACTGTTAGTGGAAGGATTGCACTTCAGAAGTGAAAACATAACTTTTATATATATATACATACATACATACACGCACAAACACGCACACACACACATACACACACATCTGTATATTTGTATCTGAGAGTAATGGTGATGTCAGTGCTTAAAAAATCAAGGTACCTTCGTTTTACGAAACGATAACATGAAAGTTAGATTTTTCTGTTAATATTCTACTAAAGTTTATGAGTTATAAGGTGTGTATGTGTTATATTCTTTTACGATCACATCGTTTTTACTTATATTTGAATTAATTAACCCAATGTTGAACTATGAGCACAGTATAAACTTTTTATAAGTATCGTAGAAAGATATAATTTAGCTATGAATAAAGTAAGTATTAAAAATACTAGGTAACTACCGTTTTGAGCGCTTTAAGTTCCATTGAGGAGGTGAAATTCATTTATGAAATGAAAACAGATTGCCACGGATCTTGAACATTATTATAGGTATTTTTTGATTATTTTTTTATAGATGTTTTACACAAATCGAAAGCTGCCACAGTCTCGTGTGACTCATGCCGTAGGGCGTCCTACAGTTCCTTGAGGCGCCGATTCAATTGAAGTTGATACAGCTCTGTTATACATCAGCTGACGTCACTATGTAAGATGGATTGACTTGTACTTTATCCACTAACGTGCTTGTGTTTTTTAGTTCTAATATAGGCCATAATGCATTGTGATGTTTGTTTGCGCGATCTAATTTATACTTTACTAGCAACCCGCCCCGGCTTCACACGGGTATTAGAGACGTCTTCAACAATCATCATCATATTTCAACCAATTTACACAAAACGTTAACAAATTATACACCTAAAACTTTCTCATGAATCACTCTCTCTTCATCCGTTCAGTAGTTTTTCAGTTTATCGCGAACAGACAGACAAACAGACAGACAGATACATATCAGATATTGTGAATAACTACTTACTTAATCGTACTCTAATTATTTGTACTAATTTTTAACGGCTATTTGATCGAATCGCACTGATGACTGACTTATACGTCTTTTGAAACACAATTTAACAGATTATACTTGTTTTCGTAAACTTTGAGCGTTTCTTACTCCTAAAGTGGCTAAAAAACGTAAATCTGGTCACCAAAACTCTTTAAAAACAGCCCGCAAGTACCACGTAGTGTTGCGAGTTATATACTCTAGTAGCCGCGTAGTGAGACCGTGTACCTACTTGCCGCCTTAGTGAAATAAAAAGGCAGTGTACACTTCTTTCATAATGTTAAGGAATATATGCAAATAATAGTCGCATTGCAGACATCTATACGAAACATTTTGATCTAACACCGCGGGTGTCCCACGATTGCAGTAGGTGATAGTGTTATCGTAGGTTGTTGGTTCGCATTAACCAGACCGGCTGAAACAAGAATTCTGTACTAAATTTTGTACAATCAATGCGTTGTGACGTGTTTCGATATTAGCATGATAGAAGAGGTCAGTGTGGGTGTGCACTACATATGTTCTTAATATGTAAATATATACTCTAAGAAATATAAAATAATAAACAAGTAAATTTCACCCAATTTCGTCTATTCTTTTATAGAATTTTGCGTATGGACTTTTTTATTTGACTTTTAACTGCGTTGTTATCCCGTAGCGTTTAGCTAGACCCAAACTAAGCGTAATGTCGGCTATTGGCCCTAAAACACATATAATCATACTTAGATACATTAATTCTTGTAAATATATGCATAGTGTACGAAAAGACGAGAGAATAAACATATTCATACATTCAAATCTTTGCACTGTTCGGGATTCGAATTCATAACCCACTTGAATGTTCTACGGTTGTGCCCCATAAGTCGTCAAATGGGTTCTATTTGAATTCAAAAGATGTTCAAAATGTCGAAAACGTACACCTAACTATTATTATCTCTTTAAGACAATATAGGTAACTCCAATTGTTTTTTAGAAATATGCAAGCCTTATTCTGTTAAATACATTCCATATAATAAAAGCAACAATTACTGAGTTTATTCCATGATGTTGATATCGAAACCCTACTTCCGCCATTGGCTTTTTAATGGAGGCCACAGATGTGAGGCTTTTCATGTTCTTTATTTACATAAATTCTTCAAAATACATTTTAAAAACACACAGTCACCTGTTGTCATTTTAAACATGTGTGACAATTTCATCTTTAGTTGAGGAGCTAATTTTAATTTTAGAAGAAATTTAATTTTTGTTTTTCTTAGATGGCTTGTAAAACGTCTGCGGTTGATCCTGCGTTTCTTTCTTTTTTTTCATTCATCTTTTTTTTATTTACTATAAAAAGTGCGACGGCATACATGAAGCTCTCGCCGATACCTGTCTTAGTGCGTTTCAAGGCGTGTCGTGTCTTTGAGTCGCACTAAAACAAATATTGTCGATACCGCTGTTTCTGCATTTGCGAAGAACTCGACTGAAACTTTTATTAATATTTTGGTATTGTATGTGTGAAGCTAGAATTACATGACTCGATGACACAAAATGCCAGACTCTCAGTTCGAGTTCTTAGATTCTACCTACATCTTACTTTTCATTCGACCAATGTTTCCTATGCTTTTGTTCCAATATTTGTTTTTCAATGGAATTAATTCATTTTACTTAAATATATAAAAATAGGAAGATGACCAAACATATTTCTGGTAATATTAGAGACATCTAACAAGGGTAGTACCTCCACGATACAAAAGACAGTGGTAAAACGAATGATTTTGGTTGTTGAGCCGAGTTGCCACTACTTTTTGACACTGATCTTTAAATCTATCTTGGAGTCGAATGCTGGTTGTGATATTGGCTATTGAAATTTGAAAACGTATTGGTCTCCTTACGCCATGTAACGAATCCAATACATTTTCCTCTGAGAACTAAATATGGCTTCAGTGTAAGGCTGTAGCATTAAATATTATTTGCGTATAAATATTCATATTGTAATTCTAGCTTAGCGCTTTTGCCTATTATTTTTAAAATCCAATTTTCTTTTTTTTCCGGTTTTTATACATATGTGACGGACCAAGGAAGCTAATCCGGGGTCAGCGGGAGCCTTGCGTGTGCTCTTATAGGTAGTGTGGCTGTTTATCTATCATAAGACACACGCGGCTCTTGTTGCCCCCAACACTCATCATGTTCGAGACGGAAGATTGGGAGAGTCAAAATGCGAAGAACTTTGTGGTAATAAGTTATGAATACTGTGTAGAAAAGGCCTTTTAGTTAATAGATTTATGACCAGGCAAGCAACCGCTTGTTTCCTTACGTATAAATTTTAATAATAATTGTCATAGTAATATGTAACGTGGAGGGTGGCCTCGTGGTCTGCACGTGGTCCCCCGTATGTTAATTTAAGTGAGGAGAGGAATTGTACACGAAAAACGCTTTTACAGTTTATAATGGTACTTGTGGTACAAATTTTTAAAGGAACTTAGACATCAGATTTACTAGGCTCAGGGTGGAGGTCTTCAGAGGCTTTGGACGTAGTTTCGGCGTTGGTAGATGCAGAGTACTTAACTTCGTAGTCGTGTTGAGGTGGTAAGAGGCAGAGTGGTATATATAGGCTCCAGGGACGTGGTGCGGCGCGGGGCAGCATCTCAGGGCATAGTGGGGAGTGCTGGCGCAAGGTTTCGGTAGGAGGGCGCAGGATGAGGCCTGACAAATATTACATACATACATATCCTCACGCTTGAGTCCCCGAAAGGGTAGGCAGAGTCGTATTAATCGCCCACATTTAGCCAACCATAATTTTGTTCTACACACGTAATAGGGGCCCAGCCTATTGCCGTCAACCGGGCACTTTGGGAATTAAAGGTAGGAGAATTGTGAATATTTAAAAAGGGAAAGGTAATTAAAAACGGAAAGCAATGGAAGGAAAGGGATATTACTTATACGGGTGGGTTGGGGATTGTACTAACTAAACTATATGCTGTTTTAATGTTAGCTGTTGCTGTGATGTATACTAATATTGTATTAATGAGTGATTGTGAGAAGAAAATAAAAAAGAAATAAAAAAAAAATATAGGTCGAGCAGGTGAGGGCTGCATACCTGTAACTCAAACCGGCTATTGCTGAGAAGTGCGTGCTTTCTAACGTAAAGTAAAATTGTGGTCTAAATGTAAAGACATTGCATTCCATAAATTTCGATTCGGTAATTCTAAGTAATATGAATAGCTATAAATCTCTTCCCCAACTGTCACCTCAACCGTCCCCTATAATAATTAACATAAATAAATATACTTTCTCTGAAAAAATTATAACAATGTCATATTTTAATTCTGTAAATTTAATGTTTGGTTCAAAAATTACAGCGGAGTTGAGTTTTATTTGTGAAGTAAGAATTGTTCCCGAATGTACAAGAGGTTCTCTTTTGTACATTATTACAAAATGTTTTATAACCAACAAAATATATATGTAACACTTGCTTTCTGTAAATAGATATTAAAACTGTTAATATAAGTAGCCGTTTTATTTATTTTATCCGACTGTTTATTTTGTGAGTGATACTTCGATCGTGTCAAATTGAAGACCACTTTTGAAGCTTGTCTATTTAACGAATCATATAAATATTTCAGAATACTTTGGATATTTTGTACCGTATAACAGTTTCATCTGAACAGCTTAACTTGAATAACGAACGGTAAGAGGATTACAGTATGTGATGTGAGCGTTCAAAAGGAAATGGGCCAGCAATTACTATAGATTTATTATAAATGAATTTACAGACTGAAATAAGTTACAATATGACCGTCGTACATTAGGTTAATTGACTTACTCTAAATCTTTCAAAAACAACTTATGTACCCTTTTCAATAACAAAAATAAATAACCCATCACGAGACTTCAGCATTAGGGCCCACACTTGTTCCTCCCAGAACAACTGCAATTGCCTTGAACTTACTCGGGTCGACTGTACTAAGTACCTAGGTGTGCAACTGGATAGCGGACTGAAATGGGACAGACACATAGCTCTAATGATAACGCGGACAAGGCGACTGATACACACCTTTAAAAATCTAAGAGATATAGCAAACCTAGAACAACTTAAATTGGTTTACATAGCTTTTTTCAGTTCGTTGTTCAATATTGCATCACAGTATGGGGTGTGGCAGCCGAAACGCATCTTATTGGCTTGGAACGGGCGCAGAGAGCTGTACTGAAGGAAGAAAACCCTACCGTTACCCTACTGTGCAACTGTACTCAGATTGCAAGCTCCTGTCAATTCGTCAGCTATTTGTGCTCAAATTCATAATGAAGAAACATCCATCCATACCTCCTCCTGATCCTAACAGACGTTCCAAAAAAACAGTTTTTTCTAATATTAATTGCAAAACATCATTTGGCAGACGACAATACAAAAGTTTAAGCATTAAGATATATAATACGGCTAACAAGAAATTAAACATTGCAGGGCTTAATAAATTTGAAATTAAAAATAAGGTGACTACTTGCCTACAACAACTTAACTACAATAGACTGAAGAATGATTCATTTATACAATACAGCTTAAAGACACACACACACACACACACACACACGCACGCACGCACGCACGCACGCACGCACGCACGCACGCACGCGCACACACATACAAACACACACACACACGCACGCACGCACGCACGCACGCACGCGCACACACATACAAACACACACACAAACACACACACACACACGAACAAAAATACACACCTTTAAATTATGTTTATACTTACTAATACTTGTAATGCGCCGCACAGTGAGAACTGCTACTTCAATTCACAACAGTGTAATAACATCCACGACTGAATAGTGTCTTCCAAAATACAGGCTCAAGCCTAGTTTGGGACTCAGTTTCGGTACCTTTAGCGCCTTAGATACCACAATGTATTGTATCGTATAAATCACTGGCCTTGTATCTATTATATTTGTTACAATAAAGGTTTTTTGTTTTTTTTTTTTATAGATTTAGATATTATACTTAATCATGTCTTTATTCGGGAATTAACGCGATCACGAAATAGGTATGACATACCTCTGAATTGCCTGACGTTCCCGGATAAATACGTAATTAAGTAAATCATATCGAAAGTTTAAAGGTTAGTATAGATTTAGATAGATAGATAGATTTCATGACAAGTGTTTGATTTCAGTTACAATAGTTTTTTAACCGACTTCAAAAAAAGAGGAGGTTCTCAATTCGACTGTATGTTTTTTTTTCTTTTATGTTTGTTACCTCAGAACTTTCGACTGAGTGAACCGATTTTGATGATTCTTTTTTTTATTTGAAAGTTGGTGCTTCCCGTGTGGTCCCATTTCAATTTGGTCCAGTTCTGACAATGGCATCCATGAGAAAACCATATATAAGTCTTTTATGGAATGGCTTTTTTTGTTGCGGTCGGTTTTTTTTTTAAAGAATTATTAAGTGTTTATGAGTAGATGTGGCACACATTGGGAGAGGCCTATGTCCAGCTGTGGACTATGATTGGCTGATTGATTGATTGATTGATGTGATACATGTCATTAACATTGAGCCATACCATTGGATTAATACTACTGTATTTGTAAAACCTCCATGCAAAAAGGAGGGGTGTTATAAGTTTAACGTGTATATCTGTGTGTCTGTCTGTCTGTGGCATCATGACATCAACGGTTGTACCGATTTTGATTTCGTTTATTTTTGTTTAAAAAGTGACTTGATCGAGAGTGGTCTTAGCTATAATTAAAGAAGGTGTGCTCAGCCGTTTGACGATCATCAGGTCTTTTCCAGTTGTTGAAGGGATTTTTAAGTCGGAGTTATTTTTTATTTATACTTGTATCAGGGTTTTACAGAGAATATGAGATATAAATAATGTACGAAAGGGACGGAAGGGAAAAATAAATATATTGCTATTATTGCTAAGCGATAAGGCTTATCGCTTAGCAATAATAGTAATATATTTATTTTCTCAACATATTATACTACTTAATATTAATAAATCCCACTAATATTATAAATGTGAAAGTTTGGATGGATGGATGTTTGTTACTCTTTCACGCAAAAACCACTGAACCGATTGCGATGAAACTTGGTATGAAGATAGCTGGAGACCTAGATTAACGCATAGGCTATATACTTTTATCCCGACATTCCCACGGGATCGGGACTTACGCGAGTGAAACCGCGGGGCACTGCTAGTATTATATGAATAGAAGTTTGTTACATATTTACATTTTACATTTATTTTGTATTTATGGTAATATTAGTATATTGTGGGAGACCGGTGCCTAAAGTAAGCTCTAGGCCTGTATTTCAGGACACCAGATCTCCACCCTACTAGCAAAATCTTCCAGGTAACTTTAGGATAGACTAGAACGATTTGAATGAACTGGAGGTATTCGTAAATAGAAACGTAAAAATATGAGTATTTCGGCGAAGCTTGAGTGATGGCCAATCATATTTGCTGGCTGTACAAAAAAAAATAGTTAAAACCGAAATAAAACCTTGGAATACGTGTCCTTAATTTTCCTGTCACTTCTGGTTTGGTAGGCCTTTTTGTTTGTTCTAACGTAAGGACATAATATCCCGCCTTTAATATTGGCTTAGAGAGAAAAGGTTCACGCTAGTTGCTTTTGTCAAAGGCAAACTAAATCCCTCAACATTATTACTACCGTAGTATGACGAGATTATTCGTATATTGCGGACTGCTTTGTTTGGGTACCTACCTGTAGTGGAGTATCTTACCCGTATTGTGCAGCTTCCTTTAATAAGGAGAGGCTTACAAAGCATTGTCGTCTTTGAGAGCGGGACTTTCATTTAATTACTACATTTAGGAATAATATTTTACTTACTACATATTTTGCTACTAATTAGTCCGCCAGGTACAGGAACAGCAGAAATATACAGAAAATAAATTAAAAACATAAGAACACGTTGGGTCCGAAATTAATCCGGCATCACCGAAATATACACGTGCGTAAAAAAATATATTCTTAATTAATAAGAAGCTGATGTAAGGACCATCGCTGTTAAATACCCAAATAATAAAATATCACGTACAAATCGTTACTTACGTTTGCACACGTCCGAATTATGACCAAACTTTTTTGTATCGAAGCTGAAAATGTGAAAAATATTATATTGCATTGTTTTATAGGCTGAACAAATACCTTTTCAACTTGGTTGAAAGTGAAGTAAGAATTTAATAGCTAACGTTTACACAGTTTATTCTTGATCATAAAATATAATTTTATAAGATAACGAGGAGGACCCTGCTCTGCAGCATTATGTTTAAGTTGAATATTCGCACCTAGCTGCCCTCCAATTCAACCCATTTAAGTGGCGCGTAGCTCAGTTATAACTGGAGATATAGAGAAAGAGCTATGAAAACAAAAAAGTTTTACAGGAGGAGATCGCATTTGAGTATAACTTGAGAAGGGTGAATGTTCATCGTATCGCGTTCCATGATATGATTAGGTATATGTACGGGAATTAACGCGATCACGTAATAGGTATACGACAGTCAATTCAAAGGTATGTAGTACCTATTACGTGATTATAATGATTACAGTGGGAGAGCCATGCTTCGGCACGCATGGGCCGGTTCGACCGGAGTGTTACGGCCTCACAGAAAACCGACAGTGAAGCGATGCTTCGTTGTATTCCGCCGAACGAGTGAGGTCACCGGAAGCCCTAACCCTTCTCTCTCCCCTCTTCCCCTCTTCTCCCCCTCTTCCCCTACTCCCACCTTAAAGCAACGCACTTATGACTCTTGAGTAGCAGATGCCCATGGGCGGCGGTAGTCACTTACCATCATGTGACCCGTCTGCTCGTTTGCCCCCTATCCCATAAAAAAGCAAATCTGTGGGAAAAGAACGGCCGGACGGAGTCAAAATATTTTTTTTTCAACATGTAACAGATATACGCATTCTGCAAATATTTATATTTGCAGAATGCGGAACACACCTTGCAGGAAACAGTAAAAAAAATATGGCCAAGTAGGTGTAAACACAAGGACTAACACCATTCTGCTATGGCTGATTATCGAATATCGCATATCAAAAATTTAAACGCCAATAATTGTTGTGTATGAATTTCACAAAATGAAATCATTAATCATTAGTGGCGCGGCGGTGCAGTCAGCGGTATCCAACAAACCGCAAATTACGATTCGTATTGAAAACCGATGGCTATTCAGGCAAGGGTATCGCGCTCGGCATTTTCAGTTAAACCTGATTTCAAATGTGGTCTGTTATATGAGTAATGACTAGAAGTTAGTAGGTCAGTTGGCGCTGATTTAATACTTTTTATTTATATTTTAATGTTATTTTTTAAACATCTCAATATTCTTTAAGAGAAGGTCAAAGATCTAATCCTGAATATGATATTAGGCAGATTGTTCTTTTATTGGGTTACAGTAACGACCACAAAAGCCAGGGTGGCTTTGAAATGAATAAGAAGTAGGTATGTCAAGAGATTGATTCTAACTGATATGATAATGTGAGAATGTTATTTACCTCTGCCTAAAAGCTTCACGGAGCTACTGACAGGATGGATTATCAAGTAAAAACTAAATGAAATTTGAATTGAGTGATTTGAAAGAAAAAGAAAAAAGCTCATATGAAAGGTATTCTTTTACTTAAAAGGAAACTCCCTATTTTTTAACCGACGAAAAAAAAAGGAGGTTCTCAATTCGTATTCGTAAATATATATATATTTTTTTTTTATGCTTGTTCAGCCCTCTCTCCGTTATTTATGAACCGATTTTGATTATTCTTTTTTTGTTGGATAGGGTATACCTCAAGGGTAGTCCCATGTTAAGGAAGTCAGGATCTGATGATGGGATCCTGATAAAATTGAGAGAAACCTTTCGAAAATTGTAGGAACGAATAGTGGTTCTGTTTACTTTTCATTACTTTATCAAGTATTTGCGTTCAGAAATCATCACCTCATGTAGCTGAGTTGATGATGAAAAAAAATCATCAAATAAAAATCTTTTTAACAAAAAATTAAACCGACGAAAAGAACTAAAAAGCAAAAAATAAATAACTATAAAATTTTTATAATCTAATTTTGAGTCGGTGCCAAATAATGAAATGATTAATTATACCTACGTACAGTTGGTAAAAAGATTTTTTGTAAATATGTGCACTGTTTATGAAATAAATTGTTTATGTTATGTTATGTTAAGTGAAATCCTACCTTACCTACCTATCCCAATTAACAAGATATACAAGTTTCGAGGTGAATAAAAAAAAACCTACTCATAAGAAAAACACTAAAACTGATGATTTAAAAAATATTTTCTTTCTTTATAATTTAGTTAGTAAAGAGAGCATAAAACATACAATAAATCGAATGATATATTTACATAAAAACAATAACAAAGTGTACAAAGTGGTTGCCGAAGGTTTCGGCAAACAAAGCTTCCTCGTAACAGTTTGTATTTTAAATTGTTTCCAGCTATCACTAGTTGAAGCCTTTGAACAAGCTTGCCAATTCCATGTATCGCTGCCGTAAAAATATTTCCTACAAGTTGGCTCTTTTTTAACTTGAAAAAGTAACATATTACTCACGGCAATAAATTAAATTATATTGTACACCATTGCACTAGGTACATCCAATAATAATTCTTTATTTTTAATATGTTGTCTCAATGAATTGTCACAATAATCATTTTATTTTTGATTTAAATTTGCCACTATAGAAAAATAAAACAAATCATTGTACGTTTACATATAACTAGCTGACTCGCGCAACTTCTTCCACGTTTGTAAATTTTCCCCGATATATCACATAAACAAGTCTTCAAACTCGCATAAAGAGAAATATGATGAAAAGTATTAAAGTCCCTCATGTTTGTATAAATAGACTAGTTACAGTATGTATTCATAAACGTGGTGGTCGGTCGGCGGCGGCGGTGGAATTAAAATGCACTTCGTGGAATACTCTGAGCGTTAGTACATTATAAATACAAATATTTAATTTAGTCATACGAATTGTACGAAAAGGTTAATTTACTGACTGCATTTATATTGAGTTCGTGTATTTGAAGAACTGTCTCAGTGCAATCATGAGATGTACCACTGTATATTCTCGAAGGAGTAGGCGGCAGTAAACCTTGAATACCGGGCACATTCCTAAACACTGAGCTGTCAATGACGATTCCTTAACAGAAAAACTATAAAAAATTGCTGGTCTAACTGGTCATCACCTCACAAAGGCTAACGGTGAAGTGAAATATCGGAAACTCACCGACTAAATCCACACGATGTTCCGTCACTGGTGGGTATAGGCAAGAGATCCGGGTATACCCTAAGAAGGAAGGCCAGACAAACTTGCTCCCCTCCAATCGACGTCCCAGGGCTGCTTCTGTACGGGTATTGGGCAGCCCACCTGCTACCCCCAGGGCTCGCGCTCATGTAGGTCGGTGATCGTTCTTCGCCCTCCGGCGTCTGGTGCGTTTTCTGCGGGACGGGAGAGTACAGGTCCTCTTCCATTTCCTTTATATAAACACAACCTTTTCCTTTACATTGCCTACCAAAAATATTTAGCACCTTGTACCTACAAATCCTTTTGTTAAATGTGTTGGAAGGACTTTCACAACGAAAGGGTTACTTATCGAAATTTGATTTTGATCAATAATCCTTTCGTTTCTTTTTCTTTTCCATATTTGTTACTTAAAAATACGTAGTGTTTTAATTAATATACTTGTTATTAATATATTTCAAAACTAAAATACTGCAGTCCCGTTATGTATAGTAATGATAGAATTGCTGTGTGCATTTAAGAATATTCGTATTGTCTAACTTTTAAGTGTAATTATAATATAACTCTAAAAACTATGGATTGAATACATCATACCTAGATTATAGTGTTTTATATTTTATTTTCTATAATGCAGTGCTAGTTTTAACTGAATGAAGCGATGAATTTATTACTATAATTGTTGTGGTGCTGGACGGATGAACTGCTCACTATGTTTGATAGCAAAAATTGTACACGGAAAAAGCAAGAAAGTAAGAATTATGCAGTTGAGATTCAAATACTTCTAAATATGTGAATGAATGTCTATATATAGGAAAATTTCAAATATGTAAAACAGTAAAGTATAAGATATATGTATTTGCAATTCACAGTTTTAAACACATAAGTATAAGTTTTTGCGGCTAAACCATTGTTTTCGTTTTCAAGTTCTGAGACAAACCCTGTTTTTTCGTAATGTCTTAATTAGTTATCGATAACACTGCTATGAGTAAACTTTTTTCGATATACCCGTACATATATACATGTTAGAGTAAAAGTACAGTAATATCTAACACCAGACCTTTATAATGTAACAAAATATATCTTCTAACGTTTCACCTCGGGGGAATTGTGTCAAATTGTGTAAATAACTGAAAATAACAAAGCAGATTTACGTCGGTCGAGTGCATCTCAAACAACTGGAAAATGGCGTTAAAACGCTAACAAATGCGGTTAGTTTAATTATCTCGCGGTGTTCTCCAAGTTTCCGGGTCGCTTCTCTAGTTTTGTCTTGCTCACTTCTACTATAGCTTTGGGAAAGCAATGCTATAACCCATTTGTTGAAGTTTCTTCGAACTCTATTGGTTTTCTTTAAGGAAATATGCCATGATTTTTTTAGGTCTATTATAGAGTTTAGTTTAACTTTGGTTCTCTATGTCTAATTCATTATTTTGGGTTCAGGGACTTATCCAATGGGCAATAAGTACAAACTAGGTAAGAAATCTAGTTTTGTATTGTCTGGCCACCGGAAACAAAATTAGACAATAAAATAAAATTACCCACACGATTTTTATTTATTAAAAAGATATAATTTTTTTTATACCACGTCTGTGGCAAACAATCGTACGGCCCGTCTGATGGTAAACGGGTTACCGTAGTGTGTGGAGGCTTGTAACTTCGGGGGACTCGCATGCGTGTTGCCAACCCATTACTGAAGTTTTTTGGGAAAACTTCGGCTCATTCCATATCCGAAACCCGGGATACCCGACTAGTTTATGACACGACAGGAGCCCCTTATCTAGTTGAAAAACGATCTTTTACGTCAGTCTTAAGTAAATATGAATTCCACTCATTAAAGTTCTTATTTTTATTATGGGAGAGCCATGCTTTCGGCACGTATGGGCCGGCTCGACCTCACAGAAAACTGGCAGTGAAGCAATGCTTGCATTGCTTTTCGCCGAGTAAGTCCCCCCCCTCCCCTTTCCAACTCTTCCCCTACTCCCACCTTAAAGGCCGGTAACGCACTTGTGACTCTTGAGTTGCAGCTGCCCATAGTCTGCTCGTTTGCCCCCTATACCATAAAATATATATATATATATATATATAACACCATTTTTCTAGTTAGTTACCTTATAGTCTTTGAAACAGACACCTGACATAACTAAAGATGTATTAAAGAAAAACACTTGCCTCGCACTAAATTAAACTCAACATTGTCCATTACATAGATTGGATTGCCAGAGGCTAACAGGACTTAATTGCTTTCCAAGTCAATTTGTACTTTGTTCATAAACATACGTTGAAGTTTAATTTGTACAATAAAGAGTTTGAATAACTTTAATAGTAAGTTAACTACCTCGGTACTACAGGGTTTTAGAACAGAAAAGAAAAAAGAAAATACCAGGCCAATCGTCGGAGATATCTATTACTAAATAGATTAAAAATGTAGGTTATCTTCATATTTAGTTAACTGAAACAATTTGAAGAGGGTAAGGTATATATTAGATCTAGGCAATTAACATCGGCCGGTAATATGTCTCCCCCAACTGTATCCTCACGTTGAAGTCGTGGGGGGGCTTGCGTGGGTCAATGATCTCTGGGGCTATGCCGGTAGAGTCACTCATGCCGGATTGGCCCAGAGGGAGACTCCAGACTAAGTGGGATACCCGGCGGAGTCTGACATAGACTGCCGTGCGGGACGTGGCGTTCTTTATTCGGACACCACGCTGCTCTCTAAGTGTTCCTCTGACCTAGCAGAAGGCATATTAGAGGAGCAGAGGGTTCCTCTAGGGAAGAGGAATCAAGGCGAGCTCGGTGTGTACTTGCCCTGCCTCCGAGTGGGCAGCCTGGGAAGTAGTCCTCCGCTGCCCTCGCCGCGAGATCGTAATCCCAGTAGGAGTGTCTAGTTATGGTCATGTCTCTAACTAGACAGTGGGACCGAGGGCCTTGGCTTAACTGCCCGGACCGCGAGGAATAAACCTCTCTAAAAAATTATCTGAATCTTAAGTTCTGGTGTGCGGCGAGAAGATGAATGGCTGACAGATTACGCTTCTCATTCCAGAGGAGCATCAGTTATGAGCGCACCCCCAGCTAAGGTACCTGTGGACACCCTAGTTGGGTGACAAATTTTCACCTGCTCAGGTACAGAGGCTCTGCCTGGGTCGACTAATATTTCCTCACTACTCGTGGGAATAAAATGGAAAATTTCAATACACAAAACTTAACAGGTGAACGACAACCTAAAGTCGTATCAGAGGTGCTTGTCCTGTCAGATACTGACACGGTTTCAAGCCAGAAGAGTACGGTGACAGTGAATAGTGTCTCGCTAAGCGGTAAGCTGTGGCGTAAGCGCACTCGCACGGACTCACCCAAGGGGGAGCACTCGGGGTCGGATTCAGCCTCCAGTGATGAAGTGGTGCCGGCTGCCAAAGTCACCACTGCTCGGCGCGGAAGGGGTCGGCCACCCACTACAGGCCAATATGTTGGCATGGCTACAGCCAGGCGAGAATTGGCTGCAGCACGAAAGGCTGCCGAACTTGCGGAGAGAGAGGCGCAGGAGGAGGTGGAACTTACGAAGTTGACCCAAAAGGTCAATGCCGGGAGGATCGCTGCTTCCCCACTCAATCCCGTGGACCAAAGAGAGCCAGAAGATTTGACAGCCCTGCAGGTGCAATTGAGGGTTCAGGACGCTGTGGCGGCAATAAAAAAGGTAGCCAAGGTGTCCAAAGGTTTGAAGGGAACCTGTCAGAAGGCCCTCAAGGACGCTTCAACCCTCATATTGGAGCACTTGGAGGTGCTGGTCGCGCGGACCTCGTCGGAGGAAACGGCCCGGTTGCAGGCTGAGAATGCTCGCCTTTCAGCTCAAACGACGCAGCTCCGCAAGGAGATGGATGAGCTTCGCGCAGAATTGGCTGCTTTGCGGGCGCGGCAACTAAAAGAGGTTGAAGTCGCGTCTTCCAGTTCCCTGCCCTCACAACCAGCTCAAGACTCGGAGCTGGCTTGTCTACTTCGTGAGGAGTTGGCAAAATTCAACCAACGGTTCGCCGTCCTCGAGGGGAGGATCCTTCGTCCGCCATTGGCCAGCGACCGCAGAGAGAACCCGCCAACTTACAAAGAAACAGCTGCCGCTCCTCGCCTGGAGAACATTCGTAAGTCAGCAACACAAACGTCTACCCCTCAGCCGGCCTCACAAGCTCAGGCAAAAAATTCGAAAGGCAAGGGCCAAGGTAAAAAGTCGGTACTTAGTGTGACTAAAAAATCTGCCACGGCTGTGTCTGCTGGCAATGAGATGAAAAAACAAGTCTCAACTTCATCCAGCCAGCACGGGCAGCCAGCCAATTCAAATGGGGATGAATGGCAGACCGCCGGGGCAAAGAAGAAGGCAAAGAAGTCCCGGAGAAAGGAAAATAAAAAGGCAGACAGAGACGCAAAGCGGCTCCGTGTACCACGCTCAACGGCGGTGATTATCACACTACCGCCTGGAGCCGAGGAGCGTGGCCTGAGCTACGCCAAAGTTCTGGCTAAAGCTAAAGCCGAGATCAAGCTGGCTGATCTCGGTATAACGGCAATGCGGTGCAAACCGACACTCACTGGTGCACGGCTGCTTGAAATCCCGGGAGCCACCAGTGCCGAAAAGGCAGACGCACTCGCAGAGAAGCTGCGAGCAGCGGTTGGAGTAGATGGGGTCCGAGTATCCAGACCCACCAAGTGCGCGGACTTGCGCATTATGGGTCTGGATGACTCGGTGACCTCAGATGAAGTGGTGGCCGCCGTCGCAAAATCTGGAGGGTGCGCACCGGAACAAGTAAAAGCCGGTCCAATACGTACTGGCTTCAGTGGGCTGGGCACTATAGTGGTGAGCTGCCCAGTTGCGGCGGCCAATGAAATTAAAAACGGCCAGCGTTTGCTGGTGGGATGGGTATCGGCGCAAGTCAAACTTCTGACGCCACGACCCCTAAGGTGCTTCCGTTGCCTAGAGGGCGGCCATGTTGGGGCTAAGTGCACCACGGGGGTCGACCGTAGCGGACTTTGCTTCCGCTGCGGCAAGCCTGGTCACAAAGCTGGTTCGTGCGATGCCGCACCGCACTGTGTAGTATGTGCGGCGGCGGGCAAGACAGCCGACCATAGACCGGGCAATGCTTGCGTCGCACCCAACAAGAAGAAACAGAAAGGGGCCAATAAGGAAAAGGGCCCTACGCAACCGTCTCACCCACCGGTTGCGCAAGCAGCGACGAATGAAAATGCTGGGGAGGAGACGAATGAGATGGACACCTAGTAATGGCTGTTCATACAATTCGTTTTCTCCAGGCAAATATCAACCACTGCGCCAGGGCTCAGGATCTTCTGCTCCAGTCCATGGCGGAGTGGTTGATACATGTTGCTGTGGTTTCCGAGCCGTACTTTATTCCTCCCAGAAGTGACTGGGTGGGTGACGATGACGGCTTGGTGACCCTTATCACCCAAGGTGGGAATGGTTCCCCGTCCTTCGAGTCCGTCACCCGGGGACGGGGATACGTCGCAGCATTGCTGGGGGAGGTAGTGGTCGTAGGAGTATACTTCTCCCCGAACCGGTCTCTCGCTGACCTAGAAAGTGCATTGGAAGAGTTGGGTACAGTCGTCCGTCGCAGCCATCCCCGCCCCGTTATAGTGCTTGGGGACTTCAATGCCAAATCTATGGCTTGGGGTTCCCCAGCTACGAATGTGCGTGGTGGGGTTGTCGAAGAATGGGCGGTCGAGTCAGGATTGATTCTCCTCAATCGGGGCACAGTTCAGACGTGCGTGCGACAGCGGGGAGGTTCCATAGTGGACCTTTCTTTCGCTAGCCCCGCTATAGCACGTCGTGTCCAAGGTTGGCACGTAATGGAAGATGTGGAGACGCTGTCAGATCACCGTTACATCCGGTTTGACGTCTCCACCCAAATTCTAAGCGCGCCGGCCAGAGCAGCTCCGATTGGAAATGGTCCACGGTGGTCACTAAAGCAGCTGAACCGGGAGGTCCTCCTGGAAGCAGCAGTAGTGCAGGCCTGGGTCGAAGCACCAGAGAGGCCTGCTGACATCGAAGAGGAAGCGCGATGGTTCCAGGAGGGCATGACTGTCATTTGTGATGCTGCCATGCCCCGTGTTCAGGCGTTTTCCCCCAGACGCCAGGTGTACTGGTGGTCGCAGGAGATTGCGCAGCTACGCAGAATCTGCGTAACTGCACGCCGCCAGTACGCCAGGTACCGGAGACTACGCCACCGTGACCAAGATTCAGAGACCAGGGAAGCGGAACTATATGAGGGTTACAGAGAAGCCAAGAAAAGCCTCCAGCTAGAGATCTCGCGGGCCAAAATTCAGGCCCGCGAAGAGCTGATTGAGACTCTGGACCGAGATCCATGGGGGCGACCCTACCGCATGGTGAGGGGAAAACTTCGCCCATATGCGCCCCCATTGTCCATGAGTCTCAGGCCGCAGCTGCTGGAGGAGGTAGTGTGCTCTCTGTTCCCCTCGAGGGCAGAGCACTTACCTCCGCCCATGGTTCCGGTTTCGTATCCTGACGACGACCAAAGTGACGACAATGTGCCCGACGTGACCTGGGTGGAACTTCGAGCGGCGGTGAAACGGCTTCAAGCCAAAAACACCGCTCCGGGGCCCGACGGTATTCCTGGCCGAGCATGGGTCTTAGCCTCGAGGTTCCTTTGGCCCCGACTGGTAGGGCTCTACAGCGCGTGCTTGGAACGGGGCCAGTTTCCAAGTGTATGGAAAACTGGAAAGCTGGTTCTGTTACGAAAGGAAGGGCGTCCCGCGGACTCACCGTCCGCATATCGGCCTATTGTGTTGCTGGACGAGGTCTGCAAACTCTTTGAGAGAATCATTGCAGACCGTATCGTCCGGCACATAACTGGGATAGGTCCAGATCTGGCGGACAACCAGTTCGGGTTTCGCCGGGGGCGCTCTACGGTGGATGCCATCATGCGCGTTAGGGCTCTGACGGAGGATGCAATTGCCCGGGGTGAGGTCGTCTTGGCGGTGTCTCTCGACATTGCCAACGCCTTTAATACCTTGCCCTGGAGTTGTATCAGGGAGGCACTCCGGTACCACGGGGTGCCGATCTACCTCCGTCGTATTGTCGGGGCCTATTTGGCGGACAGGGCCGTCATATACCCGGGTCGTGACGGCTGGGGTCGGCGAGAGACGTCGTGCGGTGTTCCACAGGGATCAGTCCTGGGCCCGCTCTTGTGGAACATCGGCTACGACTGGGTTCTGCGCGGTGCTCTTCTCCATGGTGTCAGCGTCACCTGTTACGCTGACGACACGCTTGTGACAGCGCGTGGAAAGACGCACCGGCAGGCAGCAATTCTGGCGACGGCTGGAGTCGCGCAAGTCGTTGGTAGGATCCGGCGGTTGGGCCTCGAGGTGGCTTTGCACAAATCCGAGGCTGTTTGTTTCCATGGCCCTCGGAAGGCGCCACCCTCGGGGTCCCACATTATAGTGGGGGGAGTCCGCATCGGCATCGAGCGTACGATGAAGTACCTGGGACTCATCCTCGATAGCCGGTGGGATTTCGGACCACACTTTCGGCAGCTGGCCCCCCGGCTAATGGGCACCGCTGGGGCACTCTCGCGGCTCCTGCCTAATTTGGGGGGGCCCAACGCATCTTGCCGAAAGTTGTATAAGGGGATCGTACGGTCAATGGCGCTCTACGGGGCGCCAGTATGGGTGGACGCTCTGACGGCCCGTAATATTGCAATTCTACGAAAGCCGCAACGCGCAATGGCCGTCAGGGTGATAAGGGGGTACCGTACGATCTCCTTCGAGGCGGCTAGCCTATTTGCCGGATCCGCGCCCTGGGATTTGGACGCAGTACTCCTTGCGTTGCAGTACCGGTGGCGCAAGGATGCGCTAGATCGGGACGACCAACCAGTGCCTCGCGAAGTAGAGGCACATCGGGACGAGCTCCGCCAGATCCTGGTGGTGGAGTGGGAGCAGCGACTTGCGCGACCTAGTGCGGGGCACGCCGCTATAGCGGCGGTAAGACCTGTCCTACGAGAGTGGCTGGAGAGAGGGCACGGGGCCCTCACCTTCCGGATGACGCAGGTGCTTTCCGGACATGGTTGCTTCGGCAAGTATCTGTGTCGGATCGGCCGGGAGCCGACGTCACGGTGCCACCATTGTGGTAACTGCCCCGACGACACGGCGCTGCACACACTGTCGGAATGCCCAGCCTGGGCTAACCAGCGCCGTGATCTCGTCGTGGCAGTCGGTGCTGCGGGTAATCTCTCGCTCCCAACCGTAGTTCTGGCTATGGTGCGGAGCGAGAGCGCATGGAACGCTGTCGCCTCCTTCTGTGAGGAGGTGATGTCCGCAAAGGAGGCGGCGGAACGGGAGAGAGAGCGGAGTACAGCTCTCTCTACCCGCAGCAGACGCACCGGGCGCCGGAGGGCGTTTAATGACCTCCAGCCACCTTAGGAAGTGGCCTGCGGGCGGCGAACTTTTTTGGGGAAGTCGTCGTCCGAACAGATACAGGCCCGAGAGGCAGCATGCAGTGTTCCGCGTGCGCTCTCAGAGGAGTGCGGCCGACGGGTGATGGTCGCACCGGGTGACGGGACCCGTCTAGGGTGAGACGGGTCAATGCCTGTCGGGGGTTGCGGAAGAATGCAATAGCGATTCTCGCTCCCCTGATCATAGGCAAGTAGTGGAACACCGGGGTGGTTTTTAGTCGGTAAGAGTCCGACAGACCCCTTCGCCTCCCCAAGGCGGAGGACATCCATGTAGGATCTTCCACCTCGTCAACAAAAAAAAAAAAAAAAAAAAAAAAAAAAAAAAAAAAAAAAAAAAAAAAAAAAAACGGCCGGTAATATGTGGGCGCGCCATATTTACAGGAGTTTAATACAACAATTTTTAGATGTAACTCTTGTTATTAACTTGCTGAAATCAAAGCTAAAATTATTATATTTACTTTAAATATTATTATTGAACTACATATGTAAAGGTATCACCATTCTGTGACATGTTGTTGGTATCATGTTCCTGAAAGAATATGTTTGTACCCTTTTGCTATGGGGAAGAAGCACTGAACTCGTGACCGTTACGCTAATAATACATATATAGATCCACTAGAGGGCGCTAATCTAAACATTGAGTTCTGTCAGCTCCTTATTAATTAATGTCACCAACCTGCTAATGTGACGTTTTAAGTTCGTTGTTTCGTTTAAGTTTTCACTTTAGTCGGCAGTCCCATGACTGCCTATTTTTATTTTATTTCTCAATAACAGATAATAAGACAAATCCTAACCTATGTTGGAATACAAAAACTCGGCCGCTTTACTGACAGCAAGAATCTTTCTAGAAGCATGTGTGTAACTTTTATAATTCATTCAATCAATCATTTAAATTAATAATAATATTATTGAATAATATGATATTTAAAAATATATAGTTGTAACCTGCAATTGTTTGAGAGTCAAAATTCTTGAAACACTTTTTTGGCAAATTAAATTATTTGATTTGGTTGTTTATAAACTACCTGCGTTGATCTGTATTCTTAGTAATACATCTTAAGACTTTACGTTGTTCTCTATAATCTTCCATTCAGCACTATTTTGCTATCTGGGCTCCTTGACAATAATAATCTAATCTACAAATCTAATCTAATAAAATGGCTCTTGTAAATATATAATCAAAGCTTGGGCCTAGCTTTTTAGTATGTATTTCTACGTAAAATAGGAGTCGTGACTATCAATCTACCTACCCTACCTACCTTTTGCCAATTCATCATTATTAAAACAAGGTACACAGTTTATATTCAACAGTCATAAATGCAAAACGTAAACGGATATTCAGCCTCAGTTATTACATTTCACCTAAAATCTAACGTAAATTAAACAGCCTACATCGACACGCACACATGTAAACCTGACAAACATGGCCGCTACATATACACTCGGATTTAATTCGCTTGTGTGCCATGGCTATTCAATTTCGTTCAACAAATGATCAAACAATTTCCTTACAAAGCTTCGTTCCCAATTATGCTAGCACTTAGTCTGCCCATAGAGGGTTCCATTAGCAACAAATATACATACATCTACAACTATAAATAACTGAATTTAAAAGTATATTTTATGCTCAAAATGTGTACATATTCGGGGAAATATGCTTGTATAACTTGTGAGTTAAAACTAAGCCCAACGCGAAAAGAATTAAAATAAAAAATCGGAGGCAGGCTTAGGCAAATGGTTTATGACGACGTCAATATCCTTACGAAAGAGTGACCACTTCTAGTCGTGGGATAATTATTTAATCAAGACCTGCGAGATATCGTGCGTTTTTTAAATAATAGACCAAGCCTAAAGTTTTATCTACTAATAGCAAACAAGTGTTCAAAGTCGCAAAAACTGTCAGATTTGTTGTACGCACTAATAACTACTTAGTCCATTTAAAATTGTAATCAATGATAAATGAATATTTACTGCAATTATGATAATGGCCCTGCGTTAGAGTTTCGTTTCTGCCAACAGAGAGTTCGAGTTACAAGTATGCGACTATGACCTGCTGACACTGCAAACTGAACAAACATATGTTCAACCTAAAGTTGGGCGAGAACACAATACGCAGATTCTGTCAAGAGGCAGAGGAAACTGCAATGCATATTCTATGCTATTGTGGCCCACTAATGCGGCACCGAAGTATTAACATAGGGTTACACATCATGCAACCGCAGGCAATATAAACAATCACTGCTGAAAGGATCTGGAGGTTTCTCGAAGCCATAAGTCTGAGCAGTGAAGTGTAAAGCAATAAGTGCGCTACAAAAGACCAGAAATGGTCGAGGTGGCACTAAGCACTTAAACAATAATAACAATGACCTGCTCAAGTTATTGCTTACAGTTCCTAATCCATCCGTATAAGCATTATCCCTTTTACTCCATTGCCCTTCCTTCTTACCTAACCTTTCCTTTTTAATATACTCCAATTTTTTTTCGCATTTTGATTGAGAGAGATAACATTGAGATTCGGGAAAGATTTTAGAGCAAAACATTGAAAGCCATGCTAGATATACCTCATTATGTAACAACAAATATATACACGAGGATCTCATTATCAGTTCAGTGAAGCAAGAGTAAACACAGTAAGAACTACCAAACTAGAATATCAACTCACATCAATCACCTTGCCTCAAAGCTACAGGGTACAGGAAGTGTCTCACACAACCGATTGAAGCAGTATGATTTCCCTACGCTAATCGAGATTTGAATATAGATTGTGAAGGGAACAACACAACAAATCTTTCTTCGAAAAATTACATAAAAAGTAAATAAATGCCAACTGATTGGTTTATTGTTGTGGTTAAACAATCGTAATAAAAATCGTAAAGTTGACGGCAATAGGCTTTCTGTATTACGTAAGTGCGACTAAATGATAGCCTGCAAAATGTGGCGGTTTGTTAATAACGGTAAGCAGAGGCGTATTAAATACGTTTTATTTAATACAGGTGTGAGTGTATGTATGCATAATGATGTAAGTGACCATTAAAGAAACGTATTCTACAGTTCTTTTTTTTTTCTCTGTATAACATTCAATCTCACGTAGACTTAAATCATTTATTTCAACCACAAACAACTGACCTATTCAATTTTATATCGAATACACCTATGTTTGTAAAATGTTTTTATTTTGATTATGTCTGAAGTTTCTCACTATATTGAACAAACGACGTATTATCCCAATCATTTAATCAAACTATTCACAATATCGTATATTGGGTTTCCTCAGTTCCTCTCCAATTCCCCGCATTGTGCGGGCTCGCAAACGTTAATACATCGATGTTGACACTAACCGCATTGCACCCCTTCATGTAACTAAATCCAGGGACTGTGTTGTCGTGCTTCAGTTTTTGCGTTTGAAATATAAATTATGTGAACCTGCCTACAGTTACTGTTTTATTTTTGATTCTAGACAGAGGGTGCTTTTTTAAGAATATTTATTTCTCATCATCCTACGCGCCTCTTCCCAACTAAATTGGGGTTGTCTTTCAGTCTAACTACGATACGGCCGAACTTTGATATTTTACGCGAAGTGACTACCATCAGACCTCCACAACCCAAGTACTAGGCGATATCGAAGTTCTGTAGTTAGACCAGGTTGTCGAACTTTTTAGGGCTCCGACTACCCCTAACGAATGCCACAGATGTTTGTATGGCACCCGGGACCGAAGGTTTAACGTGCTCTCCGGAGCACGGAGGGGTCTCAATGTGTTAAGAATGGTCACCCATCCTAGACTGAACTGGCTAGTATTACTTAACCTAGTAATGTGCTAACCTACTCGGTTAACAATTAGCCCCTCTAAGAATATTTAAATCTCTATAATTTTAATGCAATTACTTTTTATCTGTAAGAGAATTATTGACATTTTCTTTACATCAAATAGTTATATTATTTAATTAACATGCTGAAAGTCCAGGGCCGGCTTTTTCTCGAGACTTTTCCTAAAAAGAAATATAAATTGAAAAATCCTGTACCCGCCTAAAATTGTTTTCTTCTGGGTTGTAAGAATACTTCTTAGTCGCATTCTGTAACCTGGCTAGTTGTTTAAAATGTTAATTTTAATAGCCATTATTTTGAAATTTAAATATAGACGTAGACATTATCTCAACAACAACTCGGGCATAATTCCAACAATAAAATTAATAATATACCAAACTAATTAAAATGTTGAAATGTTGTTTATCGGCCCCCTATAGGTGGGGATGACTATAAATAATAAGGTATGTCTCTTAAATCTATTTTGTGTTTTGCAGATACCAATTATGACAAATATATGCGAATTTTGTAAAGGGACCAATTAGACCAAATAGCGACGGTTTTTCGTTTATTTACAAAGCGTTACCGTACGCTAGAGATTTGAACCAAAATTATTTACGTAAGACGATGTAATAAAATAAGAATTTCGACAAAACACACTGGCTTTGTGTTCAGTAATTTTATTATATGGTAAATTTTACCTAGTTATATGTATATCGTAACAAGCCGTTCTCCGGCCGTGTTTATGTTCACTGGGCCTCCTCTTAGTGATATATATATATATATATAGCCTTTCATCATATATTTATATAGCCATATATATATATATAGCCATATATATATATAGGCCTATCTCCTTCCTTAAGAAGGGCCTTCCTTTGGCCATCAAGCCAAAGAGATTTTCTGACTGTTTTTAATTTTATCTATAAGGATCTATTTAAATCAAGTAACAGAAACTTAGATGCTTTTATACGAGTTATAGATATATCAGTGTTCACGATTAGACAGGGTTTTGATGGTGGGACTGGTATAACCGTTACTGCGAGATGCTGTTTTCCATTGTTTTACCTTTAATATCAGATGAGCTATTATTCCATAATGTTGAATCAACAACCACCCAATGTTTTTTTTTCCTTGAAGTTGAATAAGAAAACTGGTGTTTCTTTTCAATTTAGTGATGATAACAATAATTGGATAAGACATCTCTGTCTTTACAAAGATTTCCAGGACAATCGTATGTAATTTTTCTTCGTAGAACTGAATTAGCAAAGACGATGACAACCGGTCTCCAATCTGGTCTGTCTATGAACACTAGTATTCCTATGTGGTCATTGGCATAACCTATCTCCACAGAGCTCGTGTATTATAAAACGAGGTGAATACTAACTTCCTAACTAATATTATAAATGCGAATGTGAGTTTGTTTGTAACGGTTTCACGCCAACTAACTAACTAATAACTAGACTAATAAACATTGATTTTTATACAAATAATATGTAAAATGTACACAGTCATATATAAAAGAAGAATTTATACCAAATATCCTCTTTTCTTCTACATAAAGCATTGCATTTTTTGTTTGAAAGATGACTTGATAGAGAGTGTTTTTAGATATAATTAAAAAACATCTATTCAGCCGTTCGAAGTTCAGCAGCTCTTTTGTAATCGTTGAAGGCATTTTCGAGTCGGGGGATTTTATTTTTTTATTTATGATCATTTTCACTTAACTAACGTGTTGTGTAACATGTCGTTCGACACAGACTGGACGTGACGTCACAAACGAACGACCCATGTATTGTCATGTTCACGTTGTGTACGCAATACCAATCAGCGAATTTTTTGTTAAAAATATCTTTGTGCTTCGGAATATGCAGAGCGGAATACAGGTTGCAAAATTTAATAGGATTTCGAAGTTACGCTGTTCGCTTTGTTTTATTATTCTGTTACTAACATATATTGGTTTAAATACTGGATAACCTTTTTTTACTAGTCGTCGTAGGTTACACATACGAATCGATTTGTGTAGCACTATTAGGATGATAGTTGTGTGTACGCCTTTATTTTCTTATTAACACGCTTTTATAAACTTCACTTGCAATCAACAATGTACTTAAACAAATATTTGAAGTTAATTTTGACCTACTTATAATTATCGTATCGAAATGAAACTTTGCGTTTTTTTTATGTTATAGGAGGCAAACGAGCAGACCTGATAGTAAATGACTACCGCCGCCCATGAGCACCTGCAACTCAAAAGTCACAAGTGCGTTGCCGGTCTTTAAGGTGGGCGTAGGGAAAGGGGGGAATAAGGGGCGAGGAAGGGAGAGAAGAAGAGGGAAGGGTTAGGGCCTCCGATAACCTCACTCACTGGGCGAAAAGCAATGCAAGCATTGTTTCACTGCCGGTTTTCTGTGAGGCCGTGGTATCAGTCCGGTCGAGCCGTCCCATACGTGCCGAAGCATGGCTCTCCCACTGTGTAGGTATATGTAGTTCTGATGACAATACTATAATTTGGTATCTTTGAGCTAATCTGATACTGGAGCCAGGAGGTGGATAGTGGAACTCTTGTATGGTTACTAGTACTAGGCTACCCCTTCGAGTTTGAGAAGGATATTCAAGAATTCAGATTTTTGAGCCAGTTACCTTGTAGGGTTAACTAACTTAAAAATTTAGTATACTTGACTACATTTGTATGTAGTCAAGTATACTAGATTTTTGACTAACTTTTAACTTGACATGTAACTCCGAGAAAATGTGTCTTGTTATGGCTTCACTTTGCCGTATATAACACAATATTTCATGTACTTTATTTCTAGTTGCTCTTGGTAGTTAATCCGTTGAGAGTTCTGGAGAGCCGGTAATCTGTACGATGCATGTGTTCGCACGTAACAGTTTTCTACTCTCTGTACTGAAATGCAACAAGTTTTGGTTTATTTTTTAAACCTTGTTCATAGAAAATAGAAGCAGCAAAATCGGACTTACACCAGCCGTCCTCTCGCTTTGAAAAACAGTACTGGTATTTAATATCATGGATTTTTTTTGAGATATTTAGGGACTAAGCTTATTATAAGCCAGATTAAGCCAAATCAGAATATACACAACGTATATAGCACCTCTTCCTCCCTTTAAGTTAGCGCTGACAATGAGTCTTGTTTCTATCTTAGTATTATCAATAAAAAAAAATATGGAAGCAGTTCTTTCTCCTATCTTCGACGGAGTATAATTGTTATCAATAATTCAATGAATCACAGTTGAATTTGGATATCTGGCCGACCACTAGGATATATTCTGTTTACCTTAATCTGTACAAATAACCAATACAAATAAATAAAATTGAGGGGTCTGTTTGTAATGTTAAAATAACAGCTTTTTACTAAATGCATCACGTTACACATTACTTATAACAGAAATTAATTTCTTTTAACTACCTAACCAGCTGGACCGATTTTCCCGAGACTTTCGCTGGTAGATAGCTGATGTTATAAGAAGTAAGTTAGGTTACTTTTATTTAAAAAAATATAAATATATGCACGTGGCACAGCTAGTTTAAAATAGATGAACACGATGTTAGTCTCTCTCACTTTTACCTCTGATGTGCACTCATCAACGCCGGACATAAAATGTTTACAAAGCACCCCTAGGTACCCGGTATTGTTTTAAGTGCGGTACATTGTACCAAAGTTGTATACAGGCACATTACCATTACAAAGGCTCTCTCGTGATACTGAACCAAAAAGGTTTAGTTACCATTTAGCAGCACATCGGCCATGCCAGCGAAACTAAGGCCTAATAACTTATTTCACAGATCGCCTGGTCGAATTTCGTATCATCGTTATATATACTGGACGCGTGTAGCTTGATGTAGCCATTTTCACGTAATTTGTAAATTTATTACACATATTGTTGAAAAATTTTAGCTTTCTGCACTTATTTCTTACTAGCAACCCGCCCCGGCTTCGCACGGGTAGCAGAGACATCTTCAACAATCATCATCATATTGCAACCAATTTACACAAAACGATAACAAATTATATACCTATACCTTCCTCATGAATCGCTCTATCTATTGGTGAACACCACATGAAAATCCGTTTAGTAGTTTTTGAGTTTATCGAAAACAGACAGACACGGCGGGGGACTTTGTTTTATAATATGTAGTGATATAAACTTTAAGTATACTAAATTTTAAGCACGTTTCCGTTATAAACATGTGTTTTCTTCCCTTTTTGATATATGGATTTTATTCATAGAGTATAAAGATATTTGAAATTAAACTGTTAGCGCGATTTGAGTGTATTTTTTTAAATAATGGTTAGTAGACTATACAGGATCTACATGATATTGTCGAAAGTTTACGCGAATGTTACACATTGAAATAAAACTATTTTTCACGGATTCTATCGCGATTTATTTGATGTTATTTTACTATCTATACTGATCCCGACGTTTCAGTTGCTTTTCAGCAGCCATGGTCACGGGTAGACTAAGATGGTGGTCGTCTCATGTATCGAAGTGCAAAGTTATCTCAAAGTACCCGAAGTTTGTTGATTGTTGGTGTTACTATTTACGCAGAATGAGCTCAAAGTGTCTTGAAGCCTTGCTGTGTTTTGTATTTTCTTGGGTTTGAGTAAGTGAATAACCGGATCCCTAGCTGGTGGTACGTTCCAACCATCTTCTCTATTAAAATTAGGGTGTTTTTTAATTTCAATAGCCTCACGGAGCATCCTTGGTAGAAATCGGTGTTCTTTCGCGAGTACCTGCGGTTTATCGAAACGCAGGTAATGGTTGGTCCCTTGTTGCACGTGTTCACACACAGCAGACTTCATCGAGCGTTGGTGTTTTATGCCAGCAATGTGTTCTTTGACGCGGGTGCCAATGCTTCTCTTGGTTTGACCAATGTACGAGAGCCCACAGTCACAGTCTATTTTATAGACCCCTGCATTTTGTAGAGGTACTTGGTACTTGACAGATGGTAAAAATTGACTTATCTTCGTTGGCGGCTTGTAGTATGTATTGATTGAAGCTCGCTTCAAGATGTAGCCAATCTTGTCAGTAACTCCTCGTACACACGGTAGAAGCCTGTCGAGCGCCAGCCTGCCAGGCTGGCGCTCGACAGTGGCTGGCTTTTCTTGGGATCTGTGACGGAGGCGCGGTAGTGGGAGCTTGTTGTCTTGCAGTACGTGCTTGACATGTGCCAGCTCAACGTCCAGGTGTTTCTTGTCACAGATCCCACGGGCTCTCTGAAACAAAGACATCCCCACGGTAGCTAGCTGTTTTGGATGGTGGTGAGATTCACCGTTTAAGTACTTATCAGTATGGGTCTTTTTTCTGTGCACAGTGTGGCTTTAAGCCACACTGTGTATAGAAGTTAAATATGATTCTATCACTACCCGAAAAGCAATGGATGTCACTGGTAAATACAATTCTTCCTGCTTTAAAAGTAGTGTCAACTACATTTCAAATCATTTTCTGTTGAACATTTATTAGAACCATACTAACATATGCACTTTTTAATTAGGTCACAATGTCACACCGTACATCCCGAGCACACTTCTCTCCTTTTACGTTAAAAGACACAAAGGACGTCGTAACGTACTTCATATAGCCAGTTTTATTCCTTACAATGGTGACGTTAATTAGGACATAAAGCCGCCGCCACACTGTCGCCCGCGTGTCTCTTTGTCCGATCGCATACAAAGGACACGTTATCTATCTATGTTTACAACACACGCTTTGTGATTAACAGTTTCAGGATTATTCAGCGGTACTTGTGTGAATCTGAGTTTTTAATTACAGCGAAAATGTTTTATGTTTGCAAGGAATGTGGGTTTCTCTTAATGGGAAAGAATTTAGTGAATATTCTCAGGCCTGATGGCGGTTTATACTATGCTTTGCCACAGTCTTCTTCTCATTCTTAAAGATATGAACAATGGGAATTTATCGTCAGAAGTATATAGTGAGCGTACGTAGTACGTACAGCCGTAGATATCATTAACAATCATCAACATTCTTAAAACAAAAGTTTTTCTCAATAATAACTTTAAACGTTGTTATCTAAAGGACTTTGCCCATTTCAGTATGAAAATCAGTTTCACACTTCTTTATGCTGCGTCAAATATGTATAAACTGCATTATTTAGCCTGCACTGAGTATTATCTGAAATATAAATGTATATTGTAACATAACTTGAACTCGCCAAAGCCGGTGCAGCCAACCGACAGCATGACCCAGAACCATTCTGCGTCATCAGCAAACAGCGAGCATATTCAATCATAAACGCCCATGTACATCATTGGCTATTAAGAGATGGAAGACCACGACTGGTCTAAGACACTCTAAAGCCTTTATAAAGGGCTATGATAATAAAGTATCCAAAGAACTTTTAGAGCTCAAAAGATACAAAACCTGTGCAGTAACAAGAGTCCTAACCGGACACTGCAAACTGAACAAACAAATGTTCACCCTAAAATTGGGCGAGAACACAATACGCAGATTCTGTCAAGAGGCAGAGGAAACTGCAATGCATATTCTATGCTCTTGTGGCCCACTAATGCGGTACCGAAGTATTAACCTAGGGTTACACATCATGCAACCGCAGGAAATACAGACAGTCACTGCTGAAAGGATCTGAAGGTTTCTCGAAGCCATAAGTCTGAGCAGTGAGCTGTAAAGTAAAAAGTGCGCTATAAAAGACCAGAAATGGTCGAGGTGGCACTAAGCAATTAAACAATAATAAATAATAAACATAACTTGGGGTTATTGAGAAATTAAATGCCAATATTTGGTTAAAAAATAACAACGATAAGTACGACAACAACAACGAGAAAATATTGTGACACTGACGTTAGAGTTTCTTTTTAATAAAGTGTGTGGCATCATGTTTTTGACGGGGATACCATGTATAAATTAAGGCAAAACTAACACTGAAGTATACATTCACTACATAAACTACGACTACATACACGAAATAATAAGATTACTAAACTGCAATATATTTTAATGTGATATTACGAATTATTATCAGGTATATTATTATTTAACCATTTCATTTTAAAACGATATTTATTTGAATTCAACCATTAATGGTTTATTTTATATAATGGCAACGTTTCACTTAAAATGGAAACGGTCATTGATTCAATTTTTAGTTCTTGTAAGATTTAATTTCAAACCCCAAGTTCTATAGAAGAGATTTAGGGTCGAAAAGTAACATTAAAATCAATATTTGTTTTTAACATTTGGAATAATGGCGCGAACGTCTAAAAGTGAAACCATGAATGGGCATCCTCCTTTAAACATTAAAGTCTAAAAATAGGAGGAAGATTAGATGTAAAGAGATAGGATTCTTTTTACTAAAAAACGTCAACTTTTATTGAAGTTATCCGCTGAATATTGAAATCACATTTGCCAAGGAAATAATCTTCTTTTAAGAAAATAATTTTAGCAATACTGAATTTGTTAGATAGAAGTAAAGCTTTTAAGCTCTGATATTCTGACGTCAGATACAAAATAGCATCATTTATTTCATAAATGAGATATAAAAACGATTTATATTACGGTCGTGATACCAGATACTAAATAATGTATTTGTGTATAAAAAATAAAACATTTGAAAGGTGCCGCAATCAAAGTTAAACTCCTTTACTTCAATATCCTTATAGTAACAGTATAAGGAGTGCCTAAGACCTATTGTGTAGTTGTTATATACGCTATGTAAATATATCTACAACCTTAGCAAATATTCTTAACAAACTTTCCCCGCAAAAGAAATATTTCCGCCTATTGATGTATCCTGTTTTAATGATGATTAATCAGATGATTTCTTGACAAAAATTTGTTAAAACTCTTAATCTCAAATTAATACTTATAATTTCATTTTGGACTTACAAATCTACAATTGCTTCCGACTAAATATAGTTTAAAAGGCTTGTATGTAGTCGAACCAGTCCTAAAGAATCACATCGAACAATATTTTACATCTATACACAATACAACGTAGTAAACAAACTATCATTTTATCTTGGGAGAGCCATACTTCGGCACGTACGGGCCAGCACGGCCTCACAGAATACCAGCAGTGAACCAATGCTTGCGTTGCTTTTCGCCGAGTAAGTGAGGTTACCCGAGGCCCTAACCTAACTTTCCACTCTTCCCTCCCCCCTTCCGCTCGTCCACCCCTACCCTTTTCATCTCTTCCCCTTTCCACCCTTCCCCTAGGGTGGGAGACTTTAAAGGCCGGCAACGCACTTGTGACTCTTTGAGTTGCAGGTGCCCATGGGCGGTGGTAGTCATTTACCATCAGGTGAACCGTCTGCTCGTTTGCCCCTATACGACAAAAAAAATCATCAATTAGTCGCCCAAACTTACTCATTATTTAAAACTAGCCGTAACCTTCCTCAATAAATAGTCTTTAAATACAAGAAGAATAATTCTAACTCAATTGATAGTACAAACTTTTTTTATTAATAGTTCCAGAGATAAGAGCATTTAAACAAACAAACAATAAACTCTTTAGCTTTATTATATTAGTATAGATTAGGTATTTGGTGTATATTAAAAAGGTAAGATGCAAAATAAATAAACCTAACACATTGCTTTTAAGGGTTTATGAATAAAGTACTTTAAAGTAAACTCTAATTAAATATGACAGCCGTGTATCTAGTAATTGCCATGAAGTTTAAACAACAACAACGTACGCACGTTCATATATCTCTTGATATGTCAGACATTGTAGACGCATTTGGGGTTGACAATGTATCGGTCCATCGGAGCGCAGCGGTCGTCACAGCAACGCCTAGCAATTACGCGTGGCAGCGACGTGTGAATTTAATATTCGGCAATCTAACCGCATGACGCGTCTCCGCGCCGCAACTGAGTGTAGCCACAGCTTTATATTAATTAAGTAAAACTTATTTAAGAATAAGAATGTAGAGTAATACTTGAGCATATTTAATTATTTTATACTAAAGAGTGACATGTCGACATGTTTTAAATATATTTCAATTGATGTAATTTCTACCATATTTTTAGGGTTACAAAAGCTCGAAGCACTCGTGTTGTCAGTTGTGTGTTGAGTCTGGCGATTCTATTCACTACTACTCAAATTGTGCATTAAAAGTTTGACTGGCCTGTTGGTCTAGTGGTTAGTGACCCTGACTGCTAAGCCAGAGGTCGTGGGTTCGATTCCCACCCAGGACAAATAATTATGTGATGAGCATGATCATTTGTTCTGTGTCTAGGTGTAATTTATCTATAATATGTATGTATTTAGAAATATATAAGTATGTTTATCAGCAGTCTGGTTACCATAGTACAGGCTGTGCCTAGTTTGGGATCAGACGGCCGTGTGTGAGATGTGTAAAGTGTGAAGTTATTATTATATTATTTGTAGTCGAGCCTTTTAAACGAGGTATTCAGTAGTTTGCCCTTGCAGGTTCTTCCGCAGTCAATTGGCTAAGTTATACCCTGTTGTATATATTGTAGCATGCCACTATATTACCTAAAGTCTTTGTTCTTCTATATTAAATACTTAGTTCATTATTATGTGATACGTATCAATTAATCAGATTATGAATATCGACATATAACCTCTAACCTTTGTCTAATATAATTCATCATCCGAAACACAAATCGCATTAGAATCAACTGTGATTTATGTAACATACCATCGCAAATTAGATACGAATATTTTATTTAACTAATGATTCCTGCAGCCAGATTAGTTCTATCCACACTTGTGGTATATATACTCGTAGCTACATTTATGGTATATATAGCTACATTTGTGGTATATATAGCTACATTTGTGGTAAATATAGCTACATTTGTAATAAAAGAATAAAGCTAGGTATTAATATCATGTTTTGCTCTGGATTTAGACCACGTATTGTCCATGAACTATTTATTACGAAATGTCTCTTTGATATGTATTTTACTAAAACATTATTTTATTTTTTGTTACAGGTACGTTTTGGTTGACTGTATCGGCAGCTAAAATGCGATTGATTTAACAAATTGAAGGTGAGTGGGTGGGTGGGTGAATTTGGTGGAAATAAACCGCTGTTTGTGAGACTGGCATTTCATTATGCACCTCTTTTTACCCAGAACAAAATACAGCCCGACTGAGATAGCTAGCCATTTCCCATTTAATATTAGATCCCATATAATAGGTAATAGGTGCGAGAATCAAATATATAGACTTCCAAAATGAAATTGAGTGCCTGCTGAAAAAACGTTACATAAGTTTTTCAATTGAGTGTTTACAAATACCATTTACCAATACTTATTTTAAAAATATTACTATCGATAATATTTTTGTTATGAACACTTTACAGTTTATGAGAACCTAAAATCGGGGTATTTACCAGTTTGATCGAACGTCACATAAACAAACACGCATTGTGCTAATTCTCTACGTCATAATCTACCTGACGGACGCATGTCCAGTCGCGTTATCCATTTCACGCTTGGCTCCCGACATTGTGTGAAGGCAATTGCATCTGTCCACCGACCTGGAAGTAGTCTATCCTAATATCAATACACAAATAGGCAAAGACAAAACAGAAACTATTTAGCTTAACTGAAGCTTAACTAATGTTACATTTGCCTCACATTTCATTTGCGCTTATAAGCAATATACCCAGAAACTTGTAAAAAAAAATGCCAAAAAAAATTGTGTCCTTGGAGTTTCTTGCCTGTTCTTCTCCACATCTACGTATTGGAACAGGCCACCCAGGACTGACTAAAAATACCTGAAAAACTACCTGTTTAATTGAAATAAATGATTTTGATTGAAACAGGTTTCTGCTGGTACTGAAGGTTTTTGCAGTACCCCCCACCCTGCAAACAGTAGTTAGACAGTACTACTGGAGTTACGCTTTTCTGCTGCTGAGTAGTACCGCTAAAACTTCAAGGGAAAGGAGAAGATTGGAAATGTGTAAATACCCTCTCTATCTCTCTATCTGCTTATCATCAGGCAGTGGGTGCCATCTTCGTTGTATATAAATTAAAAATTTAAAATAACCTTCGACCCAAAAAAAACCCTTCAATGATTAGAAAAGAGCTGATGATAGAACACTCGATCAAACCACGTTTCAAACAAAAAATGACTGGCCTGTTGGTCTAGTGGTTAGTGACCCTGACTGCTGAGCCAGACATCGTGGACACCCAGGACAAATAATTATTTGTCCTGGGTGTGATTATGAATGATCATGCTCATCATACAATTATAATTGTATGATGAGCATGATAAGCATGTAATTTATCTATAATATGTATGTATTTAGAAATATATAAGTATGTTTATCACCAGTCTGGTTACCATAGTACAGGCTCTGCCTAGTTTGGGATCAGACGGTTATGTGTGAGATGTATGAAGTTATTATTATAAAATAAAGCAGTAGGCGTAAAGCGGCTGAAATTATGTTGCTGATGGTTATTATTATTATAAAAACCGCACTCAAATCGGTTCATCCATTTGGAAGCTATGATTGTAAAACACCAACTCAGGACTTTAAACGTTTAATATAAATTACTTCACTAAATATACAATAATATAACAATAACCTTAAACTTAAACAGTAACTAGTTGTTCTTTTCTCGGCTGACTTTCTCAAACTGCTATCAAAAATAAATTATAAAGTATTTCGCGCCCGCCATTACCCGTCATTTTTCTCGATGGCCAATGGCGTGGCTCCAACGATATAGTTAGTCATAATAATGTCTATATTAACCTATTTTATTAAATAGTACACTTTTGAATCACATTCTGTATCGTTATAATTACAGTATACAATCATATTATTATGGTTTTTTCCATTTTTATAATGATAAAAATAAGAGTTTTTGGTGTGGCGACAACATGATGCCACAGACAAACAGACGAATACACATATACATATGTTAAACCAATAACACCCCTGGTTTTTACGTCGGGGTTAGAAAAGGGTAGTTTATTACCTTTAACTTTTATAAACCATGTAAACATGGTGAGACCGAACAGGTCCTAACAACACGATTTGCTTTATAGCACGTACTCCCGTGTACGTGCTATACATTATTTTAAAGACTATTTTTACGTCTTTGACACAATGTAAACATACTTTTTAACCCGCTTAACTAAGGTTAATATTCGTAGGACTAAAGTTACTTTGTTTGAAGGTAAATAGGAAGCAATGAAGATCTGACGTCTTCATTGCTCATCAGATTCGATACGACCGGAAATTATTGTAACACGTTAGATCCTTTACTGACATATCACATTCACAGGGAATTTATTAGTTCAGTTCTTTGCATGGCAAAATACGTGTATAATAGTAAATATATCAAATTGTTTTTTTTTTTTAAACGTGCCAAAAACTAAGTTAAATCGTTGAGTTGTTCCTCTCAACTCTCAGAGAGTTTGTACAAACAAAGACAGGGACTAACAAAGTTTCGTCGGCGCCATTCCCTCTCACTCTATCATAGTTCCACTTGATTGCTTTTTATAAGGAGAGGCTCGACATCGCCCTCCCAACTCAAGTGGAGTGGTTAGTCGCTGAATAGTTTGTAATTAATCTCTATTTACTTTATCTAGCGAACAAAATAAAGTAGCTAATCAATTTCGCGATGTTGCGTGTTAAGAATTAATGTTAACTAGGATACTAGAGGTCACCTGGTGGTGGTCGAATAAGTCATTAAGTTTTGAATGTTTTGTTTTACATCAATGACAAGCATAGCTTGAGCACAATGACAGGTCGGCGTCTTACCTCGCGGCGGCTATCGGCGTGGGAAGAGTGCGTGGGAATCCGCCACTTCTTTTTGTGAGGAAGTGATGTCCGCTAAAAAGGCGGCGGAAAAGGAACGGTATAGGACTAGTACTCTCCCGTCCCGAAGAAGAGGCACAAGGCGCCGGAGAGCGCATAATGATCTCCGGCCGCCATGAGCGCTGGCATGGGGGTAACGGGTGAGGCTGCCCGTTACCCTAGCAGAAGCAGGCCTGAGACGGTGGCGCGACGTGTTCCGCGTGCGCCTCTCTAATTCGAAAGGAAGGCAAGACGCTCCGCTACCAATGGTGTGGCTGCCTTCTATTTGAGGGCAGCCAAAGTCTGCCAGGGTTCCCGGGGACTTCCTTCCTTGGGTATACCCAAGTCCCTTGCAATAGACTCACTTGTGACGGAACACCGTGTGGTTTTAGTCGGTTCGATTCCGACATACCACTTCACCAATAGCCATGGTGAGGGGACGACCCGTGGGGGTTTCCACACGAAAAAAAAATATAAAAAAAAATAAGATCAAATTCAAATTCAAAATCATTTATTCAATTAAGACACTAAGTGACATTTATGAACGTTAAATTGAAGCTACTGTTAAAAATCATAGATCGACGCAAATAGACGCCACAGCATGTACTGGATTGTCGAGGTAAATTAGGTAAAAACACCAAAATCTACTGCCTGCTTGTGTCGATCTATAACTTCCAGTTTCCAAAATGCGTAGAGCCTTATGAGAAGAATACTGGCAAAGAAACTCATGGCCACTCTTTTTAAAAGTCAGATCTTCAGGTACAATGGTATTAGTGTTACATAAAAGATAAGCATGATGCAAGCTGTTGCCACCTGAATTACATTTTATTGTAATGCTCCAAAAGCTAACGTACAAACAAAAAATATCACTCAGTGATACCGTTGAAGGTTCGAACCTATTAAACATAGAAATCATTCAAGGTGCACATCAGTTACAAAGTCTACTGTTAAAACTAATTCGTGACTGGATTAAGAGGCTAGAGTTGCAGTTGAACGAACCAAAATAATAATATAGGCTAAAGCATCGCTGACTAGGCCGACCAGTCACCCCAAGCAGCACCCGTTCACGAGTATGACGCATGGACCAGCCATCGTCTCCTTCGCCATATCAGAGGGAAAGAAACGACCCGCCCCATGACGACGCCGCAAGCAATGACATTTTAGTGAGCATGACGAGCCATAGTCGAGATACTGATAAAAATCACTACTAGTCAAAATTACCATAATAATCGTCACGCATTACTTTCAACTAACAATGGTTTGTTAATAATTTAGTCTAATTATAAGACAAAGAAGTTTGTGTATATATACCTAAAGACACCTTAAGCCCAAGACTGTTTGTCGTTTAGATAATCGTTGATCGTATAGTAGGCTTTCCTAATAAGGTGATTTTTTACAGTACGCTTAAATTTATCTACAGGAAGGTCGATTACATCTATAGGAATTTTATTATAAAAACGTTTACCAAGACCTTCGAAAGAGTTGTGTACCTTATGTAAGCGATGATAGGTAGCAACGAGTTTAGACTTGTTTCTTGTATTAATATTGTGTATATCACTGTTTTTCTTATAGTCATTGATATTGTGCCTAACAAACATAATATTTGCAAATATATACTGTGATGCAACAGTTAAAATACCTATATCCTTAAACAACTCTCGAAGAGAGACTCTAGCACCTAAATTGTATATTAAGCGGATGGCTCTTTTTTGAAGAATAAAAATCGTTTCAACATCAGCCGCCTTGCCCCAAAGTAGTATACCATAGGACATGACGCTGTGAAAGTAGCTAAAATAAACAAGCCTAGCTGTGTCCGTATCAGTGAGCTGACGTACCTTCCATACTGCGTAAGCTGCCGAACTAAGCCTACCTGCAAGGCTGTCTATCTGGGGTCCCCATTGCAGTTTACTGTCTAATGTAAGTCCCAAGAATACTGTTGAGTCTACAATACTTATTATTTCATTATTTAGAGTTAGATTAGTGCCTAGCTGTTTTACATTTGGCATAGTAAATCTCACACACTTTGTTTTATTTGAGTTCAGTAGGAGATTGTTAGTTGAAAACCAATACAATACATCATTTAGCGCCCTATTCACATCGTCAAAAACTGTTTTTTTACGATCGACTTTGAAAATAAGTGACGTATCATCAGCAAATAGAACTATATCACAGCGATCTTTTAAATAATAAGGTAAATCGTTTATATATATGAGAAAAAGTAGAGGACCCAGTATAGAGCCCTGGGGAACGCCCATAGTAACAGGTAATCCAGAAGACCTCGCACCATTGACATCTACATGTTGAATTCTATCTTTCAAGTAGGAAACAATTAGTTCCAAAGCAATACCATTAACACCATAATGCCTAAGTTTAAGAATAAGCGTGTTGTGTTCTACACAGTCAAAAGCTTTAGATCAACGTCTTAATGGGCCCCTGTAGCTTTTTGTAGCGGTTTTCACATATTTATTTGTTTATTTCACATATTGATTAGAAATTGTAGCTTTCCGCTCTTCTTGTACATATTAACTTTGACTTATTTCAAATATAACATTCTGCCGTGCGCTATATTCGATTAAAAAGGGGGTACAAAACAATATATTCCTGTATTAATTAATGTAATGATAATGATGATTTGTAGATCGAGCTTCTTCATTTGATATGTTACATGATTCACATAACAATGTTACCTATACACAAATATTAAATATAAAATAAATATTTTATAATAGAAATATTTGAATGTGTCCTCAAAATTGGCCTCCACAACCACGATTAATTAAACGTGTTAGGCCTCAGTAATCACTTCATGTAACATAACTTGGCGCAAATTGTACCTTGTGTTACCTTTTTTTAATTGATTCAGAAAACATCACGCTGTGTCGGACAGACAGACAAATACCATAGTGATCATAAATTTTTTTTTTTTAACAGCTTTGGTTAGGGATATTTACAGGGTGCAAAGCACTACCTATTGATTTTACCTGTTCCAATCCCCGGCTGTTGTTTCCACGACAAGCTCACCGAAAGTGAAACAAGAGATGACGTAATGCCGAGTAGAACTTGTTATACGATTCAATTTATTCACATTCAAAGCTTTGTGAATGATTGACGCAATATGACCAAATGTAATCACATGTTCACGAACGCATACTCTGTAAATTGATTATTGAATTATTTAAATATAACACCGCGTGGTACATCGATAATAGTATTAAGGAAACCACGTTTCAACCGCATATTATTTATTGATACGTATTGAATACGTTTCATACAGTTATTCATTAAATTATGTATAAATGTTGAGTCCTACCACAAAATAACATATTGTTTAATTGACTTATTTATTCCTTTATTCATATTAATATCAATATATTACACTAGCTGACCCGCGCAACTTCGTCCGCGTTTGTAAATTTTCCCCGTTTTTGCAATATTTTTCATTGATGCTCCACTCTTATTGGTTGTAGAGTGATGTTATATAGCCCATAGCCTTCCTCGATAAATGGGCTAAAGAATTTTTCAATTCAAACCAGTAGTTCCTTAAATTACCGCGTACAACCAAACAAAGAAACAAACACTTCAGCTTTATAATATTAGTATAGAAAAAAAAAACACTATTTTCCATTCCTTACATTAAATAACCTTAGATAGATTCAATTAATCACAATAATCGCAGTCATGGGTTCGATTCCCACCCAGGACAAATAATTGTGTGATGAGCATGATCATTTGTTCTGTGTCTGGGTGTAATTTATCTATAATATGTATGGGATCAGACGGCCGTGTGTGAGATGTGTGAACTTATTATTATTATTATTTTAAGTACTAGGTATATGACCCCTATTGCCTCCAGCCCGAAGCTGTCCAAAAGGCTGGCAGCGTTGCCGCGATGTACCGCCACGAAAGGAAGTGCAACAGAAAAGCCCCAGTGCAGCTGTCAAATCCTCTTTGCGGCCGATTTCTTCAATGAAGACAAGTCTCTCACTGCCCCAAGCCTCTGAAGTTTCGTCTGCCACAAACATAAATATGCACGCCTGAGACTGAGGGACATACTTCAGGTGCGGTTTGAGGCAGATGACTTAAAGTGAAAATATTTACGCATGTGGCGTCCCATATGAGACATTTATCTCTTTTCCACGGGACGGCGGTCAAGCCATCTGCCCGTTTGCCGTCAGTGCGGCTAAGGCCTGCGGCTAAGGCCTGCGGGCTCTAGGACACAAGATACATTTACTGATACCAAGGCTCTGCAGATAATATTGTTAAGAGCGTAGACGCAGGAACCTACTCTGATACCGACGGGAATTCAATGCGTGATAGCCGTTAGCCTCCACCATGGCACCGCAAACGCATGGATCCTAGGGCCCTAAGCTCATTTAAGCTCTCCTGGCACATGGCAGGAAGAGAAGGTCCTTCGTATAAAAGACTATTACACGATACTGTTTAATTTGTACCATTAACAAATAATATATAAATAAAATAATATAAGGAATAAATTCTGTGTAGCGGGGGTCTTTACAAACATTGAAACAATGAACACAAAGAACACCCAGACTCGGCACAACTATTTGTGGATGATAATTTTTTTTCCCGTCTGGAAATCGAACCCCTAACAATCTAAACCAAAACTTCATCTAACGCCGTTAATACTGTACTGATTTATTTTTCACTGGAATTTGGTAGTTTACAAACATTTATATAAATACCCGTAGTTGCACGTATGTACGTCTATCCGGCACATTGCCGGAAATGAAGGTGAACCTCGTAACTTCGCTACAAGAAATTGATTTAAGAAAAACACAAAAACAATTTTCCCAACTTGGATATAGCATCTATAACTTCAAGATCGCAATATTTACGAGATTGATATTCATAACTTGATAAATATTTATATATGTCGTCATTTCAGTGAACAACCTCCTTTACCAACAATCGTAACTACTCCCGACAACTGTCACGTGCCCTCTCAGGCACACAATATAAAAAATATTTTATCTTAAATGATATCAACGTTCGTAGAGCCTTCGTAGCGGTCTACGTGACAAGTGCTACGGTATCTGAGCGCGATGTGTGCTACGACTCAATTCTCATTCAAAACACACCGTCTACTGAGAGTATGTTCACGGTGATATATCAGAGCAATATATTTAAGAAAATGGATGCTGAACACGTGCCAGCGTCTTTACACGCTACTGATTCATTTTAGTTAAATTAAAAGTCGTAGACATTTTAAAGAAGTTAAGCGGAAAATTTTAATACTGTCTACGATTTTATGTCTACGGCCTGTTGTTTACATTAAAATGTAAATATCTGGGTCTAAAATTACCAAAAATGTAAGTTTCATCATAATCACTTCATGTTAGTGAAAGACGACGAGTGCGAGTGTTGTATGTGACTTTGTAGTAAACGCCAATAGCTATCTTCAATATTTTTTTTATTATATTCTATAGTAAACTAGTATCCTAGAATTAAGTTTTGTTATCCTTAGGAAATCATTTATCACTGTCACGAAATAGTTCTGAACTGCACCTTTATAAACATTATATACCTAACAAATTATATACCTAAACCTTCTTTATGAATCGCTCTATGTATTGGTGAAAAGTTTTTGAGTTTATCGCGAACAGACAGACAGACAGACGCGCCGGGGACTTTGTTTCATAATATGTAGTGATTGTATTGTCATCGGTCCGTGATACGTGTGCTAATTTTCAAGTTAACTGGACGTCTTGAAGTTAGTTAAAACTACATTAAAAGATTCCGCTACATAGATAGATACATACATATAATAATACATTGTTTGAGATAATTTAATGTCTAACTGCGTACTGAACTGAGGAATATTTACTGAAGAATATTTATCAGTGACAAACAAACAGATGATTTCTCACATACTTTACGAGCCACTTGTATGTTCAATAAAGATTTCAGCTGCCAGAATGCCTATCGGTGTTGTGTCGGTCCGGTCCGAGTCAGTCGACGCTGTGTTGACTGCATAGATAATAAAAAAAAAAAGGCTGTTGTAAGGCGATCGTCGCGCAGTCCTCTGCGCCTCCCCGCGATCATCGTGAACATGCATTGTGGTGCGCATCATGACACACTAGGAAATTATGTGTAATAAACGTATTTTCTTTCTTTCTATGTCTTAATTCTGTTTACACACTTAACAGAAAGATACTAGTGCCATTATTTAATCTTCCTCAAAGAGATTACGACATTATTCTTCAGCTACATTTAAGGCCGTTATGCAAATATCAGACTCGTTTGTGCCTCATTATTTGGAGATCAGTGATTACTCTCTCAGATGTTATAATTTCATTCTTCCAAAATTACAGAACAGCTCAAATACAAAGTGAACAGCTGACTTAATAATGTAAATGGAGTGCAATCAGAAAAAGAAACATTTGTACAGAATCTACAAGTTATTTGTTCAAGATATTTAAACTGTGATAAAATCGTACAGATAAAAAGAGTATGCTTTTTTTGTTTTATCATGGAAACCGTTCGGGGATCCTTGAAAAAAGTCCCATAATCGACCGTTTTTGGTATGTACATTCGTCTGTTTGTGATCTTATCACGAATACTCTGCGTCATTTAATCGGCACATTTAACCAAAATCACGTTTAGTTTTAAAGTAGTAATCTGACTTATAACTCAAACGTTTCACGTAAATACAGTTTTAGATTACTATGGTATGCAATTTATGTTTAGGAACTTGTAAGCTTGAAATTCGTTATTACTAAGTTATCAAACAATATCAAGCTTCCCTGATAGTAATGGGTTACTGCTGCCCAACTATATCTATATTCTAATATAATATATGCTGAAGATTTTTTATGTTTGATTGCTTGTTTGTTCTAATCTCTGGGACTATCAGTCAAATTTGAATAATTAGTTTTGTATTGGATAAAGTATCTATTGAGGAGGATTTAAAGCTATGTAACATCACGCTTAGAACCTTAGGACGGAGCAGTGACTGCCGAAACTGCGAGGAACGACTAGTAATCTATATATTAATACGTGAAGCGAAAACTTTGGATCCCTTTTTACGAAAATTTGGCGGACGGAGGAGTATGAAATCTCGCACACTTATAGTGTATACAGAGAAGAAGTGACGAATGCTAAAATCTTTGAACAATATTTGCTACAAACTTAAAAAAAATGCAAAAACGGGTACATACAGCTATGAGTGTCCAGTATATATTTTGAATTTTTGACCTGTCATGGTACAAAAGTCTATACAATGACAGGTCAAGTAATATTGGCCAATGAAATAAACCATGGTCGAAATTCGACCACCACGCGATCTCTAGTAATAATAAATATCGCAGCAGTGTGTTAAATACGTTTAAAGAAAATCAAGTTTTACGTGGAAGAGCCATGCTTCGGCACGTATGGGCCGGCTCGACTCCGCTCGATACTTCGGCCTCACAGAAAACCGGCAGTGAAGCAATGCTTGCATTGCAATTCGCCGCGTGACTGAGGTTACCGGAGGCCCTAACTCTTCCCTCTCCCCTATTCCCGTCCTTCCCCTATCACCCGCTCCCCTCTTCCTACTCTTCCCCCCCTCCCCCTCTTCTCCTACTCCCACCTTAAAGGCCGGCAACGCACTTGTGACTCTCGAGTTACAAGTGCCCATGGGCGGCGGTAGTCATTTACCATCAGGTGACCCGTCTGCTCGTTTGCCCCCTATGCCATAAAAAAGTCACGGATACTCCTCCATTTAAAGAAAGTTTGAAAGTTTGTTCCATAAAATATATAAAAAGCTTGTCAAAGATAATAATTGACCGGTAACAAAAAAACAATTAACTTCCAGAGGAAAGTTTACAAAAACTGTTTAGTTTACAAAAGCTGTTTACGAAACAAAGTAAATACAAACTTCTCCAAAACTTTGCACAGAATTGTCTTTGAGTTATAAAACGACTGAGAAAAGTAATAAACGAGGCAAAGTTAGGTAAACATCGATAAAAACAGGTCGATGGGATATTGACGAGGAACTGCCGTGGAATTTATATTCTTTCAGAAAGGCGGCAATACTCATAATGGTTGAACGGCAAACTGCCTCAACAATAGCTCACAATATATACCTACAGATTATTGGACAATATCAGTTATTGGGGACGTACTTTATCTTGCGTTTAATACTGTCTTTAACTTTAGCTGGTTTACATTTTACATGTTCTTAAAACTCTAAAGAAAAGATAAATTGTTAATAACTTTATATAATTATAAATACTGTTATAAACTTATATTTCAGTGTAAGTTATATATGACAATGATTTCACAAGATCAGTAAGCGCATACGTCAGAAAGATTTAAATATTATGTTTAATTAATATCTGTTGTTGTTGTTCTTGATCTGAGCATTATATTATTGGTGAACATGGGCCGCGCCCATCAATATCCAACCACATTACATAAAATTACTTTAATTAAAACGGTACTATGGATATTTACAAAATTGTCTATCCGTAATGGCAAAAATTTGAGATTATCCTAGGACTGTTCGTTAAGCGTAGAGAAGAGTGGCGTTCATTAAGCGTATTTTCTAATAGGCCTATTGAAATGCTTTCAAATGTGAATGTTTAAATCGAAACCTAATAAAAAAGTATTTTTGTAAGGACCAAAGTATGAAATCCCCACTGCCACCCTAGTGCCTCTGGGGGAAGTCTTGGGACTCGTGACTTTGAGTGTCCGTGTGTGACGTGAATTATTTTAGCTATAGATAATGACAAAGAATGCCTTGAAAGAATGAATTACAGAATATTGTAACAAATGTGAGCCATTTGTATCAGTTGTAACGAAAATAATGTTCATTATTGAAATCTTTGTCCCACACAACACTAATAACACTCCATATCATTTATATTTCTCGTAAACTCATAATAAAAGCAATAATAGGGCGGAAAATCGGCGTACGCCACCTACAATATTATGTCCCAATAAACGACTTGTAGTGACGTAATCACCGTGACTTCATCCTGTCCCGACAATTTGTCGCCTGCGAGACATGCTCGTGTCACGATCCCTGTCATACAATTACTCCTCGAATATCTTATAAAGACGTGGAGTGAAATGAAATGTGAACATATGGGGTGCAATTGACATCACACATGTACGATAAGACTAAATAAATCCTAAAAATGGATATACTGCGTTGTTTTTTTATACTACAAGTCGTAAAACTTCACAAACCTTTGTTGTTCTGAGTTAGTTGAAGTACATATAGGCTGTGTTACATTGAGAATTTCAAAAGTTCGTCTAGCAAATGCATCACTGGGGTTTTTTAAAGTAAATTATATATATTTTTTTTTATTTTGTCTAAATAGCAGTTACTTTCCCATTGTCGCTCCTGTCGGCTAGTATCAATCACAGTGACCCGAAAATAACACTCGGTGAATATCAGCAAAGGTGACTGTTATTAAACCAGAAGCAATTTAGAGGAATTGAAAAGATAACGAAACACGTACAGAAATAGTTTTCTTAATTTATAAGGAGAATTATATTAAATTTTAATCTATCTGTACTTTTCTGAGCAATCACTTCCTAGGAATGCACTTTTTATATCTTCGGGCAAGAGTCCAGTCCAGTTCATGGGTGCAACGGTCCAAATTTTTTTTCTTATTAAAATGTAATTTCAATACAACGTGATAGGAGCCGCCTGCATTTTAGGCATGGCCTGGTAAACGATGCGGAGGATTTTTTTAAATAACTTGATCTTCGCGGCATAATTGCCAATAGTTTACTAAATGTAAGTCACAGCGCATGTTACATAGCCTGTAATCTTCCTTAGTAAAGTTTTAACTGTGTTAGATGAAGTGCGGTTAATTTAATGCTAATTTTTTTTCTAAACAAGAACATGTTTAGAGGTTTAAGATTAGCGCGTTAAAACAAAGAAACAAATTTCTTAATGTTATATTATAACAAACATATGTTCAACCTCAAGTTGAGCGAAAGCACAACGTACAGATTCTGTCGAGAAGCAGAAGAAACTGCAATGCATATTCTATGCTCGTGTGGTACCGAAGTACTGAGCTAGGGTTGCACATCATGCAACCTCAGGAAATACAAATAATCACTGCTGATAAGATTTGGAGGTTTCTCGAAGCCATAAGTCTGAGCAGGGAACTAAAAACCAAGAGTGCGCTACAAAAGATCAAAAATGATCGAAGTAGGCACGAGGAACTTAAAACCAAAAATAATAATAAAAGTGTTATATTATTAGTATAAATAAGTACCCATATGTATTTATCAATATCTATTTAATTACCATAAAAAACAAATGACAAAGTGTACAAAATATAGACAAGACACATATGCCTGAAAATAAGTGGTGGAAAGTAATGTTATGTGTAGGCGAGACATCGCCAATGCAGTTAAAGTTGGGGCCTGTGTGAAGTTGCTTAGTTACGATGTAAGAGTTGGATTGCACTCTGAAATGGGAGAAGTTGGGATCCCGAGAGCGATTCAAACTTTCTTGCCTCAATTGAGACTTAAAGATTGTACTCGTATTTACTGTGTTCCAACCGTTCATTTACATTTTTTTATATATATTTGAGCTCTCGAATATTACTTGCAAAAACCGAAAATATTGTCAAGAGATCTACGTTAGAAAGTAGGGTATAGCACATTATTACTCAAAATACTATCCTGGAATCCAGACCAGTCAGGCTTCTGCCTGGCTGGCCTAATGACTACACCCAGAAATAATATTAAAAAAAGATATTTGAAGGTGTGTGACTTCACTAACAAAATAGGTAAATAAAATAAATCTCCGTTGACATTACAGAATTTCCTTAAATATTTTTAAGGCTTACTGTAGCCGCAATCTCCTTGGGGAGGTAGTAATCACATCTGCAAATAGCTCAGCACCTTCAGGTTGGCGAGGGTTGCCAAAATATCACACAGCAATGTAGAACTGCTGCAATTAACGTTCAAAATATGCTAATGATACCAGCAGCGAAATTAAGGGGCAGGATTCTTTACAAGTGTGCAGATTGCGGCAATTACCACAGATTAACTATATTTTTGGTATTACATCGCTAAATAAGCAGACCTACTTCTAATTTTTTTCAAAACTATCCATCCACACATGAATGCTTTTAAAAATTGTTATAAAACAGGGATGATAATCTTTACCGTACAGAAGCAAGAATGACTACAAACTTTGAACAGAAAAAGAAATGAATATTATGCTCTAATCGTTTTTCTCTTTCAAAATAGTATGTGATGTATGCTGATCAATTTTAGCCCTCGTATGTAAATAAGTATAGTCTAGACAGCCTAATAGTATACAAATGGATGGTACATCCCAAGAGAATACAGCCTGTCGATATCTAATGGACCAGACAAATAAAGGGACAATTCTTGATACTGATATATCACGTCAACTAATACATTCAGGAGTGTATTAGTTGACGTTTAAGTAACTTTCGATTAAAACATTTTATAATAAAAACTAGCAACCCGCCCCGGCTTTGCACGGGTAGCAGAGACATCTTCAACAATCATCATCATATTTCAACCAATTTACAAAAAACCTTAACAAATTGTAAATCTAACCTAAATCGCATGAAAATCCGTTCATTAGTTTTTGAGTTAATCACGAACAGACAGACGCGGGGGGTCTTTGTTTTATAATATTTAGTGATAGGACCGAATATATTTTGTATTTATTAAGGACATACGGTGTTACTGAGGTGTGTACAAGACAAGCGTCCCGGAAATTTGGGGTTTATGGTGGGTTTACCGCACGCCGCGCAGCCTGGCATGCAGCCCGGCACGCAGCCTGGCACGCAGCCAACGCACTCTTCACATACGTGCTTGTGCTCGTTGAATGTCGGTTTGAGCGCGAGCGTGTAAACGTACCATTACAGGGCTTGCTTTTTTGACGGATGACGCGCCCCAGGGTTGCCAGGCATAAATACATTATCCAGTTTATCTCTATATAAGTAGAGCATAATATTATATAAAAAATATCTATTTATTTATTTAAATGTGTGCACGTACTCCACACGGTCACCGCTGAAAATCAGCGCTGTTTGGCGCACAGCAACTCCCTTGCCGGCGCCATCAGCATCAATGCTGAGCGATGACCAATTTCAATAAGTGACGTGCAAGTGCGTGCAAGGCAATTGTCGCTCTATTTTGTTATTTTTTCTTTATTTTTATTTGTATTACTTTTTTAATGTAACTTCAGTTTGTTATTTCTTGTTTGACTGATAAGCACTTTAACGTCCCTTAGGAAATAAATACTTTTCTTTCTTTCTTTCTGTGTGTATTTCTAATAGTTTCCGACCCGAAGGGGGACCTTAAGGGGTGAAGCGACTGTCTGCTAAACCTTCACCTTGATAAGGTCCCTCGTTAGGTCCGAAACTAGTCGGCCATCCCCGAAATACACATACACGGTTTTATGTTCTAGAATAGACTTCCTTAAAGAACATCTTATCACCACTCGGTGAAGTAGCTCTAGAAGAATTGTTCAACATGAGAGCATTTGTTAACGTAGTGATTATATCAACGGCGTTCCAACTGGCTAGGACTAGGAGGCAGGTGAGATAGGGCAGCAAAATTTTTGCTTGAATCAATTCTACGTACGTAATAATAAAAAAAATTATTGACATAACCTTCTTATTGTACTTAATCTTTATTTTATTTGCTTCGGTAAAATTGTATTATTGCACTTGCCTACAAATGATATTATTCAAGTAAAGTTAAATGTTTTAAGTAGTATAAGATGCAAGCAAAAATGTGTTCTTTTCTCCTTAACCACGGCGGAACATGAACTTAGTACTTTATGACTGCGGCGGGGGTAGAGAGCTAGGGGACATGACCTTCTGTTACTCTGGTCCCGCAAATAAAAGTTTCATTTAATTTCAAGGGGAAGTGACCAAAACTTAGTTTGTTCGGGACCGGTAGCACCAAAATTAAACATTTGCAAAAGGATCGGCATATTCTCATACAAAGAAAAATAACGATGCTTTTGTATTGAGAAATAAAGATACAATCGTGATTGCATAAATACTGTGAATCATCTTATCACCAGACTTAGTGATTTCCGGGCCTGTTCATATGTTTTAAACATTGTTACATTGTCCTCACATACAATTGCCACTTATATCTAAGCAATGTAACCCAAAAATGTAAAATAAAACATGTAGAAAAGAATGTCCTTGGAGTTTCTTGCCTGTTCTTCTCCACAGGATCTCGTATTGGAACAGGCAACTAGCTTCACGGCTGACTTATACTGACCGACTCCTACTTCTGACAATTCAATCAAAAATACAATGGGTTTCCTTAAAATAAATAATTTCGATTACCTGCATTTGTTTGGAAACGCGTAAGTGTCACTACTGGTTTTAACAAACGTTTTTAACCATCATTTGTTTAGCATCAAACGGCACGTCTTGACACGTACAAAACCGAAAGTCTGTCTTCGTCGGGTCCGCAACTAGTCGGGCATCTCTGAAATATACACGCGAGTAAAACATTATATCTTTAATTAACATTACAGAAAGGTATTGATATTTTGTTGATAGAAAAGCTCTCGTAACCACAAAGAACCTCCACAGTGTAGAACAATGCAGGACAGAATTAAGTTCTCTAAAACAAAAAAGCTCCACAAATAAATTAATGGACTAACATTGACGACAAAATACAATACTGCCTTACAAACGTTGTTTCCACGCTTAAAGTCTGTCACGATCCCAGGTGTAGAGAAATGGACGCTAACAGGGAACCGTCGGAACATGTCAACAGCGGCCGTACATAGTATGAATACAACAAAGCACTTGTCACGCCGTCTTGATAGCGTCCAACTCCAGCTCAGCGTGAAACACTCTAAAAGAACAGTTCAGTTGGATGTTGAAATAACTATAAATGTTATAATAGAAACGTACTTTGGAAAGTGGGTTTAGTACTGGATGATGTTTGAGATGTGGGTCGCGTTTGTGACTACTTTTATGAAGTTTTACATTCCATTGGCTTTTGTGACAGTTGTATGAAGGCGGACTTTATAAAATGGTTCAATTAATGTAGTAAAATGTTTTTTTTTTAATTAGTACCGACGAAATTTTTAAATTATATCTCACACGCAGATATATTTTATCTACGTGTAATTGTAGTTTCAAACTGTCACGATAGTTGGAAAATTGAGTTTTTGATCGGTCTAAAATAAGATATCAAATTTTATTTTTGCCCACCATAGCAAAAATACTGCTGTACAACACGACTTTGAGTTTAGGATTGAATTTAATAAACCTTTTCACTTCAGTAATTAAAGGGAAAAAACCAGAGATTTTAAGAGTTCTCAAATGTCTGTCTATCTATGTCTATCGGCTGTGCATACAAATTTAAATAAGACAAAATATAATTTATTTAATTATTTTTTTTGGATTAGTAGGGGAAGGACGGGAGGGGGGCTTGGGCCTCCGGTAACCTCACTCACTCGGCGAAACACAACGAATCATTACTTCACAGTCGGTTTTCTGCGAGGCCGTGGTATCTCTCCGGTCGAGCCGGCCCATACGTGCCGAAGCAAGGCTCTCCCATTTACAAAATTTTTAGATATCGCATTTCACAAATTAGTCAAACTGCTAAGCATATATACGCCGTTGAACCAGAGGTCGTGGGTTCGATTCCCAAACAGAACAAATAATCGTACGATGACCACTATCAATTGTTCTGTGGCTGGGTGTAATTTATCTATACTATGTATGTAATTAGTAATATATAAGTATGTTTATCTACAGTCTGGTTATCATAGTACAGGCTCTGCCTAGTTTGGGATCAGACGGCCGTGTGTGAGGTGTCTCAACATACATACATATACTCAACATACAACTATAATAATACTGTGTGACAGTTGATCTTATTACCTATACAGTAAATTTACTTATTATTATTTACCTACATTTTTAGTTCCTGTAAAACGTAAGTACCTTATATTTTAAATAAATTGTTCTTATGCTGGCTTTAAATTTCGTAAGAGCGTGATTAAATATTTTCCAATTTGCATTTCACAATCAAAAACAGTTACGAGCTTTTTTTTTCTATAATGGTACAAAGTCCTGAATAAATGAATCAATTTATATTTCAAAGTTGCAGATGACAAGTTATTACGAACAATTTCCTTTATGTCACAAATGTATCGTTATTGGGCATGACACGCCGCTGCGCGCCCCTTTCAGGGCAAAAACGAAATATGAACATTAAAATATTACCTCGGCGTCTTGCGAAACGTTTGCGGCTACCGAGCCTTTGAGAACAAAATTGGTTAAAAAAGTGATTGGAATTGGTAAAAGGAAAATATCTTGTTACGAAGTTGAGAAAAAAAAACTCATTTAAGTGATAATGTAATGAAAGGTAACTCAAAAGCTTACAGTAAATAATAATGAATCATAAAAAACTCAGAATTAGTACCTACCCTTACCTACCTAATGTTTAAATTACGTTTTGTTTTATGCTTGTTGTTTATTGATGTAAATGATAATAAAAACTTGTCATCGCTACGTAATTTTGGAAAAAACAATTTCTACGCGCGTAAAAAACAACTTCTGTTTGAACTGTCGGTTTTCACCAATGGACAGGGTGATTCATGAGGAAGGTTCAGATGTATAATTCATTAAGGTTTTGTGTAAATTGGCTGAAATATGACGATGATTGTTAAAGATGTCGGTAAAAATCATACCGACTGAGAGCTGTACTGGCGTGCGCCGTGTAAACCAATAAATAGGTTTATATGATCTACTACCCGTGCATACTTTTTATTATGCCTGGTTCTATTTATTTTATCATTCGAGATGATACGATACTGAGGTGGAGTGATACCAAGTGTTACGTATTGCAGAAGTCATGCAAAATTAACTTATTACTTAAGACTTCACCTTGCAAAAGAAAAACAAGGCTTGATAGCTCTTGTTATTTCAATTTGAATTAATTACTGATTTGATTTAAATCGTAATAAAACTGATAAACTAGTCGAAAGAAATCCGACTCAACTGACAGCTTAAATACAGATCCTTTATATAGAAGCGTGGAAGCTTGTAATTGGCATCTGTTACTACGTATTTCATTTTAATATTGTTTAAGCCGTAAGCATCCCAAATAAAATGAAATAAAATTTATAAATATCTTTAAATTCCACAACCACAAGATGAAATTCATGAACTTATCAATCTAATAGGCTTCGTTGCAGGTTGTATCAAAGGTTTACAAAGTTTTCACGAGGACAGCTACTTGCTACGTGTACGTTATGTCTTTGTCAAATAAGCAAAGTACTATACGTTAAGCATACAATAATATTATTTGAAGTGAATGTAGTTTTTCTGCGAAATAGATGTGGTCCAAAACTAGTCGGTTTTCCTGAAATACACACACACAAACACCTTGGTCTTACTTATAAAACGAATTACTTATATCTATAAAAATATCACATAATTTTTAAATATAAATGTAAAAATATACCTACACTTTCTGATGTGTATAGATGATAATTAAACAATTAATAGAGTGTATAAATGACATTAGGGTAGTCACACCTCCACACTAGAGGGCACTGAATTAATATATTAATTATTATATGCTTGTAACGCAGTGATATATTGCGACTGGCCTGTTGGTCTAGTGGTTAGTGACCCTGACCATTATGCTTATAGGTCGTGGGTTCAATTCCCACCTGAGTCTGGATGTTCTTTGTGTCCGTTGTTTCTATGTTTGTACAGTCCCCCGCGACACAGGAGTAATTCCTAAAGCGGGAGTTGTCTTTAAAAAAAAAATGAAAAATAAATATATATATCGGTACAAAAAATCGTAGTCGTTTATTACATACCCCCCAAAAATGTTATTTTAAAATTTATATTATAACAAAAAAGTGTGTTAAAAAGGACCAATAGCTAAGACTCATTTCACATATTTCTGCGATTGAAAGGACACTTTCTTGAAGCATTTATGGAATAAGAATAATCCAAGTGAAAACCTGAGTCGGTAACATAATTTTTAACAGACCATAATCATATTTCAGTTTATGTTGTAAGTGTATGACATAAACTTTACACATATAATTAAATGTGGCTTGAATTTACACAAAGTGCATTGTTATACACGTTTATGACATCATACACTTAAAACATACCTAGACAAAAACACATACACGCTCACATCTCGCTTAATATGTATAAAAAAACTGCCAATTCAAGTTAAAACCTTTTATAAAATCACGTGTCAACCGACATAAGCTGTGATATCAACGTTCAATGGCTATAAACCCCTAGAACTTTAAGAGAGGGAGACCTGTTGACTTTGGCGCTCACTTCGCTTGTTTTGACATTGATTTGTGTCCTTCACCGAGGAGAGTATCCAACGAATAGGGGAGAAAAGCACTTAGTTTTGAGACAATAATTTGCAGCTTAGGAAATTGTTTTCTGTTATTGAGTCAAAGTGTTAGTAAAATTATGTAGTAATAATAGTATTATGGTGATATGTGCAAATACATTTTTATGAGGAATATAACCTATTCCATATACGTAGATATCTGACGACCATAATATCGAACAGTAACGTCAGCTCTTCTGTGAAGTCGAGGTGTTACTCCATTCAGGCGTCCTAAGCAGAAATCTGATGAACCCTATGTCCTCTAAATAAACAAAACAATGCAAAAGCGATGATTTTAGCACGCTTTTTTTAGCTTCACTAGTAACTAACTATGTGAACAAAACTTGGCAATCAATTTTAACTTACTTCTAATTGTCGTATCGAAATGAAAGTATATATAGTTTAGATGACAATACTATAATTTGGCATCTTGTAGCTAATCTGATGATGGAGCCAGGACGTTTGTGTAAGAATGTATTTCTTTCGTAACACAATTGTTTGCAATGACGCAATAATGTCAGGTCGCTCTGAGCCAGCGCCCCCAATTGCAGTTTGTTATTATTGAGTTTATTATTATTTTTCTAAGTTTCATAAATAATTTGGTATGCAAAATGATTATAAAAGCGATCTTTCATCATGGATCCTGTTTTCCTGCGAAAGAAAAAAAATGCTATTATAATTTTGAAAGGCGCTTTAAATACGTCAAATCGTAAAATTCATTGTTTTCTGATTTTTTCCTTTGTATATACACAATTATCTAGCTGGACGCCAAATCTCAACTTTCTAGGTCACCTGGAAATAGGTTGGGTTTTTGATCTATATGTCAGGCAGTCTGATAAAAATGCTGATTTTTAGACATTAATATCTCCATGACCGTGTGAGCTGTATTTATGCAATTTGAGATTCTAGTTAATGTAAGGGGTTAATAAATAAACTAAATTTCACGTGTTTATGTTAAATAGATTTTGAGTTATTACGTGTTTAGATATTTTAAAAACTTACAACTTACCACGACATATACACAGAACATGCTGATCACTTTTATGATAACAGACATGTATGTATATAATCAGACAGCTTGGTGTTGGTTCCTGGTGAGTTGACGTGTAATGTTGTATGGAATTATTTCTATTCCAAATATTGACTCAGCATGAATACGTGTCATCGAGCCGGAAAAGAATGTTCCTAATTCATAACCTCTTACCTTCTTAGCAACTCAATACAACTTTAATTTAATTGTTGCAGGTAACTCACTGAGGACTATAAGAACAAGAGTGCTTGTAAGTAAAGCCGTGAGTACACGAACGATATCGTTCCAAATTAAATTTTCATTCTTAATACCCATCCTACGCCTAATTTCACACTTCACTTTCAAAACATTCAGAAAACTGCCTCCAAAACGTATCTTGTATGCAAATGAGGTATAACTGCTGTGTGTAAACTCATGTAAATGTATGTCATTAGTCTTTAAGATAAAGTGCGTTTTAACTTGCACACTCTGTTACACTTGTGTCGTTGTGTCGGCACTTTGTAGCGCTTTTGTTTCCGCTCGAGTTTCGTGGAGGGTTGTATACATTAGGCAAATGATATCGCAGATCACATTTGTTTAACTTTACTTTTCATAGGTACGTAAATATTCAATTAAAATTCATTAACGTCCATGTATGTACTCTACCGCCCCATTGATATCTTCCACGATTTCTTACTAAACAATGGTTATCCATAAGATTTTTTTTCTACGCTTAAAATATTTAACTGTCCTTATAAAATTAATTTTTAGACAAGACTTTGAAAAATTAGATTCGTTACTATTTAGACGCATAAAAGAGTATGTGTGTCTTTCTGTTAATCATAGCTCTTAAATGGATGGACAGATTTCGATTTATTAAGGCGTGAGAGGAGGTTCGTAACTAAAATTTAAGAAAATTTATTCAGCCGTTCGAAGATCATAAGATCTTTTCTAATCATTAAAATGATTTTTGGTTCGAGGTGTTTTAAATTTTTATTTATACTTACTTTTAAAGTTGGTTAATAGATTTTAATTGTAACATCAAACATTACAAGTAAATGATATAACGATAGCAAGCTTTGGTTTCACAAGTTTTTATTTCATACAAGTTTCTACCGACCGTATCGTTTTTACGTTTAATAAAGAGAAACCGATTTACCTTGACAACCAAATACCGTATTTTACAACCTCAAACTATAAGTTCAACAAGAAGGTATTTATTTATATTTAAAAATATACTCTCCTGCTCATTTAAAGTCGGTTAATAACGAACTATTTTTGTACAACAAACTTGTGTCTTGTCTTTGTGCTGTTCATGGTACGGCGTCTCCACAGGATCTACGTATTGGAACAGGCAGCTTCACGACTGACTTAGTCAAATTGACTACTACTCCTGACAATTCAAAAATACCTATAATTGGTTCTATTGAAATAAATTATTTTGATAATGTAGCTTCGTATTCGAACATTTTTTATCTAAAAAAATGTTCGAAATTGGATCTGTAGTTTCAGAAATTACCCCCTACATCCAACACTATAAACTTTACCTCTATAACGTATTGATAATTAAATGGCAACATTTAAATGTAAATAATGACACTGTATATGGTCAGTATATTTTACCTGTGCTCACGTTTTTTATTTACAAAATTCCATCTAAATTACCTCTGCGTGTTATAATGCAAATTGGTTATTGTAGGATTACGCATATCCTAACGAGTTTTTAAAAATAGGTAGACAGAGGACACAATACTGTTAAGCGTAATTGTACGTCGTTCAGTCGCTTTTATCCGCATAAACGAGTAATATTAAAGAGAGTTTATTCTCAAATTTATTTACAGTATTTTATGTTTATTTGTGTTAAATATCATCGAAAGCTATCTATTAGATGGCAAATAAACTCACTACAAAGACAATCTCGTGGTAATCAGTAACAATGCCTACGAACAGTTTCCTCATTATTGTTGTCACTCGCATTTTGCTAATCCTACGAGGGCTACACTGAAAATTTCGGGAATCAAGGAAGTGACACAACATTACTATTTAAAAATGTATTTATTGCTTTTCGAAGTATTCTCCGCGAAATTTGACACATTTTCCATACGATGGAACCAATCATTAAAGCAACCATTCCATTCGGAAGTTGGGGTCTCCAAAATGGCCGTTTTGTAGGCGTCCACAGCTTCTTCAGGTGATGAAAATCTCTGACCACGCAATTTATTCTTTATTTTAGGGAAAGTATAGAAATCATTAGGGCTTAGGTCGGGACTGTACGGCGGATGGTCTAATAATTCTATGTTTTCTTGCTCTAAAAACTCTTTTGTTCTGTGCGCGGTGTGAGAACTCGCATTGTCGTGATGGAGGATGATGCGGTGGTTGCAGTTCTCTTTACGGAGTTCGGAAACGACCTGTGGCAAACAAATGCTAGCATACCATTCTGCATTAACCGTTCTTTGTCCCTCAAAAGGAATAGTCGCAACATGGCCGGTTTTGGAGACAAACATGGCCACCATTTTTTTTGTAACACTCCGTAAACGAACAATTTTAGTTGACTTTAACTCATTTTCGAACACCCAAACTCGTGACTGGTTTTTTGTTTCGGGTTCGTACGCGTATATCCAGGATTCGTCACCTGATACAATGTTGTATACAGCATTTGAGGATCCTGCGTGGAATCTTTCGAGAGTTCTGACGCACCAAGTTACGCGAGCCGCTTTTTGCTTTTCATAGAGCAAATGCGGTATCCATCGGGAAAACAACTTTTTTACACCTAATTGTTCATGCAAGATTATTTGTATTTGACTCATGCCAATGTCTAAATTTGCCTGAATTTCGCGGTATGTCACATGTCGATCTTCCTCAATCAGCTTACGCACAGCATCAACGTTTTCTTGGGTGACTGCAGTTTTTGGACGACCTTGACGGGGATCATCACTGAGCTTGACACGTCCACGTTGAAATTCAGCAAACCAGCGATAAATTGTGGTTTTGGATGGGGCTTCATCACCAAATGCAGAAAGCATCCGGTCAACACACTGTTTTTGTGTTAAACCGCTTCGAAAGTCATAATAAATCATCGCCCTTGAATTTTCTCGAGTCAATTCCATTTTCTCAACGACTAAACAAGTTTGAAAAGACTTTGTGAGAAGACCGAGAATCTTTTTTTAAATAAATAAATGGTATTCGATTTTTAAAACCAAGGAGTTTTCAATTAAAAAGATTTTAATATGAGAGGAATAGTGGAAATATTCCATTCCCGATACTTTTAGTGCAGCCTAGGTATAGTACAAGTCATCATGTCATTACTGCTTAAATGTAATATATATTTTTTTTTCGTTCCTTTTTTAAGCCGGCAACCTTTTCTTTACGCATTTTAAACACATAAAGTAACTCTAAATAATAAAACAAACGTAATTCATACTTATTGAAGCTGAGGTCTCCAGGGTTCGGCTTATTCTTTAACCTCGAAACCACTCGCACAAGGTCAGGCTCATACAGAATGTCTGAGTGGCACCTGTTACATAATACATAAAATATAACTCCCTCTCACACCTCAGAGTTTGTAGGCTCTTCTTTCTTCGTTCAGTCTGTTCTTCATTGGAATGCGCTTCCCCTCGAAATCAGGATGGCCACTAATCGTTACTCATTTAAATTGAAAGTAAAAGAGTACTTTTTCGAACAACCATCAGAAACAACTTGCCCATAGTTTATCATCTAAATTGTTATTATGTTTTTATATGTATTTATGTGTATATGACATTTGCGTGCATATTTGTATGTATGTTTATGATATGTATTTTATCCTATGTACTTTATTTAAGTATTTTTGTCTGAAATTTAGTTTGTTAAAATATAATATTTTGAATGCACCTACTTCCTGTTTTCTCTGCATCACCCGAAGGTTGACTGGCAGAGAATGGCTATGGCATTAAGTCCGCCTTTGTACTCTATGTGCATAAAGTTTTAAATAAATAAATGTATTAGTAAGTACGATATCATCACGAACTCGAAGACAATAAGTACGCTCCCTAATTGCTTTTAAACTTTTCTGGAGTCTAAACAATGGATAATAGAAAGTGAGTGAGTACAGACGTGACGGCTAAAAGAACTGCTTATGAGAAAGAGACGTTATGAGAAAATCTTGAATACTATGAGCTATTGAATCCACCCGTGTCTCACAGTTGCATCTTAAGTGCCCCAGATAAGCTACAAACTAAATCGGAAAAGTTTTGAATCATCATTATTTTTAAAAAGTGTAAATAGTTTAATAGTAAAAAAAAAGGTTTAAAGGCAAGTTTTTATGAAATGTTTTTTTTACTATTTTTTTTTTCATTTATTTATTTATTGTTATCCAAACTAAACGTGTTTTCAAAATTTCAGCATAAACGATTATGGATAACTGCTTTAAAATTCAGTTTCAAGATTTGACACGAATAAACATACATACAAACATTTGCAAAAATTACTTTAATGCGCTTACAGGTGCAGTTTCTAAACTAAAACGACACATCTCTCAACAAAGGTTTACAAACTAATAAAATTCACTTGGCAACAAATTAAACCAAACGTGAATAGTAAGTGGAAAATACCTACCACAGTATTCTAATAAATTTATTTCTTCTAAAAAATAAATTTATTAGAATACTGTGGGTATTCTAATAAATTTATTTTTAAACAAGATTACACACAAATTCGTTGCAGCTTCCAAGACAGTTTAAATTTCCGCAAATGTCATGTTCGGAGTCGGTGTTTCGTATCTCATTGTTGTTGATGCTAGTATAGTCACAGCAGTGTGAATATCATTATATTGAACATTTCGTGAACGTAGTAACCTGAATTTTGGGATATTTACAGTTTATATATAACAGAACTGCAGAAAGCGAAAATTTTTAAACAATGTCTAACAACTTTAAAAATTACGTGAAAACGACTTAATGAAATTACACGCGTCCAGTATATGTGATTACCTGTCATGGCAAGTAAGTCTATACAATGACTGCTCGAGTTATCTGCCGTCGTAAATGAAAACACAGTAACTCCCATTACTGTTTAACTGTAATTACTGTGTTTTCATTTACGACGGCAGTTATACTAGCCAATGAAAAAATCATGGTCGAAATTCGACCACTACGCGATCTCTAGTAGTAATAGTAACTTGAGACACCTCACACACAGCCGTCTGATCCCAAACTATGCAGAGCCTGTACTATGGTAACCAGACTACTGATAAACATACCTATATATTACTAAATACATATTAAAGATAAATTACAGCTAGACACAGAGTAAATGATCGTGTTCATCATAATTATTTGTTCCGGAGTGAGAATCGAATCCAGGACCTCTGGCTCAGCAGTCAGTATCACTAGCCGCCAGACTAACATGCCAATATGGGTGGAATTAGTTTTTATAACAAGTATAAATTGAAAATTTGATGAAAAGGCTGATGATCGTCGACGTCTGACGTCTTGAATTATAACTAAGAAAATTCTCGATCAAGTCACCTTTCAAACAAAAAACCTATTACATTCGTTTAGAAGCTATGATGCCACAGACAGACACACAAACGCACAGATACACACGTTAAATTTATAAGACCCCCTCTTTTTTGCGTTGGAGGTAAAAAAACACATAAGCAAAACGGATCTTGTAAGAAGTTAAAGCGGTTGAGCGTAATATTATGAATATTAGACTTGAAGGCAATGAGCCCGTAACATTGGCTGACCTTTTCAGCTGATGTCTAAATTCACTTTTCTCTTAGGAACATGTCTAAACATAACACGATGTTAAACGTCACGTGCAAGGTACTTAAATGCTTGTGTATTTAATATTAATGCTAACGAAAGAGGAGGGAAATTAAATTTGAATGTATAAAGGAGCCATTTAGATTTTTTGGAGATTACTTATTTCTACTATTTTTTTATGAAAATGGCTCTAATATTTTGTAAATTTTCGCGACTTTGATACGTATTAGATTTGTAAGTCGGGACTTAATCTTAATATTTATAAGGTACAGTACCTTTTTTGGTTACCCGACGGTGCAATTCGATCGAAACGTCGGGTAGCCAAAAAAGGTATTGTAACCTTATAAATATTATCGCGATAAGTCCCGAGACACATCTAAAATAGCCCTACGTGGAATAAACAGATTCTGTAGCGTTAGTTATTGAAAAAGCTTCTAATGTAAACTTATTTTTCTTTAATGCTTCTATTTATGATCCAACCAATGGCCGCGGTTCGTATTTGCTCCCGGGAGCCCATGTCTCTCTTTTCGTAGTTTATGTGCGTATTCGAAATTAATACAAAATAATAAAATTGGATAGGACAGGCAGGTGCGTATTAAACACTTACATTTTGCCAACTATTTTTCCATCCCACTCACGTAATAGATGGCAACCCTATTGCCGTCAACCGGGCCTTTTAGGAATTAAACATGGGCAAATTGGGAATATATTAAAAGGGAAAGGTAGGTATGAAGGAGGGCAATGGAAGGAAAGGGATATTACTTATACGGATAGTTTGGGGAGGGTAAACAGTAGCTCGAGCAGGTCTCGATCGTACACCTGTAACTCGAACTGGCTGTTGTCGACAAGTCCGAGCCCTCTGACGAAAGAAAACTTACATACTGGAAACTACTGAACAGGAGAAGGCCCGTGCCCAGCAGTGGAACAGGTTAGCCTTATTAAGGTTAACCTGCCCTGCGTCGGCACTTATTTATACAGGAATACTTATAAGACCACTCACACTCCAAAGTCAAAGGGATGTGATTAATTTTTTTTATGAGATAAACATCTCATCTCTCTTGAAAATATATGTTTTATGAGATTTTATGATTTAATTCACTTATAGCTAAGACTAACTTAAATATAGTAATTAAATAAATGAAAATAAATTCAGTCCCGGAGCAGACTACTTATCAATATTGTTTTGCCCCAAAGTCAATTACGATTCTAGTAAAATTGAGGCACTTAACGTAATTTCTTGTTTAATATATTAAATCTCGTCTGATCTAGGAGTAAACAAGGTTACCCACCGCCACGCTTGTCTCGGTTAAAATTTTAGAGAGGCTACTTATTTCTACCATCTGCTACTTCAGAGGCGGCTAAGGCTCTGGAAACTTTTTTGTAACGATACAAACAATTACAAGGTAAAATAACGCTAACTCCAAAGTACTATCTAAAGTAAATCGTACAGTTTTATAGACAATCCTTCGAATTATCATACATACATTCATACATACATCCTAATCCTAATATTAATATTGTGAATGTGAAAGTTTGTGAACTTTATGTAACTCGATCACGTCCAAGACATAGAACAGATTCGAATGAATTTGTCGCACAAATTACAATCTTTATTAAGTGCAAATGTCAAAGGCTTTAATGATTTTACAGAAATCAATAGCCCCGGGTGAAAACATATAGCCTTATAAATATAAAGGTTCTTCTAGACGTTAAGTTTGTGTTGTTACTAATTCACGCGTAGAAGAACCTATAACTCTGATAAACTAAGTCCTTCAATATACCATAGGGTACGGATTTTATTTCAGTATTGCCATGTTAACAAAATTTTGTTCTGAACTCATCGAATGACGATGCTAGCCAATAATGTTGTAAAATTTAACATCATTTGTAACTTTTAAAAATAACACCTAATACATTACAACATTATTTTTAGCTAGCGTTCCCGCACCTTACGAATTTCTGTATGTTTCCACACAACTAGTGTCTCGATAGAGTTGAGCGGCCAAAACTTTTCTCGTTACGTACTTGTTGAATTTTAATGTAAAAAGGATCTTGATGAATGAATTACACCAATTAGACTTAACTTCAAGACTTAAGGGAACGCTCCATTCAACATCGCTAATTACGAATTCTACATACGACTTATACTTGCTATGAAAGTAATTATTCTATTTAGTATTAATTAGATTCAGTCTAGTCTTGTAAGCTGGTACCACTTAGTGTGTGCGCACTTGATAAATTGAAGGCAAGTAAAATTTATGGGCTCTTCTGTGTTAGAAGGTCTTATTTTTCTTTTTATGTTTTCCTTACGACACAGACAAATACAAACCTAGCAAATAAGCGAATCACTAACACCTTAAAAAAATGCAGTTAGGGTTGGTACATCAGATACCAGCCTGGGCTTAAGTCCTCATGAGTCGTAAAACTCTTCTTTTCTGGAGAAGTCAGCTGTTAATCAAAACTGCTAAACTTTTACTTCTCGTCAACTCTCATATTACCAGCCCTCCGGATATATAGCGTTAAAGCAGTAGCTAATTCCAGCATAAATCTGCTGTCTCTTTCAAAACAATTAGCTAAGTCTTAGCCGGAAGATTTTACAGTAATTCTCAGTACATACCAGTTAGGAGATAGCGAAAGGCAAAAGGCATAATTCGGGTATTCATCGAGTCTGAGTAGGCTATTTATCTATTCCGCTACATCAAATCGTGATAACTTTCATTGTAAGCGAGCAGCGACACGAATACAAAATTATCTCATTTCTTCAAGGGTTCGGAAGGTTTTGAATATTTTTTACATAGAAATAAAACTCACTAAAAAATTACCAGTAGCCCTTAATTTAAGCACCAGACGTCGAAACAAAAGAAGGTTTTGTGTTGATAAATATCAGTCAGCGTTCCTTTTATGTCGCCTCGCTAACCAAGTGAAAAATTGTTCGCACCTACTTGGACCTATAACTCGTCTTTGAAACGGTCCTTTTCTGAGGAGGGATTTCAAAGCTTCCCGCTTGGGATTTTCAAGTACTTCGTTCTGTATTTACGAGTTTTGATGTGTCACACATTAGTTTTTGAAACATTCTTTCACGTATTCATAAGAAAAACAATGTTGGTGGTGTGTTTATCTTGATGACTTTATTTGTAGATATTCGTACTACATTTAGAGAACACGCTGCTAGTTTTTCCATGATGTTCATTTGTGAAACTTCTTATTATACTATACACAGACTAACGCGACTTCTTTTTTTTATGCACAAAAAACAAAATTCAGATTTGGTCTACGTAAATATGTAGGTACATGTTTCTAAATTCCCTAGAAAAGTCAAATTTTACCAATATGATTTTTCCGGAATTCTCATTATAAAATCTTTCGTAGTAAGAGAAAACACTCTTTAACTCATAAATACTCTTTCGTATCTAAAAGGCGTTTTGCGTGAAAACTATGTATGACTTACTAAATTTGCTGATCCATCCACGGTACGTGGGGTACACTGAAAGTTTTGCGTAATTCATTAATAATAAAACAATTTACTTGTAAAATAATATATTTACTGCTTTTCGAATTATTCTCCATTACATTTTAAACACTTTTTCATTCGGTCAAACCATTTTTGAAAACATGAGGACCATTGGCTTAAGGGTATGTTTTTCATGTGCTGGTTGAAAGCTATCACGGCCTCTTCCGTAAATGTCATACCTCTCATGAAATGTTTAATTTTTGGGAAAATAAAGAAATCGCATGGTGCCAGGTATGGACTATGTGCGGGATGGGTCACTAGCTTTACCTTTTCAGAAGCCAAAAATGAGTGTCTTGTTCGCGGTGTGCGCCGAAGTATTGCCATGGTGCAATAGGGTGCGACTTCTTTGGTCGTTTTTCCCTAACTTTTTCAAATACACTGGGCAAACTTATGGTGGTGTACCACTCAGCATTAAATATCTTTTGTTCTTCAAATGGGATAGTGCAGACAAGATCCGTCCGGGAGAAAAAATCGCAATCATTTTTTGCTTACGTTTCTCGCCTACCTCAATTTTGTTGGTTTGCTGTCACCTTCGAACACCCATACAGAAGACTGTTGCTTGACCGGCATGTAAAAAAATATAACATTCGAAATTCAAACATTTATGATCGGCCAGGAGCGCAGAACTTTCAGTGTATTGTTATTGTTATGTATTGGCTATTTTATTACCCGACCACTGACCGCTATATTTCACAGAATGTACTTCCTATTATATTAAACGTGCTCAGATTGTCTGTAAAGTACTACTGCGGGGAGATTACTTGCTCTATTTTCTTTGAGTATACTATATATATATAACGTCATTTGACTGAATATCCTAAAATATTGATGTACAATAAAGTTTATTCTATTTTATGTCTTGGGAAGAATTCATATGGTTACATAAAACTGTATTGTGTGCATTAAAACCTTGTCACGATTGAAAAGACATCAGTTTTAGAATAGGTAGTCTTGATATACCATTTAAATTGAACCTTAGCCAAAATGGAAGTAGATATTTGTCAGTGTTTTCGTTGTCATTTATCATTAGACACAACGTAAATGTCTATTAAAACGTTTGCTGTTCTTATAATTGTCTTTGTGAATTTCTTGTCAATTTAAAACCGCATCTAAATACACCAACATACTTACCCAACAAAAACCGAATTAACAATTTGGGTTTCTCAATAACCTCGTTGACAATGTTAATCACACTGATGTTACTTGTACCCTACTGCGTGGTGATACGGGTCACTTTAATTGAATCCTGCAAACTAACCATTTTCCGTCAGCTTTTGCATGGCCCTTAGTGTCTGGGAATACGGTTCATTTCTAAGTGCCCCAATCGAATGCCATTTTAATAGGGATTTGAGACAACGATCAGCTATCGCAGAAACGTTTGATGGTATTAAAACTTTGTTGTCAAGTGTTTCAGTTTTGAAATATCGCACTTAGTTGTTTCCAGGTGTTTTGTTTTGTTCAAAACTTTTAGAAGGGGATTATTGCGAAGTTTCTGAGGAGAATAACGTTGCTCTGTAATTTATATTACAAGTTTTGGAATGATTTGAAGCCTTTGAATGTTAATGAGAATTATACAAACAAAGTATTATACATTTTACTAAGGAAAGTAATACTGAAACCACGTACAATAATAAATAATAATAATAAATTCTTTATTTGGAACTGATACAGGTTACAATTATTTAATGTATTCGATAATGACCGCATTAGTGAAACACTGTGGCGCGGTCACTAACGCCCACCTCCGGATGTGGCGTATATGTTCCATTACATTTTTATCTTATTACATAATAGTATATATATATATATATATATATATAAAAAGGTGTGTGTCAGCTCCGACACACGACTGGAGTTTACAATTCTCTCTTTCTCTGTCTCTGTCTATCTCTCTCTCTTTCTCTCTCATCATTTGTAGACACTGTACAGTATATTTTTATACATGTATATCCACAATATATATCATAAATGTATACACACATATCTAGGAGGATAAGGAGTAAACTCCAATAAAGCACAAAAAGCACAACAAAGCGTTAAAGCGTTACGCTGCCCTACGATCACTAAATTTTACTCTTCATATTTTTTTCATACCGGGCGCCTTATATGAAAATCGATTCTTAAGGAGTAAACTCCAATAATAGTTTTATATAACTTTAGTTGAAGCTAAATGTGTAGAGTAGAAACCTGAGGATTTGAAAGTGATTTTTGTGTGTGTGAGGATTATTTATTAAAAGAAAGAAAGGAAACAAATGCAGGAAAGATTCTCAAAGCAAGGTTTTACCCCACTTTATTGTTATGAATACGACATACCACCATTTGTAGATCCGTCCAAATGTTTTAACAAATCGTCCATTGAATTAAACATATTTTGTATGAAAGATGATATATAATCATACTCTATACAAAATATTAAGAAGAACATTGTTTTTTGTCATTCAAACGCCCGGAAAGATGTAGAGGCTAAGTAGCAGAGTACTGTTTCCACAATCATACAATGTAAATTTAATTCAGAATTATACAATGCTACAAACAAAAACCATTCCAATCCAATCAATTCTATGAAAACAGATTTACATAAATGAATTCCATCATACCACTGAGCATTAATAAAGAACTGTACCTGGTCTGCTGTGTAGGAGCGCTCAGCCCGTGTGCCATGAATAAGGCGCTATAAACAAAGCCCCAGCTAGTATTGTCGCCGCAAATGAAGCGAGAGAATTGAAAACTGATGAAATAGGATTGGAAAGTGAATGGAGTGTGGCAAACAGTAAATGAAAGGCTGTTAGCGGCCGCTCCACTGCTCCTCTAATATAGGCCATTGGGCTATGTATTATTTCATTGACAACATTCATAAAGATTGCTTTTCAAACGTCAAGAATATTGCGCTTCAAATGAAATGTTTCCTACGCAATTTCCTTCTACTTCAGAGAGTTTTGTTGCAAACTGATTTCCTTTTTAGAAATACAAAGTAGCCATCATTTTTGACTGTCAGTTTCAGCTTTCTAGGTAGTTTAATAAGTTTTAGCTGACGTTGTTATGTACGTGTCCTGTTGACTAAAGGGCTTGTGCCCGAGGCGGGGTGGGATGAACAATGAAGGAGTGACGTTACACCGACTTATTGTTTAAACGTAGTTTACACTTTAAATCTGGTATAACAAGTTGCTAAACAAGTAAAACAAAAGTTCAGCATTAATACTCATTGTCAAGCTTAGAACAGTGGCATGGTAGCAGACGGAAGATAAAATTAATATGTTATCTTTTATTTACGATTGAAAGTGATCTCACGAATTTAAGTAAATTACCTTTTGAAATTTATAAATGATTGGTAAGGCAAGCAAAAATTGCTCTTATCTATTACCGAAACTATCCCGTTGTTTTGTATTTATTTATTTATTGTTTTAGCACGAAATTTTCGCTTTTAGACCTGATATTTCAGTAAATCCTTTAAAGATGTTTAGAAGATCACAAGAACAACGAAGGACGAATACAACAAGCGTGAGTTCTTATCAAATCCTAAGAAGACATTTTGGTAATATTGAAATCAATTTTAACCCATATCAGGACGATTTTTCAATAATGGTAGAAAACACTAAGTAACCTAACCCTTTCTTAGCACATACAACACTTTATCCGGCACCGTACGGTTGAACTCACTATTGGAGATTAATGCCGCTCGTGTTGAACACGGCGAACATACTCTGTTTTATAGCGCAACGTTAGGAATACCGAGCCGGCGGTGGTGGAAAACAGAATGTAGCATTTATTTCAATCAGATATTGAGTGCAGTAGTATCTATTAACGTCGCGTGATACAGCCAGTTACACGTTGGGTTAAGATATAGTAACCGAATATAAATTTGTAGAGATAGTACGGATAAGAAGTAAATCTTAATACAGTCTCATTGTAAAGGTAACTAACAAACATACGATCTGCTTAAGGGAAACTTAGAAAGAAGGTAGATTGGAGAGCTTAGTTGTGGTTACAACAAGAGCAAGCAATACAGCATTGGTTTAGAAACTTTCTCTAAAAATCTGACCCAATGTAGACAACAATCCTTACCGAAATTGTAGGCGAAAATCTAAGTTATTAATATCGACTATGACAGAAAGTATATTTAAAAAACAAATTGGTATTGAACCACCTATGTACTTGATATATGTATGTATGAACTACTCATTTCATTTCTACAAAATTATTGGTTGCAATTATCATGTGACGTATTTTTATTTAACTGTATGTTTCCAAATACCAAATTCATCCCAAATGTCCTTTAAAACACGAAAAATTAAACCAGAATAAATTTAAAGGACCGAAGGTGTGTCCCGTGACCCGTGCCGGTACGAGGTGGCGAAGCGGCGAGTGACGGGTTCATGGGGAAACAATGCCGCCCTTTTGACGACCACGACAAAGGACCGACAGGCCACACTCAACTGTTGCTCACTTACACGAAACGTTCTGAAATTATAAAAATGCTTTTAAAGTTGAGCGAAACATGTATTATGGATTGCGTGAAATTTTTATTTTGTTTGGAACATGTTTTGTGAAATGACATTCATTTTTATTTTTATGTTTTGTATCGGGATGGACTCAAAAGATTTGGCGCTCTGGCATCAGAGTGGTGACCGCTAAACCATTGCGTGATCAGTAGATAGGTATGATTACTTAAATCCCCAAATAAAAGACCCTTGTAGGATTACTTAAATTACCATCAGTGTGTGCTTATTGTCTCCTTTGAGATTTCATTAATCAGTGTTACATTCTTCAAATTGAAACAATTTGAGTTTATTTGAAACGTGTGGGCCCTGAGTGTCTTGCGAGCATTTACTCTGTTGATTAATTCTCATTGCATATACTCATTAATTTGTGTTTACGAAATAAAGAACGATTGATTTTGACTTACATAAATGTATATAATAATATACTATAATAATGACTTCAGTAACCTAACACACGGCCCTCTGATCCCAAACTAGGCAGAGCCTGTACTATAGTAACCAGATTGCTGTTTAACATATATATTAGTAAATACATACATATTATAGATAAATTATTAATATTAATATTTTATACTATATGTTTACCATGTATAATGTTAAAAATAAAAAAAAATAGGTATGTAAAATAAATCAGTTCGTTTTTCACGTTAATCTAATGAGTAATTTATAAATACCCACTCAGTTACGAGCCCTCTATAATAAGCTTTTTAATCGCTTGGTAAGAGATTAATAGAATGCCATTAATCAATTACCTCTCCCTCCCCCTCTGTCCCGAGGGATGTAGTGCTGTTATTGAGTTAACTTGTTATTAACCAGTTATTAGGATACTTCAGCGAATTCATAGAAGTAGCAGCTAATCTCAAAATAGAAGAGAGAAAAGAGTAAAGTGAAGAGAAGTGTAAACTACTTTGAAATTCGGCACTATGGCTAGTGTAATGTGATGCATCACTTCGCCGTGGCTTCATATATACCAAATTTTTTCTTTTATTTAGCGTTTTACCCCAATTTTTCAATAGTGAAGACAAAAAAGCATAAAACCTTTTGCACTAAATAATATCCTTGATCCTAAGATAGAAGTATAGAATAGTAGCTTTTGCGGTGGGTTTACTCGTACCATTCTAAGACAAAATAGCCATTTGTGGAACCGTACATATTTTGAATATAAAATATTTATGGCCGTGTAAAATATAAAATTTATAAACGATTTTCAATTTTTTTATTTATTAAAACTGTGCACAAAAATGTACAATAGCGGACTTAATGCCATAGGCATTCTCTACCAGTCTACCTCCATATTTACCCGTTACTGCGCGAAAGAAAGGCAATACATTCGAAAACAATTTTGTACTTATAACTTAGGACGATACTCGTATCTTATATCTATCTGAAAATGACCGACTAGATAAAAAGCACTCGGTTATTTGTCGGAAAAAACTTAATATGAAATAAAGTAGATAAGTTCCAATTTATTTTTTACCATTTCCTACAGCGCTTCAAAGCGCTTCGCCAACGAGACAGCGATCAATTTCCGGTCTCCGTCAGTAAGATGGTTTCGTAGATAAATATGACAACAATTTAATAGATATGGGTTGCCCTGATTGGGTGCAGTAATAGCTGCGATCTAAGATCGAACGTCGTTGAACGTCAGCTGTGGTTGTGAAGGCTTGTTATTGAATGCACTTGATTTTGTGCGGAAATAGATTAAAGGTTTTCCAATGATTGATAACGCAATGTATTAAAATTTTCGCGACTTGTTTATATTGCATAGCGTTATCTAGACTTAAACTAAGAGATTTTAGAACAAGAATAAACATTGTATCGAAAAATAACCAAAAATACAAATATTTGTAGTGAACAAGAATCAAACTGCGGTCCCTGACGTTGCTATCAATGTTCGATTGCTGTTATATAAATGTCTATTCGTAAGGTAAACGAAAATTCATTGTAAGCGTTCTGATATTTTTTTGTTTTGGCAGCGGATAACGATCAACAAGTAAAAAGAAGCGTGCTACTAACTCTAAACACGATTGATAAATTCACTGCAAACAGCTTTAAAATAACCTTTCTGTATCACATGTAACGAACATTTCAGAACTCCAAACAATAATTATAGTTTAATAAAACTAAAAAAAAAAAAAACAATTTAATGGCGAACCGAATTAGAAAGACCATCGGACCATCATTACCAAACCCAGTCTGTTGGACTCGTCAAAACTGAGCATATGAGCCCAAACTCGAAGGGTTTACTAGTAGCCCCCGAAGAGTTCCATTATTCACCTCCTAGCTCCATCGTCAGGTTAGCTTTAAGATGACAAATTAAAATATTGTCATCCAAAGTACATATACAATACAGTTAATATACAGTTTAATTTCGATACGATATTTAGAACTAGTTAAAAATTTACTTCCAATATTTGTTAACTTTGTTAGTTTTAAGTGAATTCAACGAAATTGAACACACAATTCTAACTTTCATTAAAGAAGCATAATAATATAAATGTACCGTAAATCTAAGAAGTAATTTCACATTGTGCACGTAGACATTCAAAGTGGAGGGAATTTTATTTAACATTTTGCATTAATAGCGAATATTTTATACGACTAAGTCCCCATCTTTATTAAGATGAGTTGGCAAGACAAGATATAATACCATCCACGGAGATTGCACTCGAGGATAATGTAGACTGGAAACTTGCTGGTTTTACTGTAGTTTCTGTTTCATTTTAATAAGAATATGTTATTTTTATTCTCTACAATAATAAAAACAATAACTTGCCTCGGTACTATAAAGTTTTTTATATTGTCCAACGTAGTAGATCCAGGTCTTTTATTTGCTATGTTGAAAATACATAGATATTTTTGAAAAAGAACTTGTAATGGCGGAGAAAAGGTTCGAAGCAGTTGTTTTTAATTAACTAGATGGGTTGGGTGTTAGTAGTTATTTTCGCCTGCGTGAACAGATACTTTTGACACGCTTTATATTAGCTTTACTTGTATGTATGTTTTAAACAGACTCTTTTGGGCACGATTTTGACCCACTTTAAACGCAGATTTCATTTAAATTTTGCACACCTGTCAAAGGCCGATGACAATGCAATAATTCGATTAAATTTTTAATTTTTTAGTTGAATTTTCTATAAAAGCGTGTTTTTTAGTTTTTTAAACCATAATTATTTCGGGATGAAAGGTACAGTATGCCCTTTTCTGTATCCGTGACATGTGTACGTGTTAATTATTAGTGCCCCTTCTGGGATACAGGCGTATGTGTATATTTGTTTATCCCACGGGAACCGTACATTTTACTGGAATAAAAAGTAGCCTACTACTTCAGACTATATATTTTATCTCTGTGCCAAATTTCATCTAGATCCGTTGAGCCGTTCCGGCGTGATTGAGTAACAAATATTCATTCATCCATATTTTCGCATTTATAATAGTAGTAAGAGAAAAGTAGGTAAATTAAATTCTTCATTTGTAAAGCTTCTCTTCATTAGATGTATAAATTGGGACTTGATCTCGGAAATATTCGCTACGGTGGTCACGAGTTCACTATCGTACCTAAAATATTCATATTGCCGCGGTTAGGTACCCATTAGTACATCTAACATACCTACAAGTTGCGAAAGTTTAAAAACAATCATCTCTTTTTTTTGTTCCAAAGAACAAAGGAAAAACTCGTATCATATGACATGTGAGTTAGGTTCTTTAGAAATGAATTTCAAAAGAACTTCCTATGAATTTCCTGATACATTCAAATACCTTTCAAGATATTTTTTCGTGCATATTCTTTAATTCACGTATTTTGTTTCAGGTTTGAGAATCGCACCCAATATTACAATTCACGATGATTGGCGTAGCACTCGCCTTCTAAATTCAATTGAGTCGAATGCATTCTAGAATCTTCTGTTAGGGGAAGAAATGTGCCGATCAGAAAGCTAGTGTTGCATATTTCATGACGTGGCCCCGTTGGGTGTGTGACTGGCGAAATTGGAACAAAATTATTGTACGTTGTACATTCTATTTCTGAAATGAAAATACGAATATCAAGGATGTGTTAGTATTCTTTTTACGACAAATATCGTTGACAATGATAAATCAAATATGTGGTAAGAGCACCACCACGTCAGTCCATGAACAAATTTCCTACCATGCACGGTATTGATTAAATGTTGGCTTCATTCTGAGGTAGGGAAAGGATCTGTCTTATTAGATCCACTCCGAAAGCAATGAATATTGGATTATTCAAATAATCAAAGAAGTGCGTGCGGGATAAAAGGGAAATAAAATGACATATCACGCCGCATTCTTACAGCTGTAGGCAGAGACAATAACAAATCCATTTGGTTCTTTCCTGCGTACCTTACGAACTTCCTCTAATGTTAATAAAATAATAATCTCCTTCTAATTAAATACCTTTAGAATACCTATCTTATTTTAAACTTTTTAATATTTTATAAGTAATAAAAAATGTTTACATATGATGCAAATACTTCTTTCACACTTGATCTTTAGACTCGTAATATCAAATTATCTGCTTACACGAAGAAATACTTCTACGCGTATTTTGTCTCCACTATGAAATCTCGGAAACGGATTGTCAGCAAATTAGCTATGTTAGGCTCATTAACAAGTTTTGCAGGAAGGAGATATATTCTTATAAAATAAACCCATCAAAACCATAAATATGAAAATGGGAGACAAGTTCAATATTATTAAAAATGCGTGGTTGTCGACTTCGCCAACAAGATCTAAATAGGTGCCAAGTTCGGTAGAAAATCCTAATATTCATTTATAAGAAAATACAACATTCTAAATGAATTTAAAACACAAATTCTTATTTTTTTTCTGCTACAACAATGTTAGCTATTGAAAAATATAACTTCTTACATTTGAACAGGCGAATTGTTTATACAAATCAGGTAACTTACGATAAATTGAAGCTCAAGATTTGACTTAGCTAGTTTTCACATACCAGTTATCTTATATTTGGCTAATCAACTTATCTTCTTTATTTAAATGCAAGTTAATATTTTTATATTGTAAGGTCAACATATCCAATTCTTCTTAAAGTTTTATTTGCTCGTAAAATCTAGGCAAGTAAAATCTTGACCTTCAATTTATCGTAACTTATCTGATTTGTGTAAAAAACTCGATTGTTCAAATCTAAGAAGTCATATTTTTATATAGCTATCATTGTTGTAGCAGAAAAAAACAAGAATTTGTGTTTATCAAAAAGTATACGGTTTTACTCACGTTTGTATTTCGGGGATGGATGCCCGTCGTGCTGCGTCGTCGCCAGTTCCTTTTTATTGAATTTGTCTGACACGCTGCCGCGTGTCTAGATAAATACACAATGACTCATTTGATTGCTACAGGGAGCCACCATTTTGTATGTAAAACACTTATATTCTATGAAATAATTTACTTCCCACTTAATACATATGTCCAGAGCAAGAGTATGACGCTAAGTTCTTGATGCAATTTGGGCCCATTGTGTCTATTTTGTGAAGAGTAAGTTAGTACGTACTCTTCATTGTACACTAAATCTACATATAAAAAACAACTTAAACATAAAATGCACAATGGGCGGCCTTATCACAACAAGCAATATCTTCCAGGCAACCTTCCGCTTCCTTCATGTTGAAAATTGTGAGCTTATTGGGTAGTAAATGGAAAACTCAAAAAAGCAATATCAGTTTTTTCACCAGTGATACAAACAAGCTTAACATCATTATGTTTTCCACAATCTTTATTAATAAAGTCCCGTGGAGCGTAAAATTCTCAAATAGCACAGATATTATCAAATACCTTGTGTACGCTTGAGTGTAAACATTTAATATAACGCTCCATGGCATCGCTGTTCTGTGTTAGGATCTAACAAAAACCTATTTTGAATCTTCCTTTTATAAAGTTAGTGAACTGTATTGAAAATCACAGCTCTACAGAAACCGGTCCTGGTATAAAATGAAGCATAGTTCGGCATTCCAATTATGTTGATCGACAAAAAAGAGAAGCGATGCAAGTATTCGAATACGAAGGAATGTATTCGATAGCCAGAAAAAAATTGCGAATGGACGAGATTGTTGCCGCGCGATCTAATTACGTAACACTCTAGTATTGGCACGTCGACAATGCGCTCTGTGCATTATTCTGCAACGTTATGTTTCAATCAGTAAGGAGCATCACATTCATGATCGGTTTTAAATTTAGCAAACAATCGGCGAAACAAACTTCGCTGACTGTTACGTCACTATATTTTAAGCATTAAAAAACTCTTTTTAAACTATTTTGTATTTATGTTACAAGAAACTACGAGTCATATAGATATTTTGCCTTGTAAGGAGCAAATTATTCTTGAGGTGTATTCAAATTATAGGCGTGCGTAAAACTTTTGGCATGCTGTACCTCCTAAATATATTTTAGCAGGTCGGTAATTCCTTTGCCTAATTGAACAGGCATAAATCACGTGAGACATATAGTTATATTTACTCCCTCCACGCCACCTCCACGCGAATCTGGGATAAGAAAAGGACGTCTCAAAGGGTCTGGATCAAAGAGACTTTAAATGTTTGGCCAAACTTTGTTTGTTTATTTAGGCCACACTTTCCCAAGCTTGGGTCGTCTCTTGTCGATTTGTTTTTAATACTATTACTGAGTTTCTAAATATTTACGTCGCGTGTACCAATTAAATGGAAACTTTTATTAAAAGACTTTTTACCGACTTCTAAAGTTAAATTGAAGTTTTCAATTTGGCTGTTTTTGTGTGAGTATTACGCGTTATCTCTGCATTTTGTGAACCAATTTTTGGCGACTTTTTTCTTTTGTACTTTATAACCGACCCCGAAGAAATAAAAGAAAGTACAGACTCTTGATGAACTATTGTATATTATAAGCTAATGATAGTTATTAGTAGCATTGTTTAGACGCTTTGAAGTAATTTTGAAATCACTCGTAAATGCTAAATATTTAGGTATTTTAATCTTGTAGTATCTAAAATTTCTCTTTACACTCGTACACTAAGGGAATAAATAACTTCTAAATGAAAGCAAAGGTGTTACATTTTTATAACTGCTATTTATTAATTAATCGACAGATACCCTCATTACATTTAACTTACATTCTCATCATGTTGTCTGCGCTTGTCATCATGACGTCTCTGTAGGACCATCTGACCAGCTTGTCGCAGTTCACGTATGTAAGGTCGTCCTGCTTCATCACCATGTCTGACATGTCGATGTCCTTGCTTATATTGGACATATCCATATCTTTCCTATAAATCCTAATGTCATGGAATTTCATGTTCTTAGTGAAGAAGTAGGAAGTGTCTATTCTTCTGTCGAAGGGGAAGCCGAGCGGCATTGTGTCAAAGCAAACGCTGAAGCGGCACATTTTGCGTTCTCTCATAATGCTCATATCTATGTTCGGTAGGACCAAGCCGGTTCTCACTGGGGTGACGATGGCGAACATCTGCATGGGCACACCACCAGTGCGCCCAAGAGGCAGGAGAAGCCTGTGCGGGAATCCGATGCGGGTCTTGTACCACCAGCTTTCGACGTCAACGTTCTTGAACGTGGTTCCAGTAACTCCCACGGTGTGGTCAAGGATGCGGCGAGTCCAAGGTCTCTGCTCGATGACGCCATGCATCTCAATAGAGTTACGCACTATAGTATTCTTGCCGGTTTCCAGTTTGTACATAAAGGAGTCAATCTCTACCATGTCGAAGCGTTTGTCGTTGACCGACATAAGACGGCCCATGCAATCGTACTTGGGACCGATGAAAATGCGGACCACACAGTCTACTGTCTTGTCGGATGTAACATCGATGGCCACCTTGAAGGAATGGTGGTTAAGGCGACGAGTGCGGGCCACGAATGTCATGTCGGAGCGCTTCTTTTTCATCTCGACCTCATCAAGGTATACAGCGTTAGTGATGTCCATGTCGTAATCATCCATGAAGGTGACGAGCTTGTCGGTAGTGATCCTATCGATCTTGACACCAGGGAAGTCGAGTTCATCACGCGTGTATATAGGAAGCATTTTCTTAAACGTGTAGATGGTATCGGTAACGCGTTTCATCAGTCGCCAGAAGACAGGGTCTCGCAGGCAAGTAGAGTACATGTCCAGAGCGGTGGGTACGTAGGTATACCTATAAAACACAAACTATGTTAAGAGAGAGTTCAATGGGAAAACATTCTGGCCATAGTGAGCAAATAAAAAGTAAAAAACATCGTCGAACATACTTGTTAAAGTTGTATATATTGTAAGTTAGCATCTTCCTCATCAAGTTCATCATGTGGATAGTCTTGGCATCATCATTAACCAAACGCATACCACCAAGCAGTAGTCTAGCCAAGTTTTCAACATCTTCAGGTTTCTTCAGGCTGATTACAGTACCGTCACGCTGTTACAAAATATAATCAATTAAGTATGTGTAACTAAAAGCTGCAAAGTACTTAACTATTTTAACATCTAAAATCGAATACTTACGCGTTCTATCTTGCCACGCATGATTCCATCACGAAGCATTCTCTCAACGTCATCCAACATACGCTTAACCTTAACGTTCATGTCGGTAAGCAGCACCATATTGTTTCCACGTACAGGCATATGGTCTCCGTTGTGAAGAAGGATTTTGGGCCAATAGCCGGTCTTCAACGGCTCATGCCACATTATGCTGTTAATGTCACACATCCCATGAGTAAGACGTTCCAGTCTGTATCTGGCCAATAGTTGCATGTTTGCGTAAGATAAGATTTCACCGCGACGCTCCTTGTTTAGGTTGTAAACATCGTCAGTCATCCAGAATGGATAGCTCATATGCAGGTAGTACATGTATGTGTTCAGATCAACGTCCTCAGTGAAATAACCAACGCGGTCGTCCGTAGACATAGTGTGGCGGACTCCCTTGCGCCAGTCAATTACAACCAGGTTCTTGTCGGTCACCTTGATGCCGTAGTAGTCCATAATGACTGGATCGCTTGCCGCCTTGGTCATTTTCATCATGAGGGTCTTTTGGATGATGTTGCTGTCGACAAAGAAGTAGGGGTAGATTTCATAGGGGGCAGGAAGCACGATTCCTCTGCAGTCACTCCTGTGGAACACAGCGGCAGTAAGGGCATACACGAACATGCCACTATTGATGCGCTCCCTAAGCCAACAGCAAGTCCTCATGAACACATCAAAGTCCTTGGCAAAGTAAAGAATCCTGAAGACCTTAATAGCCTGGTCAATGTGCAACTGGTTGCTGTGGACAAACACCTCACCCCGCGGAAGCATACCCATCTTAAAGGTGTTGATAAACTTCTTCACGACGTCTGTTTTCTGAAAACATTAAATAGAATGCATTATATTGTACCAAAAAATATTTAATTTTTAAATTAAGCTGTAAATCAAGTATTTGAGCTTACCAAGTACTTGTCCATGTTTTCTTCGATGATCCACTCCCTGGCGATGTCCCGAATGTCGTCGTACATGGTCGGCTGCAAAATGTGGTTCAGTAACTTCATGATGCAGAGCTCCTTCATCTTGATGTCCATGTTAACTATCCAACAGATATCATGTTAAGATTCATTCATTCCTAAAATATTGAAGTACGACGATCGACATCGACTTAATATTGGGGTAAGACTTCATCCTTACTTAGTTGTTTCATGGTGCATTTTTAGTATAATCGCATTAGAAACTACGTAATTTTACATTATATATTGAAATAAGAAAATAATCTTAAGTAAATTTTGTACTTTTAAGCTCTACTCTCATTGTAGTAAGTCTTATTTCAAGTAAGAATCTAGGCAAATATATGTACTTGATTGTTTATGTCAGTTAAAAATACTTTTGACCGATTAAGAGTTTTGACTGTAACATATACATCATAAACTAACTTTTAAACTTTCGCGTTCCATGGTAATATAATTATGTTAACGGAAAATAACGCGATCACGTATTTAAAAGGTATAATTAAAGGATTCGACGACGGAGGACGTGCACCACTGAGCTAGTCAGCATGTGACCACGGCCTTTGCAACCTGTTTGAAACGTCAGGTAAATCAAAGGTATGTAATACCTTTTAAATACGTGATCGCGGTAATTCAGACACAGACTAGCATATTATATTATGTTATAATTATGTTAACGGGAATTAACGAGATCACGTATTTAAACAGCCGTTTACCCTCCAAATGCGAGGAGGGAGCCGCAATTTTTGTCCCTTTTGTTATAAATAGTAGTCATGTAATTATTTCACACAGTAAGTCCTTCGAAAATTAGGGTCTCAATGTACGAGTAGCAAAGGCCTATACAATTATATTTTGAAGTATATTTAAATGACGAATTTAGAATATTATTTATGATGTTACATGTAAAATTTCTACTAAATTTCTATCAGACAAAAGGGAATTGTTTCTGCGTTATGTATGCTCTGCGCATTTGTGTAGAGTCATACAAAATCACAAAAGTTATATTGTGAAACTTCTTTAAAACAATAACTTACCCATGGACTCCTTGCCAATGACGGTATTAGCGTAGGTATCATCTTTGACGACGTTGGCCGAAGCCAGGGTAAGAGCAGCCACTAGTACTAGGACCCTCATGCTGCAGACCTCCACACGACTGTGCCTCTGTCTCCGCACCGCGTACCTTTTATACGCCTGCAAAGACATTTCTCCCAACGTTATCGCCCAGCATTATCAGCATTGTTTTTTTAAAAGGTGTGATAACCTAGACGTACAATATTCCGATTTAATCTTAGGGTCAAAGAGTTATTTATTCTTAACTCATAAATTTTATTAAACACCTTTCATTACGGATAAGGTGTACCTTGATTGAGGCTTCTAGATTTTACTACACTTGGGGATATGTAAAAATATAAGTTTCAATGTTTGTCTGGCACTGGATTCAAGCTGGCTCATAAGGATTCTGTTGCTTTTACTGATTTAAATGCATGTGTAGCTAGACCGTGTTTGAAAGGGTATCCTGCCCAGGTGGTCCTATGGTCTTCAGGTCAGGATCTGATGATGGAATCCTGGAGAAATCGAGGGAACTCTTCAAATTTTATAGTCACACTTAAAGCGATTTGGGTATTTTGAAGCGCATTGAAGTCGGTGATACTTTTTTAAAAGATAATTACTTTCTACTTTACAGTAGCCATGCTGATCTTTTCGAGAATATAATTCTGGGCTCTTGATATTTTATTGCTATTGTAATCTTACATACAATGTTTGTTTGTTCATATTTTAAGCGCTACCGTACCGTTCACCCGATCATCATGAAATCACGTTGCCAGGGATACAGCAAAGGACATAGGATGACTTTCATTCAGGAAATGTATGATCCCGAAGGATGGAAAAAAATACTTTTGTGCGAGCGAGGCCGCGGGAAAAAGCTAGTTATTAAATATTTTTTGCTTATCGAATATTTTTGCTTATTTGTAGTAAGAAGAATCACTAATTTATTCAAGCCGTATTACTTATTTTATTCCGTGCTATCTAATACAATTTCTTTAACTCTAAACGGTTATTGTAGTGATTTCTCTTTAAATTTAAATTTTTCGAATTGGAAGGCACACGCTTGATTTATTCTGCCCTACACGGACCATGGCTGAACTATTATCATAATGTAGTATTTATGGTGATGGGGTCACCATGGCTCCATTGATATACCTTGCGCAAGTTAGACTTGCGCTTTTCTTGACAGTGTTTATCTACACCACAGACGGACCGTGTTCATTTTTGGCACCTAATATTCAGGAGACGAAAATTACGTGCAGGACAAGCAATCTCTTAATCAAGAAATGTCTAAAACTTGAAGAATTTTAGCTGTGTGCGAATATGTGAATATATATTTATCCTAGAGAAACCCGTTTCGTATTCCACATTCGGAGTGAAGCCACTTTAATATTGAACTTCGATCTAGAAATTTACTCGTGTGTTAGTGTCTATTCAGAAGAGGAAGAAGTTCATGTATTAGAGCTGAGCCTCCGCTTATACCACCATAATATTAATAAGCAAAGATTTTAAAGATTTTCTCGATTTTAAAAATGGGTAGATACGACGTTGATAAGTAAACCTCATATTCATATAAAAGTTATTATTAGTATTTTTTAAAGCTTTTGTTCTGTTCTGAACGAAAATGAAGGCAATCAGTCTAATTTATCAAACAGAGGAATTTGCCGTTAAAAATAGGCTGATTGCCTTAATTTTTGCATTTTGAACAAAAGCTTTTTACCTTGTGTGAGTTTTTTTTCACAGCAGATATTCGCTTTATTTCACTGGGTTTAATGTTTATGACTTTTTTATTGTTACGTTTTAGGTGTGTCAAAGTAATCATTCCATTTGTCTTACTGTCGCAAAAGTTACATTGTATATAGCTGCTGATATGATTAGATCTTGCTAATAATATAAAGGCGAAAGTTTTTGAGGATGCATGGATGGATTATTGTTTGTTACTCTTTCATGCAAAAGCGCACGTATTTGAGAGAAATGTATTTTCACGCAAATAATTGTTCGTAGCTTTCGTATTCGGACCTTTTAGGCCTTATTATTTAGCTTTACAGGGAGCAATTTTACATGTACATGTATTATTTCGTATCACAGCCAGATAAATCTCTTCCAGCTGACTGATCTACGGCTGCCGACTTGTTATTTGTTACTTGTAGTGCTCGCACTTGTACTTTTTCTCAACGGCATCGGCGTCGATAGATTTTTCTGAATTCAAACTGTACAAGGTACGCACCGAATATGAAATAGAATCGTGATAATCGTTTATAAATACTCTACTACTTACATGGGTCATACTGAAAGTTTTTAGAATAGGCCAGTAAGAAAAGCAGCCATTGAAAAATTTATTTAAATTCTGAATTAGGAACTCTTTGGGAATCTGTAGATGTTTAATGATTTCATATGTCATTGTTTTTACAAATTGACAGCAATTTATGCATGATTGAAGCTGATAGAAGGGTGAAGAACATATCAATAGATTCGGACAGCTTTAGGCATTGGTATGAGTCAAGTACAACAAGTCTTACATGAACAATTCGCCTTTCAGAAAGCTTCGTACTAGATGGATACATCATAATTTGGCGGAAGATCAAAAACGCCGTCGTTTGGATTGGTGCCGCTCAATGCTTGAAAAGTATAACGGAGGTGACTCGAATGCTGTATATGACAACGTGACAGGTGATAAAAACTTGATATATTGTTACGAACCCGAAACCAAAAGACAATCTGCGCAATGGATGATTGCCTCATTCTTTTGACGGACGGGAAATTTCGCAACAATCATTCCAGAAGATAAAAGGACTGTTACTGCAGTTTGGTATGTCAGTCATTGTCTACCAGTTGTCTTGGAAAATATTAGACAGCAGCGCCCAAGAAGCAGGAGTCTCCTCCACCACAACGCTCCAGCTCACTCCGCCAGACGGACTGTCGAATATTTGTCTATCGAAGGTGTGGAGCTAGTGAGTCATGTTCCTTACAGTCCCGACCTGTTACCTCGTGACTTTTATTTATTTCCAAAAATAAAATATAAACTTAGAGGAATTCGTTTTATGAACCCTGAAGATGCCGTGGATGCGTTTGAAAAAGGCGTGGCAGAGATCTCTAAAGAAGAGAGAAGAGCTCACTGCATCAGTCAATGGTTCTACGCATGCGACAGTGCTTAGAAAGGAACGGAGACTACTTTGAAAAGCAATAAAAACATTAACAGGCTTCTATATCATTATAAATATTATCATTAAGTATTATTATAATTAGTATCACAGTATATGTATTAATAAACGTATTTTCTAGTTGTACCAGAATAAACGTATTTTCTTCTTCTTTCTTCTTTCTATATGTATTATGCCATTAGAAACTTGATGATTTTCTAAATGCATATGTATCCATCATGTCAGTCAATTGAACTTGCAACAACAACAAGTGCGAACTAAGTCACTGTTGTTCATGTTATTGGGGCAAATATTTCTCTATAAAACTGTCGTGGTATCCTGTACCTGTGGAAAATGCCCAATAATTCAGTTCAGAATTGAATATAGTTAAATTTCAAAATTCTGTTAGGCCGGGTCCAAAACTGCACTGGTGGAGAATTGCAGCCACGCGAAAGCGATCCTTCCATATAAGTATCCATCCAATATTACACTCGCCCGTCGCCGCTCGGCGGTCGCTGTAGTCGGGGGCGCAGTTTTATACCTAAACGTACATGTCAAGTTAATATATTCACTTGGCCTTTTAATATTGCAGTTTAATCTACAAAAGCGGAAAATAAATTATTATAATAATAAATTAATTATAAAGGATACATAATTCGTACAAGTGGTGTTGATTTACTTAATTTATCAAAATAGTGGGCGGTAAAACTAATAACAATTCAATGTAGTTGCCAAGTGTATGAATACTTTTACTGATAAATGCTTCGCAGATATAGATATACAACATGCACTTATACATTACTTATAGTTTTATTGAAGTACTTAATATAAACGCACTGTTCATCGTCTCAGCAACTTGACGTCAACGACGTCATTTTATGCCGACTAATTCCACAGCTGCACTTTAATATGAATGGCGGTCCATCCAGTGGTGGGACATCCCACTTTCCCCTACTGTGCTGTCGAGTCTAGAGAACTTTGCTTCCTAAATCCCACTAGATTCACAATGTAAAAAAACTATTCCTTGACTTTAACTAATTTTTTAAATGCTCAGATGGACCTAACGTTTGTAAATGAAAGTAGTGTTATTAAATATCTACAGCTTTGTTGTTCGGATACCTATATGTCATTAATGTAATCTTCTATTACACATGTGTTAAAAACAATTTAAACTATGCCGAGTACATTCGTTCTATCCAGCCGTTTTGTTTTTTTTAACCGACCAATAAAAAAGGAGGTTCTCAATTCGACCGTATATCAGGATCTGAAGATGGGATCCTGATAAAATTGACGAACGAACAGTGTTTTTGTTTACTTTTTATTACTTTATCAGGTATTAGCGTTTAGAAATAATCACATCATTTAGCTGACCTGATGATGAAAAAAAATCATGAAATAAAAATCTTTTTACTTATTTTGAGTCGGCGCCAAATAATAAAATGATTTTTTGCTTTTTAATTTTTTGCGTCGGTTTAATTTTTGTTAAAAAGATTGTTATTTAATTAATGGTACGTGGTTCACCCTTCCTATGTTAAGCTCAAACGCGATTTCCTCCTCTAATTTCTTATGTTTTCATAGATTTCATGGTTATATTTGTATCTCCTGTTCTAATTGAGGTACACGGTTCGTTGTGGTCTAAGAACACGTTCTGTAACTCATTTGAACTTATGCCCACCTACATTCTCTGAGTTGAAGGGAAGGTAGGTGTGAACATTTAATATAGCTGTTTATATGCAAGGTGTAATGTTTAGAAAATAATTGTAAATCGATTCACAATTCTTTCTATAATATACTAGCAGCGCCCCGCGGTTTCACCGGCGTAAGTCCCGATCCCGTGGGAATATCGGGATAAAAAGTACCCTATATGTTAATCCAGGTCTCCAGCTGTCTACATACCAAGTTTCATCACAATCGGTACAGTAGTTTTGGCGTGAAAGAGTAACAAACATCCACACATACATACATCCATACATCCTCACAAACTTTCACGGTTATAATATTAGTAGGATTTCATCAATGGTCAGCTACCTTAGTTCTGAGCAATATGGAGTTTATATAAAAAAAAATGTCTTAGTTATTCCTTTACCAAGCAACTTATCGAGTTAGATACGAGTATGTACTGTGTTTATAAACATGTGTTGAAATAACAAGCCATTAGCCCATTATACATCGTACTAAGATTTAATATAATTTAATTTTTATTTAGTTCTACAATAACAAGTATTATTACATTATTAAATAGTTATTTCTGTATCATTTCATACCTTCTAAGGTCGTAAGCTAGCAGTGAATCCTTTCTGTATTTATTATTAATAAATTTCTTCTAAACCCTTGTTTACCAATCTCCAAGTTACCCTTAAGCTATTCGGCAGTTACCTGTTAAATATACGTCTAGTTTGCTTTGCACAATCGCTGCTTTCCATAAAACACAAACTCAAACGTCTATTCAAAAGTTCTGAATAAATAGCTACTTGAATCTTCTGAAGAAAGCCCTGCAAGAAGCAAGAAGTGTTGTTTGTCATTTGTTTTTGATGTTATCATCTTCTAGAATTTTACAAAAGTTTCTACTTCAACCGCTTCTAAGGTTAACAGGATATTCTATTGCTTCACAAAATTCAACCTTGCGAAGCAAGCCCTGCAAGTAGCAAGAAGCGTTGTTTGTCCTTTGTTTTTTGATGTTATGTGCGCGTTGCTGACCCTGCAATAAAAACCGTACGTGACGTACGACCGGTACATTCCAAGGAGTCTATTGATCTAGTATTTTGATTTTACTGTAATAATACTAATACTTGTTTAATGAGTATAAAAAATAGATATGAAACGACCAGCAAAGCGATAAGTGAGCCGTATTAAAACATATTATACCTTGTTTAGGGTCTTGTTTACTAAGACTTGGTACTGAGTTCTCTCAACAACAAGACCTGCACGATGCAAAACATTTATCTGTTTATTGCCGCTTCCATTTTGTGGCTTTTGAACTTAATGTGCTGTAGACAAACAGCATAAAAATATGTTGTCTAGATTTATGAGCCATGTTTACCAGCACGCACCTAAATATACACAGCAACAGTAAATGTTATTAGTATTACACTGTTATTGTTACCTTTCTACTTATGCTCGTATTTCTTTGGAAGTGCCATTTAGAAGTGGGACATTTCACATTGTTAACCGACTTCTAAAAGAAGGATGTTTTCAGTTCGACTTATTGTTTTTTTTGTGTGTATGTTACGCTATATCTTCGCCATTTGTGAACCGATTTAATTGAGTGGGCTGTACTCAAGGTTGATCCTTGAGTACAGCCCACTCAATTATAAAAAAATCATTTATAAAAAAAAACAGCTCTAAGAGTGTAAAACTAAGAGATGAAAAATACAGCTTAATACGATTTATCATGATTTTCGCCTATTGAAATTGGTGATACTTTTTTTTAAATTAATTTATGTGTCAAATATTTTCTTACGTGACCAACCAATCAGCAACTGTAACTCGTGTGAGGGAAAAGTTTATTAGTAGCTATAAACACTGTCAACAGCTGTGGTGTTAGCAGATTGGTAAGGCCTTACCTATGAGGCTCAATGCATCCTACCAATAGCCTGCCCTTAGCATTAATTAAAGGTTTCCAAGCAGGCAATTCTCCGTAGGGAAGTTTGGTTGGCTTTTTTGTCTATGCCACTTCTTTGAGGTTATTTGTTTATTTAAACTTCATGCACAAGTACAGAGGCGACTTAAATAATGTCAGTCAACTTTCGGGTGAAGCAGAGAAAACTGGTTATCTTTGGTTGTTGTCACCGTTAGACGATACAAACTAAGGTGTCCGCCATGAAACGCCTCATTCAATTATTTATAAGGACTTATTATTAATAAGACTATTATCCACATAAAAGAATACCTACACAGACGTATCAATGAAAGTCATAACATTATCAACCGCTATTCGTCCCATAATCTGGGAAGTTAAAACATCGAGATATACTTAACGTAAACAAATTAAAAAAAAAATAATGTATCTTTCACATTTTCACGTGATTAAAATAATCTTTCGTGGTCCGGCATCGTGACAAACACTTGCCTAGACTACCTAGAGATTGAGCTTATTCGGGGCGATCCTGAACAGATGTCCCTCTCACACATAGGGGTGATCCTTCGACCAGGCTAGGTGATGATGTCCGTTGCAGATACGTGATCGGATAATTATTAATTAGTTGTGTTAGTTTTTGTTGGATGTCGCTGGGTATCTCGCCGCAAGCTACAACTGCACATATCTGGAAATCATGTTCGTGAACGGTGTTACTTGTTTTTGATTAGTCGGCCTTGATGGTCTTACTTATTGGATGTATAAACAAGTTTTTATGATCTCCACGAATTGGTCAGCAATATTTTTTTTTAAATGTAAATGCAAATGAATAAACTAAAAAATCATTGTTAAATCATTTTACAAAACAGTGTCATTAAAATGATTATCAATAGCATTTTTATTGCCAAGCTCTTGTTAAGAAGTTCTTGTACTCTCAGTGATTTGCATATCTTAACGTTCTAATTTTAAAAATCTAAACTTAGATAAGCTTCAGAATATTTTTGTAATGTTTATCAAAGCTTATTGTAGCGTAACATTTAAAATTACCCATCAATTTTACCTTGCTACAATTACCGTGGTCCCGCGGGCAGGTGCTTATCCGACGTGAAAAAGCTTACCCTTCGTTTATTTAAAGCCATCTACGTCTAAAATTTTAACAAAATCTTTTAATCCTTGGAGGCGCCAATCGTTTATACGCAAAATAAATAAATAAGTAAACTCAAATGTTCGACATTGTTACTTTTATTTATTATTCTTTGGATGTAATTTAATGGCGGCCGCGGGCGACCGTTACGAAAATTGAAAATTCGAACGTCGAACTTTAGATATTCCAATTTCCATTTATAATTTTTTACTATTCTTTTAATTTATAACGTCGGTAAAATTGCGACAGTGTGATTTATTTTTTTGCAATATATATTTATTAACAAAAGATAAACCGATCAATTTAAATACGTAGATATAATACTGACATAACGACGTCTTTAACTAGCAGATTGTATTACAAGTTGTCTCTAATCTTAAACACATGGTCGAATTTCACATAACGATTAATTAAAACCGTATTTACTTTACATTAATGTATATTACACAGGCACAGGTATAATATTCAAAATATGTATAATATAAACGCTGTTTTTCTTGCTGCCTGTGGAGCACTACAGAATTGCTATAACAGAGAATATTTCGATTAACTAAATATTTTCAAATAAATCTGTACAAAACGCTAACTTCATAAATAAAGACCTAGTGTTTGACATTAGCTGTATGAACGTAAACAGGGATTGTTTTTATGCATTTTAAATTAATTTTATAAATGTTTAGATAAGCCTGTTTAAAGGGGTACAAAGTTTTCTCTTCGCAATATTTTATAATATTTAGTTTCCAGAGGATCCTCGCAACAATCTTGTTTGCAACACACGAAAAAAGAACAAGTTAATGGCATCATCTTTTTGTCCTTTTTGTATCGTGTGCCATTTGGGAACAATTGCGGTCACCTAATGTTTTCAACCTTTTTGTTTTACCTTTTAAAAAGTGCCATATCAGCAACCTGAATAGACACTACATATAATGGCTGTCCCGGGGCTACCTCCTGTGTTTTAATATCTTGATAACATTGTATTATCTTGTTTATGTTTAATAACTTCTTTAATGTTATTTTTTTCTTGTTCACAGACATTCCGGCACGGGTTCCCGTTTTCGCCTACAGCGTTGGCATGGGACCCCATACAGAAACTACTCGCCATTGGCGACAAGGGCGGCAACCTCAGAATGTATCCTTTTCATTTATCACCAGAGAAGCTGAAGCTTAGATGAAGAGATTTAAGAATATGGCGAGTTGATTACATGTGAGCGTTAATTATAATGAGCACACTCTTGACGGGAATGTTTAGGTCAGTTATTTTTACTGATAATTTTGCTATGACGCATTTTAAACATACATACGAGTATATCTATGTATCAACTTATCTAAACTACTTTAATATTAAACAAAGTTATTAATGGTGTACAATTAAGTATAATCTAAATATCTGTCTCTGACAGACTTTGATAAATATTGAAGGTAGGCGAGGTAATAAGTAGGGAGGGGTCTATAACTGAACACTTATCTTTCCAATTACAAAATATAGTCATTTACACTATGTCATATACCGTTCTCGTCTCTGGGCAGGGGCACCCCAGTTCCAGCTTCTCCTTCTAAACTGCATTTAACGGAGAGCGACTCGAATCGTCGGTTGCCAGAGATATTTCACTATGCATTCTCAAAATTGTTTGGCCTTATACCGGCCGCAGCTTTCCATCACCGTTCAACCTATCCACTTGGATAATTGGCTCTCGACCACTGTGCGCTTCTTAAGGAACTTTTGCCTCGCATAACCAATCTGTAGAACAAATTGTCGCCTGTACTCAATCAGGGGACCAGTCTCCTCGTTTCCCCCCTATACTATAAAAAATCTTTAAATCTTTAAATCTTTAAAAACAATATTTTGCAACATACTTGCAGTTTTTTATTTTCTTCTAACTGGGTTCATGCACGAACACCCTGGGATTAATTAAACCGGAACTGACGGTTTTTTCATTGAATATGGCCACTGTCTGTCAATCCACAAAATTATTTTTATTCTACATGCCCAGTACATAAAGAGGAAAAAACCATATGTTTTGCTGGTAACACAAAATCATCGGACTTATGTAAGCAGAGCATTATATTGTTTTTTTTCAACATCTTTAACAATCGTCGCCATATTTCAGCCATTTTTCACAAAACCTTAACAAATTATACACCTAAACAACTATGATGATTTCAATGTGGATCTACTAAATAATCTCGAAACAGCCAACCCCACTGGAAACGTTGAACAACTATGGGCACAAACCTTGGCGGCAATTAATACTGCAATCGACAAACATGCCCCACAAAAAATCGTACATCGTAAGGCCAAAAATAAACCCTGGATTGATAAGGGTATTCTAGAACTTATAGCTAACAAAAGAAAAATATGGGATAAATACCGTTCGTCAGGGTCGGATGAAGACTATAGGGCATTTCGAGATATTAATAACAAGTGTGTTGCACTAACCAGGAAACAGAGAAGCTTTTTTGAGGTGAACGTACTGGACGGTGGTGACAAAGCCTTCTACTCACACGTTCGGCGTAGCACTAATACCAGGGTTAGCATTCCACCAGCTATACGAAATCATAATGGAGACCTAGTAACAAACCCAAGTGGTATTGCAGAGGTGTTTGCTGAAGAATTCCTGAAAGCTTACTTGGATGAACCAGTTTTAGACCAACAAACAAAAATAACCACGGTCTCGCGCATAGAAAACAGCTTGAGTGACATTACTATTACACTAAATGATGTGGAGAAAGTAATAAAAGGTCTAAATACTCACTCATCTGCTGGTCCTGATCAATTACCATGCTGTATTTTCAAAAACTGTATACCTGTACTAGCGCCCATCCTAACACACATAATGAACACATCGTTTGAAACTGGATACTTGCCTCAAGGCTGGAAACATGCCATTGTGACCCCAATATATAAGAAGGGAGACAAGATGCAGTCTGGAAATTACTGTCCCATCAGCCTCACCAATGTGGTTGTGAAGATAATGGAAAAACTAATATCAGACAGGTTGACCGTGTTCTTGGGCCGAGAGGGTATTATTTCAACCAAACAGCACGGATTCGTTGAGAGGAGGTCAACAATCACTAATCTGCTAACATGTGTACAAGACTGGACCAAGGAACTTGACAGCCGCAACCCCATTGATGTCATTTACCTGGACTTCGAGCGTGCGTTTGACAAAGTTCCGCATCAACGACTCCTCAACAAATTGGAACATCTTGGGGTACGTGGATTTTTGCTCAGATGGATAAAGAACTACTTGGAAGGTAGAACATTCCAGGTTCGTGTTGGTGGCTCCCTCTCAAAACAGAGACCCGTTGCAAGTGGTGTGCCCCAGGGCTCGGTCCTTGCCCCCCACTTGTTCGGAATATACATCTCCGATTTAATTAAACTGATCAAGTCCCAATCTGCCTTCTTTGCTGACGATGGTAAGTTCTTTGCCAACCCACTTATACACTCTGGACAACTACAAGATGACTTGGATCGAATTCAAAATTGGACCAAAGACTGGATTATCACACTAAATGCTTCTAAATGCAATGTTCTGCATTTAGGGAGTAACAATCCAAGACTAACATATAATCTAGAGGGAAACATCTTAACTTCGGAGAACCTCCAAAGAGATCTGGGAGTGTGTATGACTCCAGATTTGAAGTGGGCAGAGCATATCTCCACAATTGTAAAAAAAGCAAACTCTTTCGTTTATGTTATTCGAAAGTCGTTTCAAACTATCTCAGTGGAAGTTTTTAAAAAAATTTACAAAACTTATATTAGGCCCCTCTTGGAATATGGCTTTCAGATCTGGAGCCCATACTTGCACAAAGATATCAACCTGCTGGAGAGTGTTCAGAGGAAGGCGACCAAGATACCACAGGCTCTACGTCGCATGCCTTATGAGGAGAGACTTCGTGCGCTGAATCTCACCACTCTTGAGCAAAGACGACTTCGAGGCGATCTCATAGAAACGTATAAAATCTTAGTTACACACTACAATTTGCCAGACTTTCAAGACATCCTTCTCAGAAAAGACAGCCAACGGCCATCCCGCGGGCACAACCTTCGTTTGATGCGGGCCTCCACTAGCACACTGGTTGCCCATCACTTCTTCAGCAACAGAGTAGTCCGTAATTGGAACTCACTGCCAGAGGACGTTGTTTCTGCCACTTCTATAAACGCATTTAAAAACAGACTCGATAACTGGCTACGATTGGATAATTCAGTACTCAAAAAAGTGACGGACATTTAAAAATAAATATAAAGAGACTATACTAAATTTATCACTAGATGTGAACATATCAGCTAGCTGCTCGTTCATAATCTAATAAATAAAATAAATAAACCTTCCTCATAAATCACTCTATCTATTAGTGAAAACCGCATGGAAATCCGTTCAGTTTTTTTTTAGTTTATCGAGAACAGACAGACAGACGCGGCGGGGGACTTTGTTTTAAAATATGTAGTGATTAAATACCTGCGTTTTATTATTTGTTTAAATGACATCTTAGACAATAGAAGGTTAAGACAGAACGGTCACTGTTTTGCTCCCAAGGGTCGTAGGCGTGATGTGAAATAAGCCGATGACCTTCGTTAAGAATTGGGCTATCAAATGATAAAAGTGTTCCTTGAAATCTGACTTTTAATTCTAGAGATTAGCGCGTTCAAATAACAAACCGGACAAATGCGAGTCTGCACTCGCGCACCGAGGATTCCGTACACTTGTAGATATGTCGTCTATCTTGGGAATCGATGGTCGAAGATTTTTGCCCGTTTTTCCGTGTGACAAACTTAATTTTGTCATTCTAAAAATACTTTCCCATACAGTCCAGTCCAGATTATATATCACAGTCATTTTCCAAGCGCAAAATATAAGTTTGTAATTGTAAATTTTTTTTTTTTTGAAATAAAAATAAATTAACGACTTTGGGATTTTTACCTTTACTTGTGCCGTGAAACATGGCTTTTCACCAAACTTCATGATTCTAGACTAGGTCAATAGGAAGTCGGTACCCAGCAATTTTTTGATTGCGTTGTCTTAGAAGCTTGATATTTTTACAGCTTTAAGGAACCGCAAATTATTTGATGTTAATTTCAAATTGATCCTCTACGCGTTCCTGAGAAAAAGGGTCTTGACACTCAGACAGACAGACAACGAGGTGATCCTCTAAGGGTTCCTATTTTCTCTTTGAGGCACAGAGGCACCCTAAAAACAAACTCTTCGGCTGTACTACATGTACACATCTACATAATTATGTACACAGTTTTAGAATGTAAGATCTTAAATAGACCATATTCAGGGTAATAAATATATCTAAACAATGTTTGTTTGTTCGTATTTTTACCATCCGATCATTATAAAATCTTGCATCCAGAAAAAAACATCCTGAGGAATGGATATAAATACTTTCGTTACTAAAATATTATTATGAATTTTGTTTAAATATTACTCGCTGCTGGTTATAGGACGTAGTGCAATTAATTTATATCTATGCTTTATTCTATCGTATCATATTGAACTTTTTACCATTTTGTAGACAATATTGAATATCTGATATTCAAGTATGGAACGACTTCTGAACGTCAGGATCATCAAACAAACTCACGGTGGTTACATGTCTCCGTGGTATGTATTGCATATACAAACTCGTATATACGTTCTCACCTACAATGTCCTATTGTCAGATAGAGGTGGAAAACAGCACAAACACAGATATATCCTGACGATGCGTCTGACGCAATTGTTTGTGCCCTGGGGTTATCACGTAATTACATTAATCTAAATATTGAATGGTTATTGAGTTGAACATATTTACAAGGTAAGGAGATAAGAAGCTTTCACTTAACAACAAGTTTCTTTCTTATGATAACAGTTAACTGGGCTGGCTTTAACCTTGGGCGTCAGATCTACCTAAGAACAATGAACTTGCTTGAACTTGACGGCTCCAATTCACCTACTATGCTTGAAACATTGAAATAAGAAAATTCATCCAGGCTATCAATATGATCGTACAAGACCAAACAGATTTGTGGATAGGGATCAAACCTTGAACCACTCCGGAATAATCACTAAATCACTCCTACACATTATTTCTTTGTCTAATATAATCTTATCAAATTGTTTATGAGATTAAATCTGTTGCACGTTGGAGCGTCCAGTACCGAGATGAGGCCTGTCGATATCAGTGATCGAGTTTCCGTCGTAAGGTCAGCATAACAGCTTTACGATCCGCCTTTAGTACGGTCAGCGTCATAAATACGTAAACAGGCGAGTTATTGATAAGTTATAAAAATATTTTTGCGATATTTATAGGGTAGGGTGGCCAAAATTGGCAGTTGCTGTTATGAATTCTTTGGGAGTTACTGAATTCTATTAGTATGTATTAAGATGTTTTTAGAATATTTAATAGGCAATAAGTAAAATAATAATAACACCTCACACACGGCCGTCTGATCCCAAACTAGGCAGAGCCTGTACTATGGTAACCACACTGCTGATACACATACTTATATATTTCTAAATACATACATATTACTAACTTTTAAACTTTCGCGTTCCATGATATAATTATGTACTTATACGGAAATTAACGCGATCACGAAAAGGTATTACATACCTCTGAATTGCCTGACGTTTTGACCAGGTTGCACTGGCCGTGGTCACAGGCTGACTGGCTCAGCGGTGCACGCCCTCTGTCGTCGAGAACGTGATGTAGAAGGTTCTTCATCCACCCGCACATTTTCTATATTTTTAATATTTTGATTTCGCCATGTACCGTCACATACTATACTAACAGTGTCCCTATACTCTAAGCAAACCGGCTGTGTTCACCCGACTGCGCACAAAAGCGAGGTGGCATGTTTTTTATCACTGGATTCCACGCTGTAGATAATTTGAAACCATCTCCCCGATTGAAAGTTTTGTGTTTGTTAATTCCAATCGCTTCACGTACAACTCTTGAGTAAAAGTGACGTTCCGTGGAGAGGACTTGCGTACGGTGAAACTCAATCCAGTGATTGGTGCCCGCTTCGAGTGCATGTTCTGCAATCGCTGAATTGCTAATCTGTCGGTTCTTCACAGCAGCGATGTGTTCTTTGACCCTTTCAGCAATAGTCCACTTTGTTTGGCCTATGTAGGAAGTACCGCAGCTGCAGTTTATTTTGTAGACACCTGGAGTTTGTAAAGGCAAGACATCCTTTGGTGTGCCCACGATGTTTTGAACTTTTATGCCTGGTGTGTACACTGTCTTAAAATATTTGGATAGTACTCTTTCTTGTAAATGTTTTGCAAAAAATTGCGACTTTGGGAATGTCAATAAATTCAAAATCAATAAAGAAGAACCATTTAATACATAGATCAATATTCCATTTAACGATAAAGAACAAAAAATTAAAACTAAACAATTTTGATAAACTTATAATAACATGCAGTAAATTCTGACACCGTGATTACAGCATAACAATTATTGGATGCACTATTATTACAATTTTACTAGATCTATAACCGGTAGTTTTACAAGCGCTCATTGTTAACCTTTTGCTTCCTCATACAACCAAATCGATAAAACAGCACTACACCTATTTCGTGGTTACCCATAGTTAAAATAAATTATTTATCTGTCCTCTGAAAGTTTTTTAAATTAAATAATTTGACGATGGAAAAGTATGACGTCACATCTTGTTATTTCATACAAGTTTTCTAAAGAATGGGCCGTTTTGACGTTTAATAATAGAAAGAAATTTGAGTGGACGTCATTCCCTCATTGTTCGTATATTTTTGTATATCAAGAAGTATTGCTACAATAATTGCCAACGAGATACGGTAGATTATGACAGATCAAGACACAAACTTGAAAAAATATGTGACCCTTAGAAATCACTGCAATAAGATATATAGCAATGCACAACGCCAACATATCCATTCATCCGTAGAAAACGGAAATTCAGCAAAGGTCTGAAAATTTCTGAGAACATTGGGCGTCGTAAAGTCACGTCAAGACTCTATTCCTAAAAATGTTGACATCGATTCTCTTAATAAACATTTCTCTACTTCGTCCGACTTTAATACTACTTTTAAAGCTCTTATACTCTTAGATGCATTTCTTTTAAAGTTGGAGTACCGCAGGGAGGCGTTTTATCTCCGTTACTCTTCACTGTTTTTATTAACTCCATCTTTAAAGAATTACGTTCGTCCTACCATCTTTATGCAGATGATTTACAGATATATACACAAGCTCCGCTTAACATGTTATCGGAAGCAATAAATACAATCAATGTAGACCTGTCACATATTTGCGACTGGAGTCATAACTATGGACTAAGGGTTAATCCTCTAAAAACGCAGATATGTGTTATAGGCAGTCCTGGGCTTATTTCAATAATTGTGTAGACACAACTTCCCCAATTTCAATTTAGTGGCACTCTTCTAAAGATCAGCACAAGTATGAAAAACTTGGGCATTTTCATGGATCTTCTTGGGGTCCACGGATACAAGAAGTCCCGAGGAAAGTTTTCGCTTCAGCGGGAGCTAACGATTACGTAACTTTCTTCCGACTGCCACTCAATCTGCACTTGCACAAGCACTTCTCCCAATCCTCGACTATGCCAATGTCAGCTATCTGAATCTCACTAAAGCACAACTTGAAAGCTTGAGTGTGCTTGAAAGGCTGCGAAACTATGATCACATTGAAGATTTGATACTGGAGATGCCACTGCATTCTACAAAATTTTACGGTTCAGGCTGACTGAACGCTGACTGTACGCTTGTGGAATGCGTTGCCAGTTAGTATGAGGCGAGGGCAATCTTTCAAGAAAATGGTTCACGAGCGTTATTTGTCATTATTATTATAGGTACTACTTGTCACTTATAATTGTATACTTTTAGGTATACTTAATATGTATGATATAAAATTCTCAAGTTTATGTTTGTATTAAATATACATACATAAACTTAAGAATGTTATATGTTAATGATTAAGTGCTGGTATAAATTTATAGGAAGTAAAGTAGTTGAAAATACAGAATATCTTTTTATTCTATACTAGCACCCCGCCCCGGCTTCGCACGGGTACAAATTATATACCAAAACCTTCCTCATGAATCACTCTGTCCGCCGAAAACCGCATGAAAATCCGTTCAGTAGTTTTTCAGTTTATCGCAAACAGACAGACAGACGCGGCGGGGACTTTGTTTTATAATATGTAGTGATTTATTGGCATTTAGAAATTTTGTTAAAAAATTTTGATACACCACCAACTATCACTGTAACTCTGAATCATTTTGATTCATACTAACTTTTAAACTTTCGCGTTCCATGATATAATTATGTACTTATACGGGAATTAACGCGATCACGAAAAGGTATTACATACCTCTGAATTGCCTGACGTTTCGACCAGGTTGCACTGGCCGTGGTCACAGGCTGACTGGCTCAGCGGTGCACGCCCTCTGTCGTCGAGATCGTGAGGTAGAAGGTTCTTCATCCACCCGCACATTTTCGATATTTTTAATATTTTGATTTCGCCATGTACCGTCACATATTTTTCATTTTGATCCATCCTAAAGTTGCCTGGAAGAGATTGCATTTAGCAATAAGGCCGCCCTTTGTACATTATCTATTTGACACATGTTTGTATGATACTTCTACTGTAACAATGGTGTCTTTGATAAGTGTGAGAAGTTTCAATTCAATCCGACTTTTAAAATGGGTTAAAATCACGTTCAAAGATTCCGTTGCATAGATACATTCATACCAAGCTAATAAAAGTGTGTAAATAATTGATAAAATATTCAATCATCCGGAAGAATTACCGTTTTCAATAAAAAGCCATCGCCTTTTTCCTACAAATAGCGGCTATCTTTCAAAATCGTTTTAAAAGTGGAGTGGCTAAATGTTTGGCGGTGCGGTCCGCCAAGAACCGGTTATATCCGGTTTGGTGCCTTTGGCACTTAAGTGGTTTGAAGTGATCCACTTTTGCCTCCCCGCCTCCCTTTTCAGGGGACAATTAAACTCGGTTTGCAATAATAAAGTTGTTGGAACAAGATCTGTGACTTTGTTAAATCGTGAACTGGAGTAACTTACAAATGGCCTTTTAATGACTTGAAGAAACTAATTTTACCTCAGCCCTTCTTGGAATACGAAAACTGAAGTATTTGTCGATAGTAGTGTACTTGAAAAAATTATAAACTAGAACCTAGATTCACCTTAAACAATAAAATAATGACAAAACTACAAAGTAATCATAACTGATAAATGAACGCAACATTCAAACATCTCTCAAAATACTTCCTCTCATAACATTTCATTAACTTCTTCAGCATTCATTGAGAAGAGTTATTCCAACCTGTAAATAAAATGTGAGGAAAAACAAAAGTAGAACATCGCAATACGAACCACTCAGCTAAATCTTTGCATTATGGTAATAGTAATGGAAGAGGAAAATATACGGATCAGTTTCGGCTTAATACGCCACGATTACATCCCGGCCTCAAACCCCGGCCCTTCCGTTACCAGCCGCTGTAATGGCCGGATGATAGTTTTATTGTATTTACCCGATTTTTACGACAGCTAATGCAAATTGATTTTGCTTTAGTTTTCTATAAAGATAAATGAATCGTAATTTCATTCAGTATGGAATTAAATAATAATATTGGTAATCCTCATCATTGATCTGCGTTCAAAACGAAGTACTCGCTACGCGTTTGATAGACTGGAACATGTTATAATACATTGCCACAGTATATATGCACCTATGACAATACAAAACTATAAAATAAGAAAATAAATTGTAGTTAAAAAAAACACCTTTTAATAATAAACCCGGATTAAAACGAAGAGATATTTTTGATTGTAAGAAAGCGTGGGGTGCTTCACATCAAATGTTACAAATAGTTCTTTGGTAGCTATTTATAAATATAAAGTTATTATAATAATATAGTGAAAAGCACCCCACGGTTTTTACATTTTTTTTTCTACATAAAACGTGTTTTTTAACTATAATTTTGTTTTATGTAGGTGAGTAGGGTTACTAGAAGTTCAAGGAGGGGCGGAGTAAGAGTCTCCCAGTAACAGCTCTTTTGTTGCAAGTATTTATAGACAACGATACCCACGTAATATATACTGTACTTGATCGCCGATTTAATTGTATAAAACGCTTTTTTTTAATACTTTCCACGTGTTTGGCTAACAAGCATTCGGCCCGTCTGATGGTGAGCGGTTACTGTAGACTAGAGACGCTTGTAATGCCAGGGGACTGGTATGCGCGTGGCCAAACTTTTAAAAATCTATACATTCCTTTTTTGAAGAAGCCCATACTGTAGTTCCTCGAGAAACTTGGCTGGGAGTTCGTTCTTCAGCCGAAGCGACGACGGGACGATATCTTCATTTTTCAGCCATCGCCCCGCCACCGTCGCCGATGCTCTGAAAGCGTCCATATAGGTATTCTGCTGTCTAGTGTAAGCACCCCCGTTTGATATTTTTAGACAGGCATCCAAGACGCACATAGATAAAGTAGAAATGCATCTTGCACACGTAGACATCGCACTAAAACAGAAACCTTCCAACGTTCAACCCTCTTAATCTTGCCATATTCGCGCAGCGCTTAAATCGTCTGCGGATACTCGGATACTTGGTGCTAATCCTCCGCTGACCGCAATTTAACTCTCCCTACCTCACTTCCAACTCATACCCTTTCCTCTCTCTATTAGAGGGCCCGGCTTTCGTGTTTCTACGAAGCTTTTTAGCTCTTGTGTTTTAATTAAATGTTTACAAGGTATGTGTGTGTGAGTTAATCTGTAAATGTATTAATTATGTATTTTTGTGTTGTTTGTGTATGCGGGAGCGAGACAGATAATCTGTCCGTGGCTGTGGTGGCGTGTGTGTGTATGAATAGATTAATGTTAACACGTTTCCGGTTTTGAGGATTTTGACAATGAGATTCAATTTAATGTTTGTTCAGGAGTTGTAAATGGTTTCCATATAGGCGGCATGAGTTTTCAATTGTGCAGCGTTGAAATAAAATTGCTAATTTAAATTTCAGTTTGTTGGGCTCCGAGGACTGGAGGCTATCTTGACGAGGAGGTTCTTTATTAGCCGCGTTTGTTATTAATGGCGAATGAAATTAATTAGAATGTGTTGGTTTATAAATCTTTCAAAATTAACGTACTTTATAAATAATTGCAATACGAACCTAATAATAAACACAGAATACCTACATGTACTTTGAGAAAATACACGATTATACGATTTTAATAAATTAATGTTTTTAATTTTTATTCTAATTTATTATAATCAAATATTACTCAACATCTATTCTTCTGTCAGTGTTTGCAAAAAATGCAAATTATTTACTTATTTGTTTTAGTGCAAGAATCCCTTGTAAATCTCTTAGTATTCCTCGGCTTTCACTGATGTAGTAACTAGCTTATCTTTTTATAATACAGTTTTAATATAGATACACCAATGGAGGTTTGGCAACAATAGCATTCTACTCGATTTGGAGATGCGTAGAAGCGAAGAATCGTAACCAGTTTGCAATAAGGGATAAATGATCCATGAACTAGTTACGAAGGGAAAAGTCGGTTGCATGCCAGTACGTAGCACATTGGATGCTGTTGGCAATAATCGTTTAAAATCGGGCGGTTCGTGTGATTATTGGCCCTTGTTGTATAATATATTGTTATATGCTTCGATTCTTCGATCCTTAATTTTAGTTTGCTTACTTTTAATCTTAATAACAAAATAGCGCACGATAAAACAGTGTTGTATTACAGTATTTCACTAAATATGTATTGTTAAACTAGCAGCGCCACGCGGTTTCACCCGCGTAAGTCCCGATCCCGTGAGAATATTAGGATAAAAAGTAGCCTATGCATTAATCCAGGTCTCCAGCTATCTACACATCAAGTTTCATCACAATCAGTTCAGTGGTTTTTGCGTGAAAGAGTAACAAACAAACATCCATTCATCCATCCATCCAAACTTTTGCATTTATAATATTAGTGGGATTAGATAGTTTAACAGACAGATACAAACAGACAACAAAAACCACTATGCCTAGTGATCTGACAGTCGTGTGTAAGATATTATTATTATTGTTACTCTTTTAAATCACCAGATGGTGAATTAAAAGAAGGGATATTTTTGTCATGGTAGAAGCTACAATTACAAGAGTCCTTTGAGCAGTAGCTATCAATTACAGCACTAAAATAAGCCCTTGAGTTACACCGTTCAGCCCCAAGTTAACAGCCCCGTTTATCTGTCTCTAGTAGGCTAACTAAATATTAGTTTGTTTACTCGTTTGCCACCGCCCTGGGCCTTCTGAGAAGTAGCAAGTCAATATAACCTCGTTACAGTATTTACTGTGTCTACAACAACTACTGAAGTAAACACATCTGGGTAAATTAGGCGAGTTGAAATCGAGACTTACTTATTATCAGGTAAGTAAAGTTCTAAATTATGGTCGGTAAAGCCTTTGAGATTTGAATTTTATATAAATTTATTTTTGTTTTGCACCACTAAGGCGGTCATGGTGGCCTGTGGTCTAAGACTATTTAGTGAAAATATATTAATTCCAGGAATAGAGAATATATGGTTATAGAATTTACGGAAATCGTTTAATCATATTTATTATCCGGTTTAACGAGTGCCGATAATACACATCATCGATGTGTATTACTATTGAGTAATATAAAAGAATGCCTAAAAAAATTCGATTCTTTATCCATCAGAGTAGTGAACTTTACCTACTTACCTATTTATCATATCGAACTAAACGTTATCTGTCAACTAGGAATTGTGTCGTTTTAAACTCGTAGTAAATCTATAATCTAGTAAGATCAGTAAGAGTATATTCAAGACATTGATGTATATTAAATATTTATGTGACTTTGAAAAAAAATATCAATATCATTTTTACTTAATTTATTGATTATAATATTTTATGAGAAAAAGATTATAAACTTACAACAATTATCTTCAACCATACCATAGATTCCAGAGAGAAAGTCAATGTCAATATAGAGTCAATAATCTACCCAGCAAGTACTGCTGCACTAGTAGGTACCCTCTTACGGAGAACGTCATACTATTCTGAATAAAATAATCGTTCTCAATAAAACTTTGAAGTTGGACCGTACCTATAACTTATAACCGTAATAGTACGTCATCTGTACTAAATATTGCTCTGGTTTCCAAAACACACACAACATCAGAACTCTTGAGTGTGTAATAAAAACGTGACTACCTGACACTCCACTGAGCAATCCCTGGCTATAAACTTTACATAGACTATAAAAACCCTATCAACAAGAAATAGCCTTAACCCTCTGATGCGCAACCTCCAGTAGTGCTACGTGCCCGGACATTTCCGGATTCTTAGCAATTTCATTAATAATAGAATCCGTTTTCACATTCTTTATGAAAAAAAAATCACACCACATTTAGGTACATTACTAACAGCGGTATATATAATTTAGTGTTCCTTTTATACCACTGAGTGATTTAATTCCGTAATAAAATATTGCCTTTAGCTTTCGTTCAACAGCAGGAGTACAATTTTTATATTCCCTCCAATTTATATAAGTTTCCTTCATCTCATACTCTCAAGCTCTACGACATAATATTTCCGCCCCCCTCCGGGGAGCAATCGAGCTTGGCGCCCGTCCAACGAGCTAACCCAATCACCAATCTGTGAGGATACGACTATAACCTGAATATATAATCGCCAACAGCTGTGTAAGTCTTGGTGGAACCACCAAAGTAAAGCATGAAACTCGATAATATACATGTATATTAAAAGAATTTACTATATATACATATATCAAGCTTTACTTTGGAATAAAAACTTGAGACAACTTATATGAAAAGAAATTCTTGTATATTTTTCGGTCAGATTTAGCTTGCAGTTTTATTTTTAAATAAAGAAAATACGTTTATTAAACACAACCAGATATTAAATACATTACTGTAGCTGAAAATACAACATTCATTTAATGAAAATATTATAATTATTGAGGAGATAGAACACAGCAGATATCTGCTATCTTAGGTACCCGAGAGGAAATATATAACCACACTAAAGAAAAACGTAAGCACTAACAAGACTACCGATTGTATATCTACATATTGGTTAGGGACTTTCAAATATACTATAGATACACGATCTCCTACGAAAGTTGTGACAAATAGTGGCACTCGATAGTTCCACATTACTTCACGTGCGTAATAACAAGCCAGACCATACAATTAATGTTTCTGTGAATATATGATGTAAACGTTTAAACAATAACTGCAATATATACCGTCTGTAGTTTATTACTTACCACAAGATAACGTATCAGATTCGTGGTAAGTATTCCACATGAGGAGAGTGAAAAAGAAAGGTACGCAAGCTACGTATTTCAAAAATAATTTACTATTTAAATTATCGTTTTTTTTAGTATAATATTGGCACTGTAAGCCATTATTATACTTTAAAAAAATAAAAGCAATCATAAAATATTATTCTTACCGAACGCTTTAGCATTTTTCAGGTAAACCCGAAACATCCGTCACTTCGATAGCACAGGCGCGAAACATCTGATAGGTCAACTGTGCTTACAACTGTATTTAAACACAGTTTAGTTGGTAGCATTTTTGAGCATTGGTCAAAAATCTACGGTATATTTGATCGATTAGGGACGGACCGTGAGTCAACTAAACTGTAAAAAAACAACTTAATTCCCTTTTGCTCTGGCGACCCTCATTTAGAAATTCAATACTCCAAAAACCTTTAAACACTCCACCCTACCTCGATTATATTACATAAAATTCTATTTTATACCATGAACTTATTAGTTTATAGGTCGTAACTTTATTCCTATTAGCGATGGTACTAATAGGAATAAAGTACGTATAAAACGTGTAGGCAATTTTGCAATACTTCCATCAAAACTAATTTAAATAAGGCAATGTCAGAGTGTGTATCCTACAAATATTATAAACGAAGTGTGGAAGTGAAAGTTTGTGAGGATGTATGGATGTATGGATGTTTGTTACTCTTTCACGTAAAAGTGATTGCGCCGATTGCGATGAAACTTAGTATGTAGATAGCTGGAGACCTGGATTAGCACATAGGCTACTTTTTATCCCGATATTTAAACGAGATCGGGACTTACGCGGGTGAAACCGCGGGCCGCAGCTAGTTATATATATACAAATGGCGTGCAAGCGTCTGACAGTGCCCATACCCAACGCGAACGTTATCTATCCAAGATAAGTCCAACTACTTAATAACTGCTGATCCTGGATCATACAGTTTAAATTTTTACACCGTCTTAACTTAATTAGCCCAGTCGGAGGATCCCTCCTTTGTGTTGTAAGAATATCAAAGTAGGTATCCATATCTATATTTAATTTGGGTTTCCCGTCAAAAAATACTCACTTGTATATTCGGAATTGTGCCCGAAACATTGCAAAACACCATCTATTATACTAGCCAACTATACCTATACATACATATACTGTATTTTAAATAAACTAGCGAATAATCATAAATTAAAAATTTAAAATACCCCCGACTTGAAAATCCCTTCAATGATTAGAAAAGAGCTGATGAGCTTCGAACGGCTGAACAGATTTTCTTGAATAATATCTAAGAACAATCTCGATCAAGTCACCTTTCAAACGAAAAAAAACGCACTTAAATCGATCCATTCGTTTGGGAGCTACGATGCTACAGACAGACACACATTAAATAGGGGTATCAACCAACTGTCCGTACTCCTTCGAGAAGTGTGAGAATAAGGCGTGAAAAAACTCAAGTAAAATACAAAAAAACCGGACAAGTGCGAGTCTGACTCGCATACCGAGGGTTCCGTAAGAAAACAAACTTTTATGTTGATAGATAGTACGTCCATCACGGGAATCAATTCTCGCAGATATTTTTATTAAATGGTAAAAATTAAATCAGTAACACATGTAAAAATAAAACAAAGTAATTACCCAGCAAATATTACGGAAAGACAAACTTAATTTTGCAGATCTAAAAATACTCTTCCATGCATCGACTAACGACAAAATCAACTTTCCAACCGCAAAATATAAGTTTGTAATCACAAAGACTATTTTTTAATGTGAATGTGTATTTATATGTGATAACAAATTAACGACTTTCAGGTTTTTTCTTTTACTTGTGCTGTCAGAATGCTTCTTACGAAATTTCATGATTCTAGATCAATGGGTAGTGAGTCCCTATAGATTTTGATTTACCTGCGAAATGTTCATATTTGTTAAAATCTATGATTATCTATATGACCGTATCTTTTGATTGCATTAACTTAGAAGCTTGATTTTTCTACAGCTGTATTCATTTCAACTTGATGCGTCTACGGGTTCCTGAGAAAAACGGTCTTGACAGACAGACAACAAAATGATCCTATAAAGGTTTCTTTTTTTCCTTTTTAGGAACGGAACCCTAAAAATATCTATTGGCGCATTACACAACGCCAGTTAACAAAATCACGTACAAAACGTTTATCCCACTCGTCTTTAGAGTCTTAACCCTCGGATGCTGGCCATTAACACTATCCGAGTATCCGGCTATCCGGCTTATCCACCGGTACGTGCGAGATAATAAACCCGGGTAATGTAGGCACAGGACATCCGGTGCTGGAGTTACTTTATACTGATAACAAGTTTTAAATAGAAATCATTTTTACAACATACAGAGACATATAGAAGAAAAATCCAAAAAAATATAAGGTGTACAATATAAGGTGTAAAATAAAGTACTGAGACAGACCACAATATTTTCTTCTTAACTTCTTAAATGACATAGAAATGACTGGCAATCGTGAAGCGAAGGCTGCATGCCAATACGTAATACGCCTAGCGTCGAATCCTTTATTGCCAACCATTACGTGAACGTGTCTAATCATGTGACCAACGTATTAGAAACTTTCGCGTAAATAAGTCAGCCTATATCAAATGCGTTTACGTTAAGGGCTCTGGTGCAAATAAGCCTGAGTCTTGTTTTAGTCGGTTCGAGTCTGACATAACCGCGTCACTTTGCAATCGTCACACGTTAAATAAACTTTTTGATGGTATTTTTTTATGGTTTAGGGGGCAAACGAGCAGATCGTACACCTGCAACTGAAGAGTTATCAAATCCTTGCTTTTCAATGGGACAAGCAAGGCGCATGCCTTAATGACGCACTTTAAGCTTATAAGATGAAAATGAACCGTGAATTAAAATATATATTCTGAAAATGTCCTGACGAATTTCGATAATCTGCGACGGGATTGAAACCATGAGACCAAATTCAATTAAGTATTTACAAATATAATCGGCGCAGTAACGGCTACAGAATTTATGACGTTCATAAACTTTTGTGAGAACTTGAGATTATAGAGAGCGCTCTCTCTTGGCAATGAGCCAACGAACACTTTTGGTTCTTACTCTGCAACTCTGTGGTTGGTGGTTTGATTCTGCTGCTGCCAATGTCAAATTACGTAACCATAGTCAAATCCGTGGACAGGTTGTAGACGTTGTGTAAAAAAAAGTTTTCATCATCATCGTCCTATGCTGAGCACAGCCCTTTCCCAAAGAACAACGGTCTTGAGCCGTCTTTGAACAATACGCTATAATTTTGACCATTACATATCGGTTCTTTTAGATTCAGAATGATTCACCCTGCACTGACCACTGTCAGTAGTGACTCGAGAGCTCCTTTTCCCCTTTTCATTCGATTTTTCCTATGTTATTTTAACTTGCTAATGCCCAATATACCAAATTATATTAAGGGTTGTGAGCACAGATTGTAGTTTAATTTAATAAGTTTATAACGTCAAGCGAAGGTGGGAGGGGAAGGCTGAAAGTGTTAATAAATTGTGTGACTAGGAATAATGGAGCCCATGAGTGACACCTTCTTGGGCCTTTATGATGTCGTGAACAAATCTGGTTCCGTACACGTAGAGCAACTTAACCACTTGTAGAAGTTCTCAACAAGTGTAACTTGACTTATTGCCTCCGGTATTTCACTGTCTGCGTCTAGAGAACATCTGTTGATTCTACGTTGAGTTACGTTTCTTGTTTCTGATTTCCATTATTTACTTTGAAAGTACCATTTTAAAAGATCAAACTGTTATTTTTATTTGCTTAGTATAATGCACAATTTCACAATTTCACAGCAACATAAAAGCCTTTGTGAAAAGAGCCAAGCGACCCTTTCTGGAAAGGTTTTACAGACCCATACCTTAAATGTAAATGCTTATTGTGACCTTTATTTTATTATTTGTAACTAGTGATAATAATTAACTAGTGTTAGTGAATAATTAAGTGTAATGAAGCGTAACTGTGTATTAAGATTACTATGAATATAATATATGACTAGTACTACAATACTATACCCTCAAATACCCTCAAATTATATCCCTTTTTAATTCCAACCTTCGCTATAATAACCTATATCTAATTTTGGTATTCATTAATCATGCTATGTTAACCGATGCTAACTCTTTCGTTAATTATTAAAGCCCTGGAGTAGTAAATATTAAAAATGAGAGCCAGGATATTGTCTACTTTTTATTACAAGTGACCAAATATTGCCAGGTAAATGCTGATGACGTTTTGATAATACACCTTTATTTGTCCAATACCATACATTATGGTTTCTCTTTTGAATACGATAATAATTAAAACCCTGTGTACTAAAAGGTTTGTCTTCACAAAAAGAATGTGTTCTACGTTATTTTTTATTTATTTATGGGATAGGGGCAAACGAGCAGCCGGGTCACTTGATGGTAAGTGACTACCTTCGCCCATAGACACCTGCAACTCTAGAGTCACAAGTGCGTTGCCGGCCTTTAAGGTGGGAGCAGGGGAAAGGGGGGTTAGGGCCTCGGGTAACCCCACTCATTCGGCAAAACACGACGTCAGCAATGCTTCACGTCGGTTTTCGGTGAGGCCGTGGTATCACTCCGGTCGAACCGGCCCATACGTGTCGAAACATGGTTCTCCCACTATTAAAACTTTAAAAAGATAAATGCGTATACGTGTTTATTCATAAATAGCTATAGATAGAACTTTCTCAATCAAATATCTGTCCGACCAGGGAACGAACTCAAGACTAACTATATTACTTAAAATAGAGTAATGATTGCAAGGTTGACAAAAATCGGTTAATGCTATTTCCGCACATATTTACATATATATTATCTTTGTTTTCATTTGATATTGATGATATTGTTCATAGTACTGCCATTTCCTCCCTAACGTTCATCAAAGGCGCAGTTTATCGTATTACCTGTCGTTCGTGATCATTTATCACAGAAACAATGTGTCGACCAATAATTTATCGTAACTACCTACGATCTTTTCAACTATTTTTTCTTTTCTTGCACATTCGTTTTGGGAAGTACAATTGAATTAGTTTGACTGGCCTGTATGCCTAGTGGTTTGGGACCCTGACTGCTACGTCATAGGTAGTGGGTTCGATTCCCACCCGAGTCTGGGTGTTTCTTGTGTCCTTTGTTTGTATGTTTGTAAAGTCCCTCGCGACACAGGAGTCGGACTTTTTAAATAAAAAAGAAAAAAAAGTTACGCTTTGGAATATTAGTGAGCTCACTCGCGCAGTTTCAATCCAACTCTTTCTCCAACTCTCGCTCTGGGATCCCTACACACCTGAAAAACTCTATCTTTGTACTGTGGATCGCATTCAAGTGGCTCCAATTCCAGCCCAAATCTACTCTTCTTTACTACCTTCCTAAAGCAGGTCAACAGTAAAGGTCTCATCTTTCTACTGCCTTCTTAGCCCACCTAAATAGATGTGTAAGGACTTCTTTGTTCCCTCTGTTGTGTCCTGTGCCAAAGTCTGGTACCCTCTACTATAATTTGAAAGATCATCTTCTACTAGAAGATGGTTTTTCAAATCAAAAAGGTATTTATAGACTACAATTAGCAGATATATTTAGGTATTATCGATTTCTGAAGTTGAGAACATATAATACAAATTTTATTAACATAAAAAAAACAATTAATTATCCCTGCCTCTAGTAAAATGAGCCATTAACAAAAATAAAACAGCTCTCATCCTGAATCTCACTCATAAATTGTATTTCACAAGAAGTTTTAAAATATCTTAATTTTTGTATTATATTACGAAAGCCTGCTATTATTCTTTGTTTTCATTTATGTATTTGGTACTTTTTATTTTCGTTTAGACTTTGGTACTATACTATACTACTACTCAAGATGTGAAACAGTGCCAAAAAATATAAACTGTGGTTAGGACAATAATGTTTTGTCTTACCGTATGCTACACTACGAAAGACTTAAGAAAAATACTTCTTGCAAATAGGGGTGGTTGGGTGGGTAATTTGATGGATCTTGTAGTGTTGTTCGTGTATGTTTATATAAGTATCGGTAATCACATAATTATGTACAGGTACGTTGTGTACATGCATTTGGCAACTTTGTCTAGTAATGTATTGACACATTCTTGCTGCTTTGTCCTCTAAAAACATAAAACTATTTCTCACTCAACAACTATCAACCATACACGTCTCTTGAATTCCGTATGAGATGTTTCCCTCAAGAACTTATTATATCGAGAACGATATAAAAGGCTTTAAAACCACTGAACCCATACGCGGAGGGTTGTAAAAATATTGTTTTCTCCGCCATAACCCCGTATTTGTTTTACGATGTATAAAGTGCGCCCTTCTGTGAAATTTCATTAAAACCTTCAGAGACTTCTGAGGTTATAGCATTAACACCAAATCCCATCAAAAACATTAATGTGAAAATGTGAGCCGAGTTCAATATTAAGAATATGCGTGGTTGTCGACTTCGCTGACAAAGGAATTAAGATCTAAGTGGGTGCCAAGTTCTGTAAACAATCCTGAAATTTATTTATTTAAACATACAACATTCTAAAATAAGTTTTAAATAATATTTCTTTTTTTCTGCTACAACAATGTTTGATATTGAAAACTTCATAAATATGTCACACACAACAGTCGAATTATTTACACAAAATACATAACTTATGATAAGATGACTTAAGCTAGTTTTCACATACAAATTATCTTATATTTGGCTAATCAACTTATCGTCTTTATATTATATTATTATTCAAGTTAGTTTTATCATTATAAGGTCAAAATATCTTACTCTTCTAAAATTTTGGTTGGCTGGCAAAAACTAGCCAAACGTCAGGCAAATCAAAGGTGTGTAATTATTTTCATTTTTTGATTTGCGTGACGTTTCGACCAGTTTGCACTAGCCGTGGTCACAGGCTGACTGGCTCAGCGGTACACCTCCTCTCGTCTCTCATCCACCCACACATTTTCGATATTTTTGATAAATTTGTTTCGCCACGTACCGTCACATACTATATTAACAGTGTCCATATTCTGCAAAGCACATAAACACAAAGCAAATAAAAGAGGCCAAGCATAAAGAATTCTTATAAATGTACATACTCATATATTTTAGTGGATTTCTAGGATTTTTTTGTGTGCTAAAAAATTATCCTTTGTCACCCAATCCAGCATATCATAAATTCAATATGCGGCAAAACATTTCCAAACTTTAATATTCGTCATTAACAAAACTCTAGTTAGCAACAAATTGTTTGCCCGTAGAGGACGTCACCCTAACTGGCGCTAACTGGAGCGAGCCGCCCGTTAAATTGCTTTTTAATTGAAGCAAAAAGGCAAAGCCCCAAACTCTTGTCTCTAGAACAAACTGTATGAAAACATAACTTTCTTTTTTCGGCAATAAATCAAAAAGTTTTTGCTGTTTGGTAATTCATGAATCGCAATAAAAGTAGCTTTGGTCAAGTGTGAGCTGTCATTCAACTTTACGTAACACAAATTAATCTTCTAAACGAGTACTTACTTTTTCGTTTATTCTTATGTCTCTCGTAGAGTACACAGCGTAAGTGAATAAATGAAATAAGTTTCTTTTTCCGTTCTCATTTTAACTTGGCAGAAGTAGTTTGTTTCCTTTTTAACCCTCGACGCAAAAAGAGGGATGTTATAAGTTTGACGTGTCTGTGTGTCTGTCTGTGGCATCGTAGCTCCCAAACGAAAGGACCGATTTAAGTGCGTTTTATTTGTTTGACTTGATCGAGAGTGTTCTTAGATATAACTCAAGAAAATCTGTTCAGCCGTTCGAAGATCAACAGTTCTTTTCTAATCGTTGAAGGGATTTTCGAGTCGGGGGTGTTTTCGATAGCTTTCTCCACCTAGTCCTGGCTGTAAAAACTGCATAATTTAAGGGAGTAACTGCTCTAGGTTAAGTTCAAAATAGGTACATAATAAACGCTCTAGTGCGTTTATATGTTCGTCTTTCTAACAAGCATGAAATTGTTCGTACTGACTTTAAGCGTTGATGAATTAGAAAACATGTTCATATGTAGAAATGCTACTTTTATTCCGTTTTTTTGGTACATTGTGAAATTAGATTAGTTTTGTAGGTTTCCTGTTTAACGTCTCCTTAAATATTATCTCTTTATAAACCGTCATGCTTGGTACTATTAAACATCATGTCTTTTAATTCTAAGTGGAGTAGGAGTAAGAACATTACTTTACTACATTTATTTATTTAATTAGGATCTCTAACGAGAAATAGGTACATGACTCAATTTTTACAAAAGTAGTTAGCCTCATGCTTTCTCAATTACTAGGAGACCACAGCATGCAAATTAACAAACATTTTTAATAAGTACAGACAGTAAAAAATAAATAACAAAAAAATAACGTTAAGGGAGAACTTAAAGTAAATTATATAAACTTAAAATATGCGGGGTAATAAAAAACTAAAATCTAGACATATGAAAAAATAAACAACTGATACTTATTAAATTATAACAACAATAATTAACATAAACAAATGTAGGTATTACTAAACTTGAACTAAATACAAGTATCTACGAAGACGAGTCCTGCAGATGTATAACAATTTTTTTTTGTACGAAGCTTGTGGGTTCCCGAAGATATCTATATCCTCCGAAGTACCCGATACTCTATTATAAAGATAAGATAACCCAACAATGGGTAATATGCTAATATTAAATTCAATACGGTCGTCTAAAGTGAAATACGTAGTTTTCGCTATCGCATGCTTTGTCCTTAGCCTCTCTAAAACCTGTACACCTATTTCATCTGTTTTCCAAGCTGACAGAAAGGGACTCACTAATATGACGAAGGTAGGACAGGATCGTCTAGTGTCGCTGTGAGTTATCATCCTTCGTAGTAAGAGGTAAGCTTCTTTACTGAGTTGAGTGTCTTGAACATTACAATTGCAAACATTAAAATATTTAATATCTTTGAAATAGCTTTTATTGTGTAAGAAGTGGTCGCACTTGACCAAACTCAGAGAAGTTAATTAAAAGAAAAGTGACGCATTTACTTTGATAAGATGTTTGAAGATTGTCTTATAGGAGATGGAGTGAACAATCCCTTCCTCTAAAACTTAAAACAAATTTTGGATTTGAAAAATCAATCACTCAGATCGAGACACATATTCCTGGAATCCCACCATCTCTCTAGCAATTGAACTAACTGAGTTACGGAAATTACAAGCAACCGAGACGGGTGGCACTCGTCTTGGTTTCTTGTAATTTCCGCACATGTTTTGAGGAGATATAACTACGCGAATGATAGCAGCTGAACCTGGCACCTCTTCAACTGGTACCGTTGAGAGTTGTATTTTAATTAGTTTATAATTCACAAATAATTGTTGCAAATCTTTGATTTTTTTTGGCTGGTTTGGATGGTAACTTGTGTCCGTTAATTGTATATTGGTGAAGTCTCTCGGAAAAAAGACGGTTCCTTAGAGTGGAAGTCTTTTTCACAGAAAGAAAAGGTAACGTTTGCAATAACACCAATAGCTCGTCTCTTCAACACAAAGGAAGGTTCCGCAGACCAAGCTAGGTGATCTTGTCAAACGGTCCGCGGTTCACGGTTGAGGTTGCAAAGTTTTATATTTATAAATCTGTGGGACAACTTTCAATGCGCGATGCAGTATTAGTAGTTACTATGTATGTATTTTGGCTTCTTTTCGCTAGATGACGCTAAGATATTTTTTGATTTGTGTGCCCGTTCACAACTCCTTGCCATCGTTTTCCATAATAATAGTACGGTATGAAATTCTTCAACAAAATTTAGAACAAAAGGTTTTATGCGGTGGGGAACTCTTTGTATTACTGACGTCTATAGGCTAAAGAAACTGTTTTCTATGTTAAACTCAATGCTTTATTTCTACTTTAGAGCTATAAAATAATCAAATGGTCTTGGGCTGATCGCGAAAAGTTGTCAAATACATAAAAGACTATGAAAAATATTTATGAAAACAAGTGTGACGTTGCCTTTAATCTCAGAATAAATTGAATCATCACAAGAACGTGTAATTCTATCGTTTATCGATAGATGGCGCTCGTCCCTTTTCGATAATATAACAATTCACTCGAACGTATAATCTACATAATATCTTCAAATTCTATTTCCCTTTATGGAATTACTTTTTGACCTTTTCTTGTACCGCATTGGTAAAGGGATCAGTAGGACTAATCCTTTCAGGTACGTCATTAGTCGTACTTTACCAGGTCTGTGGTGACAGGTGACCAGAGAATTGTGAACCTTAACTTACATCAATATTCCCCTGATATTTAACGATAGTTGCAAAAGCGATGTTTCAATTGTGGATTATATTTAGTCGCTATTACTTTGAGTTAAAATGGTAATTGTATCAAATTTTTGTACTCACGGATTTAGTGTGACGAAGGACAAAAGTAGAATACTTACGCCCCGTCACGTTCGGGTTTGTTTCGATTTATTCATTTGCCAACAAGTTTGACGTGAATCGCTATTGCTCCACTCTAACTTATTCCTTCTTTTATTGCTTCTTGTGTCTCAATTTGTTGAAAGACCTTTCCGTAATGTTTTCACAAATGTCTACAATATGGAATTCAAACTTCATTTAAGATTTTTACTTAGTCAGTGATGCGCCTAAGTTAATAGTAAAAGCAAAAGATCCATTTATCCATTTGTAAAGATAATCTAACTCCAAAAGATATTTTAAGTCGGATAGTTAATTTAAAAAAAATCACTTTGTTACATAGTGTTTAAAAATTAACAAATTGTTTAGTGTTATACATAATATATATTACATTACATTCATTCTTATTTTAAATACATTTCACTCTCTCTCTCTCTCATTCGGTCCGGACTCGTGTAGACACCATTAAGTCTGTGCCTTTCTTTGTAAAATACAAGAAATCAAAGTTACTAAATTACAAGTGCATTAATTAAATGCTACTCCACAATTAAGTTCCTAGACATCAAACCACAACATTTAGTAACAATTACTTTTACAACTTTGTGTGTGAAGAAAGAGAAATTGCCCCACCGCAGATATGCTCAAAAAATAACTAATAAGTTAATTTAATAAGAGAAAATGGTTTTTGGACGATACCTGAGTAGTGCTAAAACGACTACAGCACTGTATGTAGTTTTATTATTTTTTTAACTATCGATTTTGGTCTTTTAGACGCGCTGGTCTCAACGAGAAGTTAATTACCGATCACATAAAAAAAAACAGTGTAAATTCAGAGACAACTACGACATTTATTTTTTTCAACTAAATATGGATTTTTTGTTATTCGTACCCAAAAAATCTTCCTGTTAACTTTTTAAACAGTCCGAACGGTAAAGTGAATTAATATTGTTCTAGGCTTGTTTGAAGCACTCTTTATGAAGAACTCATATAACGGGATATTCACTTTGTCGTCCATCAATCGTCTATTTGCTTTGAAATCTTCATGGTTTCGGTCATTAGGTACCGCTGCTCAGCTAGGTCTGCTAAAGACTTCCTCAAAGATCTTAATTATACAAGCATAATTTTATTACCCGTTGCAAAACAGCTCGCTAAGCAAACCCTCGTAAACAAAATGAATAATATTCATAAGTGACTTACTTATCCTAAATGTTCTTGTATCTTAAATAATGCATGCTAATAACAGCGGGTAGCCCATTAGTGCTAATTAAATACATTAAAACAACGGCTATAGAGCCGGTTTAATGGCGGTAGAAAACAACAGCTCAGTAAATGCCTTACATAACAGAAACTTGTGTAAAATAGGTATGAAGTAAGTAGTAAGTTAAGCTAATATAACAGACATGATACCAAACTGCCAGTACCTGAGAAACTTATCAAATGTCGATTATAATAAAGCAACTTTAAACAATACAAGTTAGTAAGTTGGGGAACATTTAACGAGCAGCTGTCGAAGGCTTGTCTTCAAAGTTTATAATACACCTCACTTCTCGCCGAGGTACAACAAATAATTTGATTGTTAATGGCTGCTCGCGATCAATGAGAGCGTGGAAAGGGATTTGGTCTAGAAGATGCTATTGTTGTTGGCTCTTTTGTGTAGTTCGACACAAAGTTTTGGATGTGTGTTTAAAATAATTGAATTAATAATTCCGAACAAAGGGAAAGGAAAAATTATTTTTCAACTTAAAGTAACTAGAAGAGTAAAAGTTTATTTAGTTAAACGTTTAAAATGGATCCAGTTTAAATGGAAGATCTACTATTTTTTGGCGAATCTGTCAGGCCATGTTCAGGTGATGGACGTTAAACATTCGTTCACATGAGCACGCGTTTTCAAAGCGAAAACACTTGATTGTAATAAAAGGGTTCGGCCATTTAAATAAAAATCCGGATATCGTTTTTCACATAGCATGAGATCAATGAAACTTCATTTCATTCATTTCAGACAGTTAATTTTTGAATAAAATAAAATACAAAAAATTAAACCGAATTGATAGAAAAATAAAAATCTGTTTTAATTTTCTGTTATTAAGGCCTATTTCGACGAATACAGAACTCGAACTGAACTGCGACAAGGCGCGTTCAACGTTCAAAATAAGTTTATATAAAATTTGATAGTTTATGTAAATAAGCTCAAGACTTAAGAGGTTTATTTATTTATTGCTTTTTAGTTATTTCGTCGGTTTATTTTTTTGTTCAAAAGATTTTTATGATACAATTTACTCAGTTCATTAAATAGATATACATATATCGAAAGGAACGTTCCAACCGGGTGTCCCAAAGACGCATCACGCGTTTTTGTAAAAAGAATTTTACTTTCGGCTTTAAAATTAACTTCACAGCTATATTTAAGTGCTGTAATGAAAGGAGAATAACCTCTAAGCTATCTATCTAACCATCTATAATGTCTTAACTATAATTTTATATGAAAATTAGTATGTACGGGGAACAAACCGACAATCTTACTGTTTACTCAGCTTTAATTAAATAGGTCTAGGCGTGTAATCTGGGACGTTTGTGTCGCTGTAACTTCGCAGTGTACACATTCATGCTGCACAGAACATACTCCGCAGGTACATAATGACTTACTATGTATAATTAGGGCTTAGGGAGAGGCTCACAACTGTTTAAAGTCTGACAATTGTTTTAAGAGAGAGAGTAAAGTACATTTAAAGCTAAAACACAATAACCTACAGCCGAGGTGCTCACGGCGTACATGACTACCAATGCCATCTGGGGTGGTATATCAATGCTCAGCATGCATTTTTTATATAATGTTCTGGGACTTTTAGAACCTGGATAAAAATACTAAACCAATGCAAATAACTCATTGCTCAATTCGTGCTTACAAATATTTACACTTTGCGCGCGATCAACGCGACACGTGACTTTGGCCAGAGACTTGGTCAAGGTGGTAACGCGGCCGCGGTAGTGGGTATTTTAAATGTTTAATTTATGCTTGTTCTAATCATGTCAATCAGCGTTGCAAGAGCTCTTTGGGAGGACAACGTACATATGACTAGAGTTGAAAATATGTGAAGGCAGTCTTAGTCTAGAATTTTATGTGTTTGTAGGTAAATACTTTTCAAAAGCCGGGGTGGTGTTGTTTACTAATTTAAAAACAACTCTTTCTATAAAGTTGATAAGTGATAATCACCAAACTATTCCGATAACTCACACTTACCTTAATCATGCAGCTTTATAATTGAAATAATAATTGAAATTAACCCTTCAAAACCTTTTATTTGAATCCCTTAATATTATATTAACCCTTCAACTTGACGCCAATTTATTACTCTTACCAAATCACACGTCAATGCAAAATTAATTATGTTTAGCTTAGCAACGAACTCAAATTGACACACCGACCCTACCCCCTCTCTATCTCTCAACCCTCAATCGTCCCGACGTGAATTGGAATAAAATTTAACCATTTAAAATCTTTAACTTTACACATTCCACCTACTTTTATGAAAAACGGAGGCAAAAATACCCGGACATTCAAACGGTCATAACTTGTAAACGGATAGATGCCCTTTCAGTAATTTAAGTAAGTGTTCCATTTTCAAATACACTCTGGATAATAATATATTTAGCTCTAACTCAGAAGCGACACGACCGGCTGTCGTGAAACTAATTCTGCGACACCTAGTCCAAGAACTTACAGCTTTGAACGCAAACTTTGCGCGTGCCATGAACAGTTGCACCGAGCCGACTTTGTAATCAACTTGTTAAACATTAACACTGACGTGTTAAATTCCAACATACGTCTTAAGCTATTATTCCTGGGCTATCCTGAGAGAAGTGTCGTCCTTACTTAGTATGTGCTCTGGCTTAAGGATGAACTTTTTATACTCTATAGCAGCAGTGTCATACGTGAGTTTCTGACCCTGTCCTTCTCTCCATTAAACTCTGATTTTTTTTTAGGATACTGGATAGAAAATCCTGATTGATGTCTTCCGCCCTTAGGAGGGCCGAAGAGGTCTGTCGGTCTTTTACTGACTAAAAATCACTCCGGTGTTCCGCTGCTTACCTATGATATCCTATCCTACCTATGATATATGAGATCCTATAGATATATGATACACATAACCATGCTAGTAATACGGTATTTAACTGTAGTCTGCTTGTTGGGTAGCTCGAATCGAGCAGATCTCTGCCCCCTACGTTCCTGAATATAAAAAGTAAGTCAGTCTTACCTCCCTACGTGTCCCCTGAAAGAGAGGCCTAAACCATATTTCCCCCAATGTTCGACAGTTTATTCATTAAGGTTCACACAGATCAGCCTCGTGACAGGCGCGTATTTAGGACGTCCAGCTGGACCACCAATAAATTAGGCCAGATATGCTCTCTTTGTAGCACGGATTATATATTTTATACCTACTATATGTATGTAGTTTGCATACCTACAAGCAGGCTTACTATAAAATATTTTACATACAAGAGGTTGCAACTACAATAACTTTGTGTGTAGTCTTTGAAGTGGTGAGACTTTGAAAAGTAGTTAAGGTGACACTGTGTTCTTTGCTCCGAGTATCACAGTATTCATGTATGGTAATCTTGGTACTTTAAAAGCAAAGTCATCGTGAGTGTAGAACACTGATATTAATGCATCTTGTTTACTGTTTATACATATTTACACGCCTCTATAAAAACAACTTTGAGCATAAATATAGTTATTGTTTTTATATTGAGACACTGCTTATTAAAGACTTACTTCTGCCCGCGGCTTCACTGGTGTAAAACTTATCATTTTTTTCTTTCGTGTACTTTTTTCTGGATGAAAGATGTTCTATGTCCTTTTCTGTTACTCTGACAACGTGTATGCAAAATTTTATTATCGGTTGAGTAGTTGAGTCGGACAGCGTAACGAAAAAACTCACATTCGCTTGGAAAATATGTAGTAAATATAGATATACGGTTTTACTCAAGTGTGTATTTCGGGGATGCCCGACTAGTTTCGGACCCGACGGGGGCCCTTTTTTAAGGGGTGAGGCGTCCTGCAACCGATGCGGACCGAAGTATACACGTGAGTAAAACCGTATATTCTTAATTAATATGAATACTACTCAAGAAAGTTTTTATTGGAATGAAACAAGCAGTAAGAAAAGTTTTAACGATGTATATATATGTATGTTATTATCTCTTGTGTCTGCAATAGTATGAATTTTAATCTGTAGTAAGAAAGAAAACTTACGGCATGATGCCTCCAGTGCGGTGGTATTTGTGGTCTGAGCTTGCGTTGTACGACGGCTTCCTGCATCTCTTCGAGGCTGGGATGGGAGCCCACCTCCTCTTCCAGCGGTAGTCGATATTGAGGAGGTGGCTCTGGGCTGGCTTCGGTACATCTGAAATTAAGACAAATGATGATATTCGGCTTTTTAGAGGCCGATAGTCTGACAACAATTGTAGATAGCATTCGAAATAAACTAGACTTAAAAAACATTCATACTCATAAAAAATAATAATTCGTAATTTGCAAAAATATCGTTACTATAAATTGAGATAAAAACTATCCTATCAAGTTGAACCAAACTGCACAGTGTGCAAAATTTCATTAAAATCGATTCATTAGTTTAGGAGTTCCTAGTGGACAAAGAAAGTAACACGAATTTTTTATATAATATAATAAGATATACATGAAAATGTTATAAATATCCCCATTCAACATTTCTATCTGTTCTTATTAAAAGTGTTAAATGTTAAAAAGGTGTACACGAGAATTCATTTAAAACCACTTAATTTTTAATTATTATTTAATAGTATGGGGATTTGATTGTTGATGGCATAGAGATAACATGAATAGAGTAGGAAAGCTGGCTGTAGAAGCGTAACAGCGTTAGAGAGAGAAAAAAGATTGTGCAGGTCTTTCATCTCTCTCTCTCTCTCTTCTTTTCACTGATTGGGTGTCACAGACACCTACAATTTTCTTGAATTATATCTAAGAACACTCTCAATCAAGTTACCTTTCAAACAAAAAAAAGCACTTAAACTATAATATACTTCATCGTTAAAACCTTTCTTACTGCTTGTTTTTTGTTGTTCAACGTTTTCAGCACTATGGCATTGTTATCTAACAATAATTTCTTAAGCACACATCAGTCTTGGCCGACCAGGCGTGGACGCGCACGTCCGCCACGAAAGCTGCGAGGCAGTGCTCCACGCGCGCTTCCTCATCAACGAAGGCGCCCTAGTCACCGCCACCGCAGACGATCAGATCCACTTATGGACCTTCCGACAGAAGTTGCCCCAGAGGCTGCACTCACTCAAGTTCCAAAGAGAAAGGTATGTTAACTATTGTGCTTTTTACGTTCTCTTTATGGATATTTGTTTAGATTTTATATGTTGATGACTTTTGACAAAAATACTCAAACCAGTCCCGAATTTTCGAACGCGTCTTCAAGCCGTCTAATGTCAATTTAGTTAATATTTAAATGCTGAAAGATCAGATGGAAGAATACTATTATAAATTGACATAGATCAAAGCACACCTCAAAGGTTGTAGTTCTGGACGTTTAAAAAAGTATTAAGTCATCAACATACAAACCTAGCTTCCAAATTTTGGTAAAACTTGCACTAGTCTCGCTATGACTTACATTTACTTTCACAGCTCACTATACACACTTGACATACTACGTTATATACTCTACCACCAACTATTAGGCATTCATAACCATAATAGAAAATCACTACTTTTTACACGACTTGGATACCGTTTGATACCGTTAGAATACTTATATCATCCAGAGTGAGACTGGATATAATTTTTTCTTAATGAAATATAATAGGTATGGTGGCTGTATGGTGCTATTATCAAATGTAATTCAATTCGTTTTTGGATAGGGTAGGTGTGTTTTTTTTTATTCTTTAACTAGTAATTTGTTAAGATAAATAAAATAGTGTTCCTTTCTCAGATTTTCCTTGTTCAATTTAACATTCTTAAAATCTAATAACACCGTCATAACTTGTTAATCTATGATGATAGGAGAAGAAAACATTTTTGGGTATTACGTTCAGAAGTGTGATTCATTCCTTCATATAAATAAGGTCTACTCAGTGCCTACCATTCCGATTGTATATATTAAGCTCTCTATGTTTCAGAGGTACATTAAGTTCGCACCCTTCTCACTAGAATTCTCCTGCCAATAGTAATATTAGGTATGACGTAGTTATTAAATGTATACCACGTTTGTTATACGAAATGTATTATTGATGTAATGAAAATGTAATATTATTGGGTCATTAAAAAGCGAAAACAAGCATTTTCAATCTTCATTTTACACTTTTTGAACAGTAAAAAGAAACATTGAGGAACAATTAAATTTATCGCTTAAGTAGACAGTTTTATAACCAGTTGTCGAGACAATTACAGTCATTTAGTTACCGGAAACGAGTAAAGCGCTTACCAGAAGTCTTTTCACGCCTGTGTTCTCGAAGGGGTAGGCAGAGACGTATGAAACACCCATATTTAGCCGACTATGGTTTGGTCCCACCCGACGCGAGAGACGCTTGCACGTAGCCGAAATGTGAATGTTATGATGGATGTGTAGTATGACTAGGATGGACAAGGTGAGAAATGAATATATTAGAGGGAGCCTGAAAGTAGCACCAGTGGATGAAAAGCTGAGGAGCAATAGGTTATCGTGGGAGGGACATGTGATGCGGAGGGATGAGCAAAATGTGGTGAAAAGAGTTTTATGTTTGGATGTTGACGGGTACAAGAGAAGAGGACGACCAAAGAAACGATAGATGGACTGTGTCAAAGAAGATATGGCTAGAAATGGAGTAAGCAGTGAAATGACAAACGATGGAGTAGAATGGAAGGATAAAATGTATTGCACTGACCCCAATGATGATGAGTTTGGTCCCAGTTACGTAAGAGGAAGCGAGCCTATTGCCGTCAACCGGGCTTATTGCCGTCAACCGGGAACTTTGGGTGTTAAAGATCGGAAAATTAGAATTACATTGAAAGGGAAAGGTAAGCAAGAAGGGGAGGCAATGGAAGGAAAAGGATATTGCAGGGATGGATTGGGGAGGGTAACCAATAGCTGGTGAAGGTCAGGGTGCATATCTGTAAGTTGAAGGGGCTATTGCCAGGAAGTCTGAGTGCCTCTTAACTTTCAATTATAACTTGTTAACCCCGCTCAGAGAAGATGAACACTTTACTACAAATGTTATGCTCTTTGTAACAAGCTTTTGTTCTTACTTGAAATGCTATTTGAACTTAGCAGTAAATTGATTACAATTTAAGGCTTTCTTACAATGACTTTATTTATGAATGACCGCTCGATTATGAAAATATAAGCGAAGCTTTCAGGCCAAAATATGTATGCATAAGCGACAAACATAGTACTTACTTCTTTCATTAAATCTTTACATAGTATAAAACAAAGTCGCTTCCGTCGTTTGTACGCCTGGATCTTTTAAACTAAGCAACGGATTTTAATTCGGTATACACCAATAAATAGAGCGATTCAAGAGGATGATTTAACATTGTTTTGTGTTAATTTGTAAAATCATATGACGATAATTATTCACCACATTAGTATAGATCTACATTAAACCCGTGCGCTAGTTAGGTGTAAAATAAAGTCTTTAAGTGGGTTATCCAATTTACAAACAATCTTTAATGTAAATCTTTTATATTCTATTTTCGGTTTAATACATTTAGTCTCACTGTTAAAAGTTTATGACTGCGATGCTGGGGCCCTGAGTTCAATTCCGAGTTGAGCAAGAACCCAGTTGTAGCCCGCAACCCTCCCTGCTAACTGTCGCGTCTCACAAATTCATTAATATCTTGAATTACTTTGAAAGTTACCCTCTGTTTTAATTATAAGGTTTTATTTCTGTCGTGATCGTAAAACGAACATTAAAAGTTAAATATTTCAAAACAGTTATCATGTACCGAGTAAGTAAGAGTACTGTATAATTAACTTTTAAGAAAGTATCACCGACTTCAATATGTCTAAAGCCTTCATCCTTTATTGGAAGGGACTCATCTCAAGTACAACCAATTCAATAAAAAAACTAGGACTGCACGTCAGTCAGAAGTGGAAATATAACTTCACAGTGTACACAACGTGCACAAAAAGTTCACAACGCCGCTAAAGAAGTTTTCACTTAAAAAAAAGTTAATCGGTTCACAAATGACAAAGATATCGTTTTAACTGGACAGTCCACTATTGTTAAATATTCAAACCTTTTAGTTCGTGATAGGCAAGCAGGGTTAGTGAGCAAACATTTTCCCTAGTACAATTAGGCTCTTATGACCGGAGGAGGCAGTTGGCGTCGGGTCGTATATTCGATTCCGCTCTAGTTGTTTCATGGACATTACTTAGTCCGGGGCGTTTTATAGGCAGCGCCATCTGCGCAATGTTGTGGCAGCTGCCTGTACTTTTTTGTTTTATTGTTTCTGCAGCATATTAACTTACTGAGAACACTGCTGTGTACCGACATAAAAGTCATTTACATAGTAGGTATTCATAACTTTGTAACATAATTTTATTGACCTGTCTAGTCGCTGAAATAAATGTAGCAAATAAACGTACACCCCTAATGAAGGTATTCCATTGTGTCACAGCAGGGCAACAGCGGAGTCACACGAGTCACACAGCGAGTGACGAGCCAGTGCCTCTAGTAGTGGTCTTTTGTACATTAGACTCTAGACTAGACTAGAATTTTCTCAATCGATCGGCTCCGGCTCGAACTAAGGTAGCTTCAGATCATAGGCACAGAATACATATACCATAAGTTACCTGTAGATAACACTTATTATCACTGGTATATTATACAATATACTTTCTAATGTGTTACCTACTCGTAACACTTATGAAATTTAGAATCAACACACGAGAAAAAAGCTTGGCGGTATAAATTCAGGGCTAGTAGAACCGACCAGTAGAAAGAGCTGCGTATGTGGCGGGTGGGGGTTCAACTTCTGTATATTTGCATCTGTGATTACATAGAGAGGGTTAATTAAGCGAGTTAGCATTTAAGACCCTCGCGCTGCCCGGGATTTCCTCCTCACTTAGATGGATGCATTCGTGACCGGATTCATAAAGTGTTAGTGGGGAATGTCGATAAAGAACTATAGATAAGTAACCTCTAGTTTTTTTAAAAAAAGTATCATGCTTTAGAATCTCTAATCTCTATGGTGTTCCCTCAGCGAGCTTTTTGTAAAACTGACATTAATTTTAAATATTTTTTTGTAAAATTGCATTTTTACGGGAAGTACAACTATGCAGTTGAACTTAAAATGTAAAACTGTATCTGTATACAAAATTTCATCAAAATCGTTAGAGCTGTTTACGAGATACCCTAAATATAAATACATACATAATTAAATACATACGGACAAGAATTGCTCGTTTAAAGTAGTAAGATTTATTTTCTAATAAAAACATGTCCTAAAAATCTGCATATCCCATCACTCATCCCTGGTTTAAGTAATTTAGCGCATCCCTAGCTTCTGAAATTCCTTTTGATCATCTATCTATCTATGCTGACTACTGTTATATAATGATTTCTTTAAAATAGGTTCAACTTTTTTATTATTTACACGCATTAAACATCGCCCAGGCCTATTAGTTGAAAATGTTAAATTTTTTATCGTATGTTCCTTTTAAGGCTGTAGCGTTCATTTCCGCCCTTTTGTCTTTCGATTTACTCCGAGGTTCGTACCAGCACATTTCCGCTTGGACTCTTTGTTCACTTACGTCCGTTTGAGTCCAGCTGTATGTATACCTTCATTTATACATATATAGGTGAAGTAACTACATTCTAAAGATAGTGTGAAAGAAATATCTCTTGTGAGGTCTGTGGCTCGATACTTAATACCGTGGATGGGTTTCTTGTGCCCTACAAATAACATTATCTATAAACTAAGCACTTTTTACTAATTTAAGTTAAGTGTTCGTGCGCGTGAATCCCTCGTGTTAATCTTACTAATATTATAAAGGTTTTTGTGGATGAATGGATGTTTGTTACTATTTCACCCAAAAACGACTGAACGGATCGGGATGAAATTGGCACAATGATAGTTTAGAGTGTGGAAAAGCACATAGGCTTTATATCCCGGAAAAATGTAAGGTTCCCGTATGATAAATTCACCAAAATTTTCACTCGAACGAAGTCGTGGGCAACAGCTAGTAATCTATATAAAAAAAATGTTCATTAATTAATGAATAAAGGTGCGGTTAAAAGCTGTGGAATATCATAAAATAGTGACTTTCATTACCAAACCATTCTGTCACAGAAACATAGAAACATTTTATTGTCCTGCCCCATTAAAGATTTTCACAGTCACTGGCCCTGACTGTTAATTATACGAGAACGGTTTGTCACTTTGAAACTAAAGGCTTACGTCATTAAATGAGTGCCTGTGAAGTGAACCTTTGAGTAACTGAAGCTTTTTGATTCCAATTATTTAGACGAAGCCTTCGTAATTTTCTTCGAAATACACGTGAAGTTAATTTAAGTTATTAAAGTATTAAGTAGAGAAATAAATTGATATGTATACTCTGTGTGTGTATGTATATGAGAATATAGTGTTTTTGGCCATGTATGAAGTCTGTAAGCATGAGATCGTAAGGTTCTGGATTCGAAACTGTTACTTTGCGTTTCTGTTAAACATTGCTCAGTAGCATCACAGAGTGTGAACCCGTGCCAGCAGACGGTATACGCTCACCTCTATGACATGAAATGTACACATAAAAAAATACACATGATATTTTATTGTGGAACGGGCTAATACCTGGAGATATCAGTCGCGTTTAAATAAATCTTTTGGCATTAGGGAACCAAATTCTTGAGGAAGGTTTCATGTTATTAAACATCACGCTACAATCTTTAGGAGCGGAGCAGTGACCAAATGAAACTACGGAGAACGGCTAATCAAATACATGAATATAACTGACAACATTTAGGCATTTATTACACAGATGGATATAAAGAAACATGAGCATATAAAAAACTCCATAGACCGGCTAGACATTATCCTACAACACCCTAACAACTCATAATACTTTCTAAAGCTTCTTACCACATCATAATATACATAGCTACTTTTCGACATTACAATCTCACTTGCCACCCCTCCTTACGGCACGGTACACAAAGACAAACCCAAGCAATATACGTTGTAAAGGATAACAATCGGCTGTACACAGCGTTCGGACTTTAGCTCTGGACACAGTGTAGTGGACTCACAAAGCCGCCGGTATCTAGACGTAGGGCTGTCACCTGACTTCAATGTACTGATAGTGTCTCAATGGGTGAAGTAGTCAACGCCAAATACTACTATGTCGAGTGTTAGGTAACTTGTGCTGATTGTTTGCTGACATTGTATGTTTAAAATTTATATATGTGATGTCTGTGAAGCACTGCGAACATTTGTTTTATAACTAAGTTAAAAAATAGTTAAACGGCCTACCTGATGAGTAACCGGTGTCTACTAACAACCTTGCAATGTTAGTAGTGCGTGTTGCTTGTTTTTGCCTCCCTCCCACCCAACTTCGACCCATCTCACCAGCTGAAAAACTCTTTGTTGAATATCTTTTCTAGAATAGAGGTTCTTCAGTGAGAGTGAGGGAATGTTTAGCATTTCACTACATGCGTACACTCTGTGCGCTTAAAAATACTTGTTTTAGGAGTTTATCAATAGGGTACCGTTCGAAACCTCAACATCTTCGTTGCATTACGTAACTATATATATTTACGTATATCAGGTTGTTATAGTACCGGTTGATTTATAAGCTACTTGCTCATGGCTCCTCTCGCCTTAAAGTACATTTTGTCAATCAATTTTAGTATCCCTCTGAAATAATCCTTTTTTTCTGGCTAAAAGTTGCTCTATATCCTTTTGTGTACCCACGACAAGGTATATATTAAATTTCATTTGAATTGGTTGAGTAGTAAAGGTTTGAAAGCGTAACAAATAAATTAAAAAACTTATATTCGCATTTATTATATTTTTTAAGAGATTATGTTTCTAATGGTACACAATAGCGTCTCACATAAAAAAGGGATTAAAATAAATCATACACATAGAATTAAATCCCCCACATAAAATAAGTTGACAACCCTAGCGTGCTAGCCAATACCAATTAATTGTTTTGGGCGTGATATTGTGTCGCCCGTGTTGTGAGTGAAGGGTGGCTTGTATTGTTCATGTGTACGTCTGTAGCCGTCTCTAACGTCTATAGACGTGTGAAAGCGTCGATAGCTGTTTGCAGACGTCTGTAGACTATCAAAGGCAATGTGATTAGTTTGCGAGTGTATCATTATGCATGAGATGACAGCGATCAATGCAATGTCAAATTACATGTGTAATTTGATTTTCATAATGAGTAATTAGATTTAATGTTGTGTAAGTACTAATGGCTAATGTTGGGAGGTTATGTGAAGGACCTTGAATTTTGTCCAATCGATTACAAACTTAATAATGTTTGGGTTTTTTAAATCACAGTTTTTATTTTGTAATAGGTATAGGTACTCACATCTAGATCTAAAAGGAGCTAACTCAAAAATATGCACACCATCGAATGCCTTATCTCAATACCTACCGACCAATAAACCAGATTTAAAAATATCACCACTACTCGACTCACGCATTTCACCAACATATTGCTAACCAATAGGGAAATAACTACAAAAATCCAATTGTCAGACCCAAAATATGATTAAAACACAAGATTCCTACAATATCTTTCTTCTAGCTGCATATAAAACTCCAAAACTCCTGCACCAGTGCACAGTTAGTGTTTCACTTTGTCTGAAAAAAGTGTTTTTTTGAGTTAACTCCCTTTAGATCTAGGTGTGCAAATTATTATTGTTTAAATTCGTAACTTTCAGCTGCTACTACGAGAAATGTCGACGCCCGAGGTGTACGTTCCATTTGGACCTAAGTAAACCGATCTATATATATATATATAGATTTACATTTTATATTATCCACCAATTCCTACAATACTGAGTAATAAGTAACGGGTTTAAAAAGGCATAAAAACTTAAAGTGAAATCCAAAAGGAACATTACTTGTAATTAAACAAAATTCAGATTTCGAAATTCATTTACTCAATCTATAAGTAATTAATTGTTTTGATTATTTTAAATTTCTTTGGTGACGATCTCTACTCTATTTGACGTATTTATTAAAGCCTTTTTGTATTGATATAGAATAAACAATAGATGTTTAATTTTATTCGTGGGAGAGCCATGCTTTGGCACGTATGGGCTGGCTCGACCGGAGTGATACCACGGCCTCACAGAAAATCGGCAGTAAGCAATTGCTTGCATTGCTTTTCGCCGAGTGAGTGAGGTTACCGGAGGCCCTAACCCTTCCCTCTCCCCCTCTTCCCCTACTTCCACCTTAGAGGCCGGCAACGCACTTGTGACTATTAAGTTGCAGATGCCCGTGTGCGGCGGTAGTCATTTACCATCAGGTGACCCGTCTGCTCGTTTGCCCTCTATACCATAATACAAAAACATTCTATTTATACAAATTTTAGCTTTCTCTGTACTCTTAAGTTTTTGATGATGCCGTAAATAAGATTCATAATCGACATGATTATACATTTTACTTATCACATTATTCTGTAAATCATGTATTTACAATAGTACCTGAGCTTTCTCAACCCTGAAACTGCTGACTCACTCCCTTCGCTTAAGTGTTACGTCATCGGTTAATATTCACGCGTCGACTATCAATTACTGAGCAACGAGTTAAGCGATGGCAAGAAGGGGTTGAGGGGGGGGGGGGGGGGGCACAATCGCTGTTGATTAATGGTAAGAGCTTACTGAATGCTAATTGTCTAAGAGTAAGACAAGGACGCTACTGCCGTACACTTAGTATCGAGATAAACTCGAGATTTACTTATCGTCTGTGAGAAATCTTACAAGTGGTTACTTGAAGCTGAACCGATTTTGGAATAGTGAGGTTGTTTTTTTTTCTATAAAGTACAAACATACATAGACTCACCCGTGTGTCCTATTTACGTAATAGGGGGCAAGCGTCAACCGGATACATTAATAAAAACTTGAGATTCTAGAACTATTTGGAACGCTGGGGTCCTTATAATGGTACTCCTCACCGCTCACCATTGTGGGCCGGGTATTGGGGTTGGTCGCTGGACGACCCTCCGAAGAGCGGCCCAGCGAGTCGCCTACGAGAGGCCGGATGTTAGCCAGAGCTAGGTGCACCTCAGTGCGGCAATTTATCGCCCGATATCGGATGATGTGTGACGTCACTCGTTTCTTTCAGCTACCGTCACCTAACAACAGAATATTTGGGTCCATGGCCGATATTCATAAGGGTGTAACAGACAACTTATACGACACATAGTTGTGCGTAACTCACTGAGTGACCCGTCTATAAATTACCACAGTGTCACACCCGCCCCTAATGCTGTCATCGACAAACTTTACATGTATTTTATGTTATCTGTGCCACCGGACCCTGGACCCTTCAGATGTAAAGTGGGTACTTAGTTTATATCGTCCTTCACTTTGTCCTAAATAGGTCTTAGAATAATATTGAGTGTGATATATGTATTAACATTGAGATTGATTTCATTAAAGAGTAAGTGACTGAAAATTATATATTTACAAAATAAATCACTAATTAATTTATTCACTAGGATTCCGTCTACTACACTACTGTTGCCTTTGAGTTTATCCTACTAATATTATAAACGTGAAAGTTTGTGAGGATGTATGGATGTGAGGATGTGTGGATGTTTGTTACTCTTTCACGTAAAAACTACGGAATCGATTGCGATGAAATTTGGTGTGTAGATACCTGGAGACCTGGATTAACACATAGGCTACCTTTTATCCCGATACTCCCACGGGATCGGGAGTTACGGGGGTGAAACTGCGGGGCACTGCTAGTTTGTCATATATTTAATAAAAATTGTATTAGTTAAGGGCTAAGAACTTATTTAAAGACAGCCACTCTGAAAGCTGTTCCAGGAGCTCACTATTGGCTAAATGGCCCTATATAAAATGTAGCTCAGAAGGCTACCGTTACTATCCTGTATACGACGCACTAGAAAGGCCTTATCTTCCCGTCAACAACACTACTCCACAGACTGACACTAGTAGGAATAAACAAACAAACCCAAAATACACACGTCGCCGTCGTACAACACTTAAAATATATAAATACATCACTAACCAAACAAGGAAACACGCATTATGCATAGTCAACAGCACCTAACAATGCTTGTTGATATAATACAACCAAATATTGAAAGGCATAAACACGCTAATTAGGCATGGATACTCGCTAATATTGAAATACCAACGGAACCATGCCTGCACCATAGTTGCATATTAAAACTTATTCATTATTAATTTGTTGTAATGGCTAATTACCTATATTTAGTGTACCTTTATGACACATAGCCGAGGTACTTTGCATTTTTATATAAGGGTAGACATTTTTTATTTAACGTAGTTACTGATTCTTGCTTAATACGGGACGTTTTTTGTTTAAATCTCTTTTATTTGAATTTACATATTATTTATTTCACATTTTATGTCAAAAATAAAACTTTAACTTTGGCTTTATTCGTTGCTCAAAATCACTAATTATTTGAATAATTTTCGATAATTTTTTTCTATTCATTTGAATTTCGAATGATTTTTTGAAATTTAAAGGTGGTTGCTACTTTCGATTTTTTTAAATTTTACAATGAAGCAAAGATCAGTGTCTACCCCCAACACAAATCCAAATATTATGGCTCATTAACACAAGAGTCATAATATCTGATGAACCACTACCGAAGCACATACCTAGTTTAGGCATTATCGGTATGTTACAGATCACGCATCAAACTATCACAATCGACAATCGAAATAAAAGGGTGAGTGGTGTTAGTTTGATGTCGTCGCACCCACACTTGCATGCTGACTTGCAGCTTTTTAGAACTTGCGCCATGTTTGACTGCCTTGTATGTTGTTAGCAAGGCCACCGGAACTTTGTTTTCAAATGACACTGAATAAAAACGTTAAAATATTCCAACCTTTTTAGAACTGCAATATTACGGGTTCGTATTTGACCGTTTAGTCTGTAAATGATTATATACAAAAAATACATACATTCTTCATTATCTTATTTCCTTGGGGGTATTATATTTATTTCAAAACACAGGACAAAAAAAATACATCATATACACCTAAAAATGCCGGAAAATAAAGGTCCCCTAAATGTTTACAATGTTGGTAATTGGTCGAGGTATATTAAGATTTCACTACTGTTCCTATAGATACATGATTTAATTTAAGTATATCGCCAATTACAATTTATGTGATGCTGACTGGCTTTTTCTTTTAATTCAATATTACTTGGCTAGTCTCATCTTTATTTCATTTGTCGTATGCCATCTAAACACGATGCCGATTTTTCTCTATAGTCCTTACCACGAAATAAGGCTTTGAACCTGGTAACACTGAGTGTACAAGACAGTAGAACAGACCCTGTTCTAAAACGCTGCTATCTAAAGTAGTATTTGTGGATTCTTAATTAGTAGATGAGCATGTCATTAGGTATGTTATTGTTATTATTAGAAAAACATACAAATAAAAATACATATTTGATTTGTTGTAAAACTAGTGAATATGTGTGAATATCCTTACGGCGAAAATTAATAACTGATCTATCCAATATAAACTACAAAATATATTTAAAGGTGTCAACGAATTTCAACAATAATATTATTATATGCTATCACAAAAGATTTGGGAAACAATCGATTATTACTTTAGGCGGGTAATGGATTCAAAGGAAGCAATAAGGATAGCTGCTAATAAAAAAAATAAAAAGTTTTCCTTAAAGAACAGTTGGATAGAATATTAATTTCGGCCTTAAGAGAGAGATCTTTGAGCATTATTATTGACTTATGTGTTACAAAAATCAATGTTTTTAAGATATAGATAGATTATATTGGACATCACAATGATAGTTGTTGTAATTTTTGTATTTAGCAATTGAGATTGAGAAATAAAAAGTGCCCAACTATTTCAGCTCCACTTACTAAAAGCAATTAATAGTCAAACGAAAGCACAAAATATTATAAATCGACATTCGTTTGAAGACTCCCGTAAAAAATCTTGAACCTACGTTAGCGCTCCAAAACAAAGTTATTTGTACTTTAAAAATTTGATAAAATAATGAAATAATTTGATTTAATAGTTCGGTTAAGTTTAGCGCGTTAATGCTTCATTTTAACACGCTTTCGTTAGCTTCTCTTACAACTATGTAAAGACATCTTTGTTTATATTTCGGGGATGCCCGACTAGTTTCGGACCTGACGGGGGCCCTTTTTCAAGGAGTGAAGCGTCCTGCCGCGACGGTGTCAGGCGTCACACCGTCGCGGCAGGTACGGTATACTTTCAAATACAAATACAAACGTGAGTAAAACCGTATAGTTTCTAATAAACAGACATCTTTGAAGTTCATTTTAGCCTACTTCTAATTGTCGTATCGAAATTAAACTTTGTAAGTATTTGTAGTTTGGATGATAATACTGTAATTTGGCATCTTTGAGCTGATCTGATGATGGAGCCAGGAGGTGGATAAGTGGAACTCTTCAGTGGCTACTAGTAAACCCCTCAAGTTTGAGCCATATGATTCCAGGCTTGATTGGATTTGACTGGATTGAGGGCCAGGAGGTTTTTAATTCGATTCGTCATTAAAGCGTGTTACTAAACTATAATTATTACTGGAATAGCATAGTGTAAAATTGTCTTAACATTTTCACTGAAATGTAACCTTTGTAGGTTTTTATAAATTTCAAACAACTTATTGTGTTACTAATCTCATTACCAGAATATATTTACAACGACAGCCAAATCGATAACATCATTACGTTTCGACGTGTGTTGTCACATAGTCAAGTAATTATTCTCCAAAGTTTGTAAAAAAAAATATTTATAGAGCAATCTTAATTAAAGTGACGAAAGTCGTCTGTACGCATGATGGAAGAACATATTATTATGAGTATGTCTCTTAATTTAAAATCTTGTAGAATCTTTAAAATGTTGACGTTACTTTATTTTAATGTGATTTTATTTAGACAGTATATATCTTATACACATATATAAAGGTTTTTATTTAATTTCACTATCTTCTGTGGTTTCGGGAAGTTTTTAACCACACAAAAACGACATTAAAGCATATTAGCTAGTGGACTGTATATTCATAGGTCACTGGTTTATATTCGGCTCGAAAGACCATATGTTTACGTAATAAAATTGTGTTTACTTGTGTCACTTACAAGAAATTACCTATAGTTTGTTCGACAATCTATTTAACACTAAAACTTGTGTTACCTACCACAATACGAATTAATTTAAAACAGACATACACAGTTTATTTTTACCAGAATGGATATAAAGGGTGGATGGAGGAATACCTGCAGGGTAACGGCAAGCGATATTTGAGGTAAACTGTTATTGGACAGATAAAAGTTTATACCTATTATACAACGATCATGGTTTGGCTTCGTACGCGAACGTATTAAAGTACATCGGGGATTCAGAATTTGTTGACGACGAGCAAGTATTGGAATACATTTTGAAAACACTTATGGAAGCCGATTTTGCGAACAAATCGGAATTTTGTAAATTAACTGTACCTACAGCTGACATTGCGGTCCCTCTAAGAGAAGTATGTGGATTCAATAATCTTTTGATTTGGTCAATTCTAAGTCTGAGTATACTTGTGTTGTTAGGTCGTATGAATGTCTGTGACGTCCTCACGACACTGGCATAACTTCCTAGTGGGACATCTGTTTCAAATACACACATACACTCATCCCTGGATCCCAGAAAGGGTAGGCAAAGGGGTATTAAATACCCATATTTAGCCAACTATAGTTTGGCCCACTCACGTAATAATTGTGGAATAAAAATGGGAAAATTTATTGACTAGCATAAAATTTAAAACACCCGCGACTCAAAAATCCCTTCAACGATTAGAAAAGAACTAGAATCTTCAAACGGCTGTACAGATTTTCTTGAAAAATAGCTAAAAACTCTCGGTCAAGTCATCTTTCAAAAAAAAAAAAAGGACAGACACACAGACACACAAATACAACGTTAACGTTAAACTTATAACACCCTTCCTCTTTGCGTTGGAGGCTTAATACTATTGTAAACGTTTACACAATGATATTGACCTTTAAAACATGTACAGATGTACACCCTATAAACCGTAGAGGTCATTTTTAGTATGTCTACGAGCCATAACCCTCTACGATGCTACGAGACCATCGTAGCAGCTATATAAAGACTCTTCTCATTATGAAAAGCTTTAATAAGTGACTACGTAGCAATCAGTCAATCAATTTCGATATCTGCGATAATGCACAAGTGTTATAGATGGTAAACAACCGAACTTGGTGACCAGTATTCTTCATTGTTCCCCAGGATCACCTGTCTACACCTGCCCTTGGCTTCTAAGTGGATCCACGTGGGCACGGAACGCGGCAACGTGCACGTGGTCAACATTGAAAACTTTACGCTCTCTGGCTACGTTATCAACTGGAACAAAGCAATCGAAGTGTGAGTACTAGTACTAGTATATATATATAAACTTAAAAAGCAAACTCTTATCTAAATACATAATTTCATCCAAATCGTTATAGCCTTCCAAGATACATGAAATATATTTACATACATATATATTCGAATTGCTTGTTCAAACTTATTCGACAGATTATGTCTATGTTTTAGAGTAGGGAGAAAAGGATGCAAAGGGGACAATACGTTAAGGTAGATGTTTATAATAAGTAGATAAAAACAATGTAATTCTCTCATTTAGAGCGTTTAAACCTTTTTTAAACACTTTATTAAGTTACAATAGGCCTGGCTCACTTATGGGTCTAGTATGAAGAATAGAGTGTACCTACCTCGGATGCACTCAGTAGGGAATGTGCGCGCGTCCAGTGTGACGAAACATATAGAGTAAACAAGGTAATTATAAAGCGTGCAACCTCTAACTACGAGTACATTTGTATATTTATCTCGTACAGCATTGGCTCGAAAGCAGTATTAAATTTCTTGCGCGGAATTGGTATTAATTTGAATATCTTGTTTAATCTGCTCTGAACATAAATCTGTAGCAATGCTAAAAAAAACCTGCAGCACACTATCTTGAACTACTTTTTTGTGCAAAAAAATTTTGTATTTTCATATCGAAAAAGTCGTTTTTTTTTATTTTAGTTGGGTTATTTTAAGGTATTTTGCATAGAAGAGTTAGTTTAATTGCACCTACTTTAGCTACGAACATAATCTTATCACTGGACAACTTACCAATGTTTACCACAAAAGTTTACCAAATACCACTAATTCCTACTAATCCTTTACAGCAATAAAGGGCTGTTGTAAGGGCATTCAGCAAAGCCGCTAAGTGATTCGGATACAAGCTTCGCCTAATTGCCCTTGGCCCTAATTAATTAAAGAACGTATACAACTATCCCCTGCAACTTAGGGGGAGAATAACGAATGCTCCTATTCGGTCATCTGCATAGCTAAATAGTATTGGGTTTTACGCATCAGTGATGTCTTCTTGTAACAAATCGGAACGTTAAATCAGCTAGGCTTCGGATTGCAGCCTTTTATAGTTCTTCGTAACAAGCGGGTATTGCGAGATGAATAGGTAGACGCTGATTTACAGACATGCTAGTCTGTTGGATCGTGTAAATTGTTTGTAAATGTTATTTTTTGTCTTGCGTGAATTCTTATAAATATGTTCCAAAGCTAATTTTTAAACACTGCATAGTTCCTGTGGTCGAATTCATAAAACATGATACACATATCACATGTAAAACACAGAATATCTAGTATTTTATTTAGGTTGAGGTCACGTTTTTCTGTTATCAAGTGCATGCAACAATCTTCGTATAACTCATCAAGTCGAAATGCGGGGTTTTTAATTATTTGATTAGCTTCGAATAATGGCAAGGGTTTTACACGTAATGAAAATACTACTCTAAAAATACATAACAAGTAGTATCCAATATTTTAAGATATATACAATACCAACTACTTAACTTGTACCTTTAAAAATGACAAAATAACAGTAAATTCTGGTGTAATATTATGAAATTCATATGACTGTATTGTCAAGCAGTATGACATGTGAACGACCCCGCTGGTACAAACGCCACGTTCAGTTGAACGTAACGGTCCTCGTCGTGAGCATTGCGACATTTGTATGTAAATACAATATCAACACTTTATTTAGACGAGCAAACGTACTAGTACGCTGTGGGTTCACGTCGAACCAGCAACCACTTGACCGCAAGTCAGACGCAGGACTTTGAATGGTCTTTAACTGATTAGATAAAACCAAATCAATATTCAAATCAAATCAATATTTATTTGCCAACTAAGTGTACATAAATGATCTTATAATATTAGGTCTTTACCTATGAAATTGTCATTTTATAAGAAAAAAATAAACAATTGTTTTTCTAAATTTTTTATATCTATCCATCAAAATAATCACCTATGCAATCGATGCATCGTTACCAACGCAGTGGCAGTTTATTGATGCCCTTCTTGAAGAAATCAGCTGGACGGGAGCCAACAAATTCTTCAAAGGCATTTTGTACTGCCTCTCGGGTATTGAATTTTTTTCCCGCCACGAAGTTATCCATATTCTGGAAAAAGTAGAACTTTGTAGGGGCAAGGTCTGGTGAGTACGGCGGATGACGGAGAGCTTCCAACCCCAGCTCTTGCATCTTGGAGACCGTCTGCTGTGCAGTATGAAGTCGCACGTTGTCGTGCAGGATCTGCAGTAATTGTCAAGCTTTTTTACCTTGCCAATTTGATGCAAATGGATCAATTATTTTGACGCTAACATCGAAAGCTGCTGCTAATTCAGCCGTAGTTTTTGAGTATCATCGTTATTGAGTATCATCAGCTTCCACAATCGCCTTTAATTCGTCATTGTCGACCAAAGTTTTCGGACGACCACGAGGTTTATTTTTCGGATCGAAATTTTCAGAACGGAAGCGGGCAAACCAATAACAGATGGTGCGTTGGTTTGTAGTGTTAGCTCCGTAAACACGATGTTGCGTGCCGCTTGTGCTGCATTGCTGCCACGACGGTACTCATATTCCATAATTACTCGAATTTTTAACGTATCAATGAAGACAAAAACATAACACTAATCAATAAACAAATGACTACTTTTAAAAAATAAATCCATGTTTTTAAAATAAACTAATTTGAAATTTGAATTCTTAGCCAAAAAAAAAATATTTTGATTTGAATTAGCCAGTACTGCCTATTAAAAAATTGTCCAGGCATTGCAAAATTGAGAGGGAATAGACAAAATAAATTATTAAATTTATCGAGTTTGGGCAACGATTTTGTGTTATCATTAAGTTATAGCAGTTGCTTTTTCAATTGACATTAGCTGACCATAATCTTTCCTTAGTTCAAATATCATCCAAATGTGTACATATATAAAAAAAATTGAGAAATAAACAATAATAAATATTTATTTTAATCACACATGCCTAGTGCAATATTTTTCCTCGTTATTACAAAGAAACAATTCTAAACCTATTCTAATATAGTATATTTGTTTTGTTTTAAATTTAAAATAAATAAAATAGAAGATCTCGAGAAATGGTTCAAACTCTACAACTGTTCTAAAGTCAAGTGCCGTAAAAGTAAGGTGCTATCTTAAATTGACGTCACTAAAAGTACCAACTAGGTGCCAAATTCTGAGTAAAATGCTAAGAGAGTGCCAACTTCGACCGCTGCATGAAAACGATTGTAATAACGTTTATTTTCCGTGGTATCGTTCCTGTGGCACTTGCCTTGTGCCAACGATCTTATTACCTAATATATAAATGTAAACGGCATCTTTAATAAGATCAAGTTTTTGTATGGGTTGGCTTGAAGAATACCGGCGTGAAGCAGTGCTTGCGTTGTTTTTCACCAAGTGAGTGAGTTTACCGGAAGCCTTCACCCCCCTCCTTCACTCCAACCTTAAAGACCGGCAACGCACTTGTGACTATTGAATTACAGGTGTCCATGGGTGGCGGTAGCTATGGCTCTTACCATCAGGTGACCCGTCTGCTCGTTTACTCCATAAACAGACTTCAACTAGCGTAGACGAGCTGAACTACGTAGTAGCTACTGATCCTACAACGCGCAATGAAAGTTCTCACACCGATTAGTATACATAACACTTTCCAAAATCAGCCGTTGGGCCGCGGCCCGCCAGGCGTGATCACCTCGCCGGGTCGGGGGATCCTTGCTTTGTGTTGGAAGGACATAACACCCGTTTTATTATAATATCTAAGTATGTTTATCCGTGTGCCAGAACCCATAGTATTAAGTATGGTTTTGGTGGCAATGGCTCTGTGAGATAATGTTTCAGAATTGATATTTATAATTGCAAGTATTCAACATTAAAATTCAGTCCATATATCAGCATCATCATAATAATAGAAGATGAAATATAGCTTATGTAAGACCATGTGTGTACTTAAGCGCAACATAAAGTATAAATCCAGCGGCCAATAAATTGAGCACTTGAATGATTTAAATGCAATCGTTGTGCAGCTCGTTTTCAAGCCACTCTATTTTATAGTTAGTGTCGTGACAATAGACGCTTTACGGGCTAACAAACAACGTGCAGAGGGGCGCCATCTCATTTTAAAATGTGCTATTATGACGTAGTGAATAAGGATTGGTGGGGATTACGTGTCTCTGCGAACTTGTACGAAAACGCGTGGGTTTTGATGATGTTGATCTCGTTAATATATCTTTGATGTTTCTGCCCCACTTAGAAATAGTCCAATGAACGTAATAGGCGACGGGCGACAATTTTCACCTGCGAACACATTTGTTTTTATAACTCACTTACATAAGATATACATTACATGTTCGCTCATACACACACGTGAGGTAATATTTTTGTTTTTAAGCATTATTGTTTTGCATTAGTTTTAATGGCATCAACAAATGAAGCAGTTTCACAAAAATATTTTAAATATTTGGGAATTGGTGAAAAAAATTCTCGTCTTTTGTTTACTTTTATGAACTTTTAATTGGAAGCTTCTACAGAGGGAAAATAAAAATATTTATCCCTTAATCGGAATTAAGGAATTCAGTCATTCATTATAGCATCATAATTATGTGTAAAATCCCTGAAAATCGTCTTGCTAGACGCACGTGCATCGTAATAGTGTGTGTTGTTTTGACAGCTTTTCATACGGAATACTAAAAAAAAGTTGTGTGTCAGCTCCGACACACGACTGGAGTTTACTATTAATAAATTAATTCTCTCTCTCTGTCTCTGTCTATCTCTCTTTCTTTCTCTCTCATCATTTGTAGACACTGTAAAGGTTTATTTTTATATACATGTATATCCACAATATATAACATAAATGTATACACACATATCTAGGAGGATAAGGAGTAAACTCCAATAAAGCACAAAAAGCACAACAAAGCGTTAAAGCGTTACGCTGCCCTACGATCACAAAATTTTACTCTTCATATTTTTTTCATACCGGGCGCCTTATATGAAAATCGATTCTTAAGGAGTAAACTCCAAAAACTATACACAAACTCCTTGAATTGAAAAGTTCATTCAATTTCCCCAACGATTGAACAAAACAAACTGTTGTGAACACCGGTTACCAGATTGAATACAAGCTCGATTACAATGGCGAGTTTCAATCAGAATTCAATTGATTCCTTTAAATAAAACGAGCGGGGTAGGTTAACGTTTTTAAAATGCAAATGGCGCTGATTTAGTTCGCTTAGTATCGAGTTATAGTTTACCACTTGTAAGTAAGGATAAAAATAATTCCCGTCACCGTGTAATTATATTTTGTGATATTTTACTTGTTTTCATCCTTTTCTTAATTTTTCAAGCTGTAAGATAGAGTAGGATGACTCTTGTTGATTTTGAAATACCAATATATTTTAAATACCTAACAGTTATATATCATTCGACGATTGCACAATTATAGTTTTTTGTATGTACCTTCATTTTCACGGGTCTAAAAATAAACCGTTGCCTAAACGTAATAGTTACAGCTTTTAAACGAAATACACACTAGAAATACACACTAGAAATACACACTAGAAATACACACTAGAAATACACACTAGAAATACACACTAGAAATACACACTAGAAATACACACTAGAAATACCCACTAGAGACTTTTCAGAAATGTAACCCCTCTTTTCCTATCACGCAGTCAGTAAAAAGTTTTAAATTTAAATTGACACATCGTTTTGCCTTAGTTATTTATCCGATTTGATTTTTTTACAAAACACGAAGAAATAGTTGAAGTGTTGAGTTCGAGTTATAATGTTTGTTGAGTAGCACAGTTACCTGAAACGTTAATTAATGCTTAATCCCGCTACAATTTGAGAAAAACAACAAAACTGTTATCGGGTATTACAATGGCTCCGGAACATTTCTTTGTCATATTAATAAAAAACAGCTGAAGACTTAGAATGTGATGAACGCATTTTATTGAGAAACAACAAGTCCAATTTGAAAACTTATTTTTGCGTTACATAACTTTACTGAGAAAGATGAATTGTCTACATAACGTCACACTGTGACTCTAGTCCAACAATATCCACACAACTAAACACACATGAAATAACGGAACACAACTAATATTTAATCATTACTAACTTGGAGTTATGTAAGTTTAGCTTTAGTTAGTAAGTTGTGAGTGAATGTATCTAATCCACGAGTCATTTATCTGTGCTGTATTGTAAGCCTTACGAATGAACGCATCGGCCGTGGGCCTACCAACTTACATGACAAAGGTAATCCCGTACTTAGCATGCTCTTACAGCTACTCTCTCAACTAATCTCTGTGACAAATGGCTACACGTACCCGTATGCTGAAGCACAAATTAGAGGGGCCCTCACTGGGTCCCTGACCTGGCAATACATTAATCCTTATTACCACTAATTAATATTAACTTAAATCCGAAATCTTTAGATTGAACAACGCATTCATAAATCAAATTACTTAACTGAGAACAAAGCCTTATTTTTTTGGTATGTACAGGGTGGCACTAATGGTATCGCATTAAATGATACACCTGATTATACTGGTTGATATACATCAGTTTACATAAAAAAAGAAGTCTATAAGTCCTTGTACATACCACTAAGCAAAGCATCACAACAGCACACCTTATGAAAAGGGTATAGGGTCAGGGTGCCTTTTGACACTGCCAAGATCATTGACGTCACGATCTATATCCATAGTACTCGGGCGTCCCACCACCACCAAAAAACACGACACTACGGTAAAGTTGAGAGAGGTTCATATCTGGAGAGTCAATTTCAAGCAGAGTTCTGCCATGCACTGCCTCCTTTCAATGCAATTCCAAGAGAATAAAACTATTATTTTGATAATCTAATTAAAACATCGCTGGCACTTTAAGGTGACAGATGATGTATTTTGAGATTTAATAACATGTCTTAGGACTCAAATAGTATTTAAGTCCATAGGGGCGGGTTAAGCGCCGGCGCGCCTGACAATCATAACGCTACTCAGTAAAAGTCATCGTGTTCGTTTATTTAAATACCTATCAAGCCTCATCATAAGTCTTAATTTAAAACTTTTTATTAAGCTTGTAAAAGAACCTCTCCACCTGATTTTTACCCTTCGTTTATTGTATATTTGTGAGTGAGCAAGAGGACTCGACAAAAGGCTCAGTCGGTTGGAATGTTCTGCTACACTCGTCATAGCCGAACAATTCGTAAATACAACGTTAAGGCAGTGCGGGGCACGAGCCGGGCTACAGGCTACACTCCGCTGAGCTTCAGGGGCTACTCGTACGTTAGGCTACGTTTTATTACTCGACTATCTAGCATATATTGTATTAAAATAGTAAAAGTTGTGAAATATGTGTATTTAGTTCGAAATAAATAAAGAATATTTTATTTGTATTCTGTATCAGTACATACGAGTACATACATTATTTTGCGTACCTCACGATTTACTTCAAATTTCACTGATTATTGCTACCATTTTAATTAAAACATAGAACTGTTTTTGAATGTTAATAACTACAATACCCTTGTAATGAAAATTACCAAAATTAAGTAGTAACTACTGATCCTACACGGCGCATTAAAAGGTTTCACTGTGGCCTGGCATGATCAAACCTGGTCGTAGGGAAAAATTGAGAGTAAATCGTTGAACGAGATAAAACTTGATACCATAACATACCATCAACCAATAATAAAAAAAACAGTCTTAATAATTCATGCTTAAACATGTTGACATACTGGTTTCAACACCTACTTGTTTGATTAATATTTTAAGTATTTCAGTATCTCACGTAATGTCGCTTACGTTAATTACATTTCCACTCGATAATGGAATTCTTTGGTGTTGCAAAATATTAATTTCAATACGCTGATGTCACTACATACTAAATATTTAGTACCGTAGGCTTGTTAACCAAATCGCAGCTATCAAAGGTTGATAGCATATTATTATGGCCGAGGCGTTGTAAATGGGAGGATAAGGGGGGAGTGTATAACAGGGCTCGTATTGATATCGGTATTGGATTCAATGTACGAGTAGGTTGTGTGGTGTTGCCAATTAATTTAGACTCACGCTTATACGATATTATTATTTTACGGACTATGAAATTTATTGATGAAACCAGCTACGTGTGTTGGGTACTGGGAAATTAATGATTATATACATATATACTACATAATAGTATTTTATGAATTGGTGTTAGGATATGTGTTTAAGAGACAAGTTACAAAAAAAGCAACCTGAAATTTGTCATAAAATTGAAGAGTAGGTAATTTATTTGTTAGTCATAAACGCCATTAATGAAATATTATACTAATGCATGTATTAATGAGAATGGCGACGTTAAAAACTAAAAAAATTGTAATGGTATTCCATCGTATTTCAGAACAAAAACCAAAAAACGATATTTACAAGTGTTTGTGTTAGTGGGATTTGGTTTAGGTTTTAATCAATATTTTCTTGTCATAAGTACTTTTAAGAATGAGTCAATGAACTCGTGCCATAACAAAGAGAAAGATACGAATAACTTATAAACTGGTATTAATAGTAGTGACAAGTTGTTACTGTGTGTCGAAGAGATAATGTATTTAGTGGCAATGAGCGTGCGTTGACCCTGTGTAATGTTTAAAAAGAGTTGAAGAGGAACACCCATCCATCGCTCACCCTCTGAACCATATCGGAAGCAAATTATTCCGGGCTCGTTTGCTACAGAATCTTTCCCCACTTTGTAGAGGCAAAACAGGTGACGAAGTATTAATTACTTCGCGCCAACTTAGTATGCGCATTAAAACTTGCCACATTTACTAACCAGATCTTTATCTTCCTTCCCTCCTCCCTCCCCCTCACTTCACTTTGCATTCCCTGTCTATGGCAATAGGTGGAGATTTATCCTTTGGCTGAATTATCGTTCGGGTTTATAAACCGATACCGTGTAGTAGGTATTTCCTACCGCCTAATCTATTAATTTATTCATATATTATTGTATCACATTACAATGACAAAACATGAATGACAGGCATAATTTGTATATCTCATATTATATAATACACTGAGGTTTTAAGCACAACAGAATTATAGGCGTTCGGGTCACTTGCACTGCACTGTACGGTTTGTGGGCCTTAGATTCTTTTGAATTAACGTCATTTACAGACAGTAACAAATGATATAGCGACGTAATACAGCATATTGTATAAAGACATGCCCGTATTTTTAACAAGAACAAGATATATGAATCTGATGCGACGAGTAAGAGGACGGTTAAATGTGACGCCTAGTGTGTGTCGTGCGGCTCGTAAATGTTTAGTGTCGCGGAGGTGCCTTTGATCCGATATTGTCTCAGACGACAGCCTCCGAGAGAGTTAACTGGGACCTGCCGTTTTTATTATTACTACAGTTGGAATTCTGACACTTTGATATTGTTTAACTTATAATGTTGATATTACATTAGCTGATTTAACGCCCATAGTACATACAAAGGACAAACATATATATTTTTTAAGATTACTATACCTACCTACCTATATACCTTAAGCTAAATGCTTATATTAGGAGGTTTACATCGGTAGTGTAGTGGTTCAATCTCGGGTCGGACCCGCAAACACTATCAAGTCTACCGCAAGTTCGGGACCTTAACCAACCAACGATGTTACAGCAACGTTTAAATGATCAGAGTATGTGTTCTGAATTATATAATATACATACACTCACGCCTGTATCAGGGGCGTAGGCAGAGGCTTATTAAGGACCAATATTTAGCCAACTATAATTTCGTCCCACTCACGTGATAGGAGCAAGCCTCTTGTCGCCAAGACTTAGGGTATTAAAGATGGGAAAATTGAGATATATTAAAAGGGAAACGTAGGCAAGAAGGGAAGGAAAGGGATATTGCCTATACGGATGGATTGGGGTGCGTAAGCAATAGCTCGAGCTGGTTAGGGTCGCGTACCTGTAACTCGAACTGTTGTGCCCGGGAGTCCGAGCCTTCTAACTTAACTGAATTATATTATTTTTTAATTGCTCTAGATATTTTTAATTGCTCGAGATATTTTTAATTGCTCTAGATATTTTTAATTGTTCGAAATATTTTTAATTGCTCTAGATATTTTTGCACATTTGGTACAAAGATGGACTTAATGCCTAAGGCATTCTCTACCAGTCAACCTTTGGGTGGTGCAGAGGAAAGAAGAAGTACGTAGTAAATAAGCTACGTAAGCTACGTAAACCTAATTTATTATTACGTGAACACAGCTTGCGGCTACGATTGCGTAGCATTGGACTACGAAAATTGTAAAGACTACAGATTTTTTCTGCACTTTTAAACTGAAGATTACAATGAAATGTAGTTAATTCCCATGATTCAAAATATTCTAGTATGTACCTATTTAAAAATATTTTAATATCATTTTTTTTTTAATAATTACTTGAAGTTATCCATTCCAGACCCATTCATAAACGAGATACTCTTATAGTTACTAAACCCTTTCACGGAAATTTCATTCAGTATCTATACCTACCATTTTAAATAACATAGATATACTATTAGCGTACCATACACTAGTACAAATGCAAACTATATGCAAAGTCCTCAAATTGTCTACTGTTACATTCTACTCATTACAACATATTCCAAGTTATGACTTTTGCTATTGACGCCCACCTTATCTAGCACGTGACTTGGTCCTCGTGCCAAGTTCTAACTTGGTCTGAATGTACGTCCAACTTGGCAATAGGAACGTTCATATAAATCCTGCGTGCATTGTTGGCGCGATGGGATCGCTTCTGGGACCTACAGAGAGTTGTCAAGTGTAGTGTAATCTAAAGTACGGCCAACTTTAGATTTGCTTAGATACATAGTAAGCAAAGTTTGGTGAAGTCTCACCCTTTTTGAGATTTATTAGTTTATGTTAAAAGAAATTCGATCCCAGTGTAAGAAATATCAGTTTTGGTACGTTATAGGGCTCACTTAGCGGTGGTAATGGCCGCCTATTTTTGTGTCGTTCACCGACAATGAATGACATACCACTTCTGAGGACACGGCTATCTATGATAACTCTGATGACGTCTCTGAATTGGTGAGATCATTAATTCATTAACTTTAAATGTTTTGTGTTATATCGTGGAGCAGTATAAGTTGAACTGCCATTGTATAGACTTTCGATGCCATAACTGGACAACATATGATATACTGGACTGTACCCTGTAGCTGTTAGTAGCCATTTTCGCATGTTTTTTTAAATTTATAAGACATATTAAAAATTTTAGCTTTCTGCACTTCTATATATAAACGTTATGTTTTCAATATTTCACAAATAATTCTCTTCACGTATTACAGATTACACTAAAAAGGTTCTCACGTATAAGAATTATTTGCATATGAGATAATATACCTCGTAGTGATATGTTGGCCGGCGATCATCATTGAACTTAGTTCATTTGTTATAGGACGGATGATACTTTTTTTCGGGTCGTAACAAAATTAAGAAAACCCCCACTAAAACCACAAAGTATTTCGCTAATGAACAATAGGAGGGTATTCCTTTGCCGAATAGCTCAGCTCAAGCTGCACAAAAGCATGTGGTATTCAGTTGTGTTATTTCATAAATGAACCCCTGCACCCACTCCACCTCCTTTCCTTGCTAACACTACACCTACCCTCTACCAATGTTTTGACACAAACACTGATTTACTGTTTATACTGAGTATTTAAAAAATGTATTGCAAGCGTTAAAATAACAGCAAACGTATTTTTATCAATAAATGATACGTTACAAACAAATATTAAGAATTTCTTTCTAAAGTATAATATTTGTTTAAAAATATAATTTAATTACGCTACTATCCATAGCGCAGGGTCACTCACACTCCAATATAAATTAAATAGAATTTTCCAATTTATTTAATTTGCTCGAGAATCAATTAAAGTTTAGTGAAAGCGAACTGTTTTGTATTGAGTCCTTTGTCAGGCGCGACGCGGATGCGGGGCATGTGCGGGACGGGCGCGGGGCGAGCAACAAATTACAGGGCTGTCACAAGCACACCTCTAAGTTAATCTTTCTAACAAAGTTGGCAATATTTGTTCTCTACCTACATTATTACTTACTATAGTTATTTCAAATAATTATTTACCAGTTTGCTGGTAGGTTGTATACCATTTCTGCTATGATTGGAATACTTTGGACGTAGACAACCTTGTGGGTGAAGTGTTGGCATGCGCAACTGGTAATTTACCACTCTTCAAATTCAATTCACAACTATTTTTATTTTAGAAAGACTCCCGCATTAGGAATATTTCTGTATCGCGGAGGCCTTCACAAACATTCAAACAATGGACACAAAGAACACCCAGACTCGGGACAACTATTTGTGAATCACACAAATTTTTGCCCTGTGTGGGATTTGAACCCACAACACTCGGCGCGGCGTAATGGCGAGGTGACCACTTAAACCATTCCACCATCCATGCAGTCATATATACTTAAAGATAACAGATGTATTTTTTATTTAATATGTGTTTTCAGACTGGACTGGTCGACGACTCAGTGTCTTTATGTTTTTAACTGACGAAAACACGGAGGAGATTCTCAAGTCAATCTATTATTATATTTTTATTGTTTTCTTTTATACATTGCCACACATAAGCACACACACACACGCATAGCTTTTTAAAGGGTAGTCCGATTTCGCTCACTCTTTTTTTATTGGATAGGGTATACTCCGAAGTTGGTCCCATTCAAATTTGATTATCCACCCACTTACTTATCAGGCGGTATAAGTAAGTCATAGTGACCCTGCCAAGATTCGATCCTGGAATCTTGTGATCCGCCATCAGAGATTCCTCTCACTTCCTTATAACCAAATCGCATGTAATTATGGAATCATATTAATACCATCGTCACCACGAGTGTCAGGTGTACTACGCGGCGCCGAGGCAATAACAGCCACACCTCGCTCAGCTACAATTTATGACCTTTAATAACTGAGAGCCAGACATCTTTGGCACCCTTAATGTACTTTTATTTATCACTTCATTTTGTTTCGAAAGACCTTGTAGTATAGACAGAGGCCTCTGTCACAAATTGTGTTGATTTTTTAATTTTATTTAGGATGATATTTTCTATAGTTATTTTAAGTATTACGGTTCTTTATAAACATCACTTACCTTCAAGTAGGCAATACACTTATTTAAAATTAATTGTCGAGTAGTTTGTTAAGCCCTTTCAACATACTAGAGGTTGAAAGATCATGAATCACCTACTCGAAATACAGAAAAACAAAACTCCCCAATTAGAGCCAAGATTTGCTGTTTATTAGCCCAAGTATTGACAGTACACTAAACCTGATTATGCTACAATACGACGTAGACCTCAATTTATAGAGGCTGTATTGTCATTCCCTATCGTTTTAGTTAGAGAAATTTAAACGAGCGACCCTAGTTACTACAAAATAAAGGGCAATAATAAAATAATAACTCAGAGTTAAACTGGATCTTCTATCTTCTATAATCTTGTCATGCGTGAAATAGAGGCGATCTTAAAACACCAAGAAATAAGACGTTCATTAAGTAATTATCAAGAATTCAAGTACAAGAACTACAATAATATCTATTTTCACATATTAAAGCTGTGCAGTTTGGGCGAAGAACAAAGCAACACAAAATTAATATCATTATAACGGCCGGACGCAACAACCCTCACCTCACTCACGCTTGCTTCAGTCCATTCAAATTTTTTTATTTAGTTCGACGAGCCGCAGTGTTAGGTAACATATACCCTCCCCCTCCCTTCCGCCCTCCCTCCCCTACACGTGGAGTATTCTATTCTGTGTAAATCACGAGCGGCACGCTTTGATTGAAAACTTTTAAAAAACGTTCGTTTTGACAGCAAGCAGTTAACATAGTTAATGATGCATGTACGGAAACATACAACAGTAGCTACGCTGCGAAATTCTTGTTCTGGGTTTGATATTTTTTTATGGTATACCTGATGGTAAATGACTACCGCCGCCCAAGGGCATCTGTAACTCGAGTCACAAGTGCGTTGCCGCCCTTTAAGGTGGGAGTACGGGGAGGGGGGGAAGAATGGGAAGAGAGGAGAGGGGAAGGACGGGAATAGCGGAGAGAGAAAGGTTAGGGCCTGCGGTAACCTCAAACACGCGGCGAAATACAATGCAAACATTGCTTCACTGCCGGTTTTCTGTGAGGCCGTGGTATCGAGCGGAGTCGAGCCGGCCCATACGTGCCGAAGCATGGCTCTCCCACGTTGATATGAAACTCTTGTAAACACATAAACTCTTGAAAGTGCATAAACTCTTTGAATCGTGGCGACAATTTCGTTTGAATAGGTACTTGTTGAATGAAACTTTTGGTAGAAAGATGTTCCTGTATTCATAACTTGATACCAATAGCTGTTTTAGAGGGACGATGACGCTCCACCGATAGCCTCTTGTTCCGTCCTTACTAAATCTGAAATGAAACTAGCTATTATCCTACGCTTCCTTCAATTTGCATCACTTATCTTTACCTAATTTATAATAAGTATTTTAGTATATTCTCAAATTTTTGTAAGGTTCTGTAAAAAAGCAATTCTTAAAAAAAAATAACAAATTCTTTGTATATCACCAGTACCCGCTTATGTGTGCAACTTCTCTTTACTTTTACTAATGCATTCGTCCTTTTGTATGAATAAAAATTACAGAAGACATACATATATTTGCCAGTGTGTAACCTGTTGAAAAATATGCAAATATATTCTCAAAGGAATGACGTGGGAGAATCTCACTCGTCACCCGCTGCATCGGTTAGGTAGGTATACCGTAAAGATTGCAAATGTCCTAAATTATGTCTCACTGTTTCTTATAATTAAATGACAATAAACTGGGAAAAACAGGGAAAAAAGGATAACTGTCATTTGTTGTCTACAAAATATTCTCTATTTTACCATGTAAATTGCGCGTTTCATACTTACAAATGATATTGTGAGACATCAACGTAAAGTTTTTGTGTTTTCGACCAAATGCGACAGTAAGTCAGAAGACGGCTAACGTTTATCACTTCGCTCTCAGGGGGAAGTAATATAATTTGTGCTGACAGTTTTTGTTCCCACGCACTTTATCTTTGTCCCGCCAAGCCGAAGGTACATTGTTCAACCTTTCTTCTGGGATTTTAATACAAATTCTCACAGAAAAAAACCTCTCGTAGAATAAAATATCGCTTTAAACATTATAAGTAATTATTTAAAAAACAACTTCGCACTATTCCAGGGTCGCGGCGAAAATACGAACATACAACAGTCTAAGTACATCCCAAAAAACAAGCAATTAATTGTCACATATTGAGATCGAAAACAACGCTCAACGCCGCAATTGGAGGACGACCACTTAACTACTACCCTACCCGCGAATCCGTCCTTTATATGACCAAATTTTCATATTAGTAGTCAAAAAGACTATCAACTAATATGTAATCTAGATCGCATTTGCAGCCTCTTCGATAAGAAACTGTAATCTATAATTGAAGTAAAGTTAAGTGAGGCACTCCTGAACTTTGTTACTTATAACGCTGTTAATTTCTCTACTATGAATTAAGCATATAATTCTTTCTCAAGTACCAAGTAATATAATCGTTACATGTGGGTATTAAATCATAGTTAACGTCGCTCGTATTATCATCAAATAAAGCACCTGTATTCCGTTTTCAGCGGCAGGACACGGAATCTAAAAACGATAATACGGTGAGCGCTATTAGTATTCACTCGTGGCCGCTGGACGCTAACAAAACTAAACGAAATCGTGATTCAAATACCTTTGCCTCCCTTTTTCCTAAAATAAAAATACAGCAACAAAACTCGGGTCAAACGTCGCTTAAAATACACCAAGACCAGCGCCATCTTCCCGCCCTTTCTAACCGAAGGCGGCAATAATAAACTTGAGCAATAGTTTTTATACCTAAACGATATTATCGAAGTAAGACTGCCTGCCATTACTGTAACTGTACTGCCTGTAACTAAGAAGTGATGTAACAACTTCGAAGACGTAGTGCCACACCCTCAAACTAATTAGATTTAATTACTAAAATTAGGTGTTAATTAAATTATTAAGTAACCCCAGCACGCAAAAAGAATGTGAATGTGAACGGATCTTTTTAGGACTATATTATTAGATCATATATTAGACCATATTTAATCACTGCTCAATATTTGTTCGCATGATAGTACGCGCTTAATGTAATCAACGTGTGTTGTTCACCCTAACGTTATAATTAAAAATTCAGTACATAATGGACTTTAGATTTATTAATAATTTGTATACAATCGACTAAATATAAATTTTATATGTACCTACGTAGAAATGGAGAAGTCTCTACGTAGGTAATTAATCATTTTATTATTTGGCGCAGACTCAAAATAAGTTTATAAAAATTTAATAGTTTATTGAAATTAGCTCAATACTCGAGACTTAAAAGGTTTATTTATTTTTGGCCTTTTAGTTCTTTTCGTCGGTTTATTTTTTTGTTAAAAAGATTTTTATTTTATGATTTTTTCCGCCATCAGATTTCTAAACGCAAATACTTGATTAAGTTATGAAAAATAAACCGAAACACTATTGGTTTCTACAATTTTGGAGGGTTTCTCTCAATTTTATCAGGATCCCGTCATCAGTTCCTGACTTCCTTGACATGGGACCACCCTTGAGGTATTTTATTTTATTTATTTTCACAAATGTATACAAGATTACAAACTATAGGTAGACTGTAATTTTTAAGTACAAATGAGTTTAGCATCTGTAACCGAACTAGGCAGAGCCTGTATTTCGGCTATCAGCGCCAATCGTCTCGGATATAATATTCTCTAGCTATCATAGCCATTAACCACAGATCAAATTTGATCTGAGCCATTAACATTAAGGTAATATGATTTGTATATAAAACTAAATATTTTTAATTTAACAAAGTAAAAAATAAGTGTGCATGCAAGTGTCCTCTCTTTTGTGTAAAATGATAGTGTACGTGTATGAGCGTGAGAGGGTGTATAAAGTAGCGTGTTCGTGGGTGTGTGTGTGTTTGTGTGCGTGTGTGTATTTGTGCGTGTACGGGTGTGCTTGTACGTGTGTGTGTTGTGAGTGGATGTATGTTTGGGTACCCTTGAGGTATACCCTCTCTAACAAAAAAAGAATCATCGAAATCGGTTCATAAATAACGGAGTGAGGGCTGAACATTAAAAAAAAATATAAGGTTGAATTAAGAACCTCCTTTTTTTCGTCGGTTAAAAAATAGTACTATTCCTGGAATAAATCTTCTACCATTATAAAGGCAGCAACGAACATAAATTATTTGAATTTCAATAACATTAGGGATGAAAAATTTGTATTTGTGAACAGATTCAATCAATTCGAAATGCTAATTACATAATTTATCAGTTTCTTTACTTACATTTCTTTTACCGTTTTTAAATCTACTTAATTCGTTTTGTGTGATGTGATTGGCAGAGGGTGTTATTGCTGATAAGTTTGAAGATAAACGGAATGAGAAATAAAAACATATTTTTATTGATTAACGGTCACAGATATTTCAATAAATATAGTCTATCTATCGTTCAAATATCAATATTATACACTTTTAAGAAATTTACATTTTATAACAACTAAGGACCGTAATGACCGTTACATCAGGGCCAATATTACTGTTCTAAGATTTAAATCCTCCTATATATTTTCTCACTCATGACTGTCCCATTGTCCAAGTTTCTCCCCTAATAATATACAGACAAGAAAAGAAAAGACCAGATACCTATATGATATTACTCCTCCTACATCAAAATACCAGTATCACTTGACAGCAGCGGTAGGTATTATTGGAAAAGTTTCTCATAAACTTCATGAACTGTACTTACGCTTCGTTACACGCTTCAAACGTGTTACATGTAAACTTAAAACATGTGTACGGATGTTTCTTTCATGTTTGCAATTATAGTTAAGAATATTGTTTGATTAGTTATCCTAAAGCTTTATTGTAATACTGCAATTACTGCTATGAAAAAATTATAAGCAAAAAATATTTATTTAGTTTACCTCGATTGTCCAAATAATACAATATCAGATATTTATCAGTAAAGATTCAGTATGAGTGTTCGCAAAACTAAAAGTTTTGTAATGATTACTGCACTTTGTACCAGAATCTTTGCATAATAACGTTTATCTTTTCAAAATGTATGTAGTATTTAAGTGCACGCCTATGTGTTGACAATATTGATGTGTTTTCTTTTATTAATACCAATATACCAATCTATAAATATTCTAGTAGTATGTTCAAATATCAAATAATTGTATTATTTTTAAATAAATCACATAGAAAATGTAAAAAATACGAAAATTCGAGATCAATTCTGTAAAGTTAATAATATTTTTCCGCATTTTCTACATCATACTTAACATTTTATGATCATGCGTAGCGATCAAGACTAATTCTACATACAGTAACCTCGGAAGTAAATTGGTGAAGTTGTCATCTGGGGCCTGTCGCCATCGTCATTATTGTAAACGCGCAGACAATAAAGATCGTTATAACACGCCCTCGGGTCGCACTGCGTCAACCCTGTTATCTCGCATCAACTTCTCGATTCAAATAACGCGCACTCATTGGCGCGTGGCAGCGAACTTCCGCCAATGGCGTTATAGTAACAATTAAAACGCCTAGGGTTGTCGCGCACTCTTTGTTGAATAACGCTGTATATTTGAAATTACTATCGAGATTTAACGACATCCGTCCGTGCCAGACGCGGTAGGACAATGATACTGGGAAAGTTCATATAAAAAACTGGAGAAAATGCTAGAAACGTAAATGAATAGGATCGTTTGTTGGTGCCTCTTAAAATGATATAAATTATGGAGAAGGGAAGTACGCAGCGATGTAATAAAAGAACCTCGCGATGCCTCTTGAAGCGTAAAATTGCGTAGCTGTTATATTGGAATTCGTTATCCTATACCGAGATTGTAACTTTGCATTTATATACTTCTTGTTGGACGCTTTAATTCATATTCATCGTTCGCCCTCATTTTTTTACTAAATAGTTCATATCTTCGACTAAGGATTTTCGTTAGACTATAAAAACACAAGAAGTATTTGTGTTGGCATGTTGACCTGATTCTGTAAATGGGCTCAATCTCAGTGTGGGGACAATGGGCACGTTTGCAAGGGTGTCGGGTAGAGGGGGTTTGACGCTCGACGTGACACGTGGCCGGACACGGCGCAGCGGACGCGCATTGTGCCGTGCTCTTATCGCAATTATCTGAGCAACAGTTGCGGACGAGACGAGGCCTACTCTGCTTTATAAAGCTGAGAAAATGTTTATAGGTTATTAGAAAATGTTAACATGGCTCTTACTTTCATATTTTATGTATAAAATTTAAGTAGGCACTTTTTAACGAAGGTTGCATACGGCATATAACTATTTAAGAGCAGAAAATAACTAAATAAACGTGTTTAACACTCAAGAAATAATTTTCAACTGAACTAAACTTAGTCCGACTGGCAGTAGCAGGTATAAAGGGACGGGTCTTGGAACAATGAAATACGGAACATCTGCCAGTGAAAGTCATTTGAATGAGATGTAGTAGATTTTACTAAAAACCTAAACCTTTATAAGATAAGCATATCTTGCCCGAAACGTCCAAATATAAGATAAAAGTTTTTAAGACACTTACAAATATTAATAAAAAGCAATAGAGTTTACGCCTTGGTGTACGGTATACAATACCGTATGTGAGTGCATTCTAGTCGCTTTCTCAGCGCTTAATCCGAAAATAGTTATTTTACAGAAAAACTGCAGGAGACATTTTTTGTAGACAATTTTATGAGGAACAATTTTTACAATGACCTCTATTGACCTCCGAGCAATAGGTCGCGAAATTTTTGAGAAAAACTGATTTTCGTGACCTTTTGACCTTTGTAACTTTTTTAACCGGCACGATATCAATGTCGATTTTTCACATCTTCATAATAACACCGTAGTAACGGTGTATACAAAAATTCAGCTCACTAGGAATTTTTCCCCAGATAAAACCTAAAATGACTAGACTAGACAATGCAATAAAACGTTCTTAATAACAGGCACGGCCACTCTCGCTTTACATTGTTATAAAACATTTACATGCCTTCTATGGGCAAAATGTGGTGTAAGAAATTTATAATAATATATTGTCAATGGGTTACACCCACGACTTGTAGAAATAATGTGGTCTCTTTCTTCTTAAACTTATAGAAAACGATGCCAGTGGCACATTGAATCATACATGTAGTCATTATAGATACAATAGGCATCAGAAAATGGCTATTTCACTAATTATATACTGTCTCTACGGTAAGACTGACAATATCGTTCGTATAGGTCAAGTAATAAACTTTTAAAAATATTACCATTTTACATCACTAACCTATTCCTTTTTTAAATAATCAACCATTTTCCAATTCCTTAAAAGCCGTCCCACTACTCCGCCAATGTTCTATTCCACTCGAATGAATCTACTTCTCGCAAATTAGAGTGCGATGTCAAAGCCGACCTCATCCAACGTTGTTCCAATCTCGCCTCACAGTCGACTCACGGAGGGGGGTAGGAGGGCAGGGGATGTCGCCTCGACGTCGCAACAGGTGGCGCCGTGGTGCCGCCGCGTACGGCGACGTGTAACTATACAGTTGTGTATAATGGAAACAGAGACGTTCTGACATTGAGTTTTACACGACCCCACTAAGAGATATTTATTACATAAAATAGTAGTTTACGGACACTTTTTAAAATATTTTATGCTTTCGATATACCACCAGTTAAGTAAACAAAAAATCCCGCTTGGAAGAGTCATTACACTACTAACGATCATTATAAATCGTTATTATGTATATTGTCGGAAAAAACTAACTGCCTATTTTTTTAGGTTAGCCAAAAGTCTGAAATCTTTGGTTAATAGTAATTTTACTTTAAAAACATACTTAACCTAACTAGTTTTGACTGTAATTTCAGTCAAAAATACTATTGTCGAAAGCCTACTGTCAAAAGTACTTTTGACTGCAGTAATTCAATATGTTTAGTTTATTATATAAGTATACAACGTAATACGCATATTTGTGCATAAATATGCATGCATGGCTTATTTTTAGGTACTTCATTCGGTTTTCATCTACGATTTGTAACATCAATATGGGAGAAGTTTATCAGGATTTAATACGATAAATCTAAAGTAGGTATATAATATTATGTACGCCTTGAAATAACACTACGTGAGAAGTGAGAAGGTAGTTGGCTAGCGTATAATGCGAACTGAGACACAATTGATAAGTGGTGGTGATACTTTTCTTGGCATTTTCTATAAAACTGACAGAATTTAATGAATATAATACTAAATCCGGTGTTTCTATTGTTGCAGAACGAGGCAGAACCACCCCGGCGCGGTTGTAGAAATTAGTGATAATCCCCTGGATGCCAGCAAGGTAATGCGCTCTGTCAGTATTGTCATGCACTTTAGGTACTATGGCCAGTTCGTCAAGAATTTCAAATCAACGTCTTGTACGGATTATATTATATTCGTCCTCAATAAAGTCTGAATATGTCTTGTGTTTTCCACAATTAGGTTAAGTATAAAAACGTAATCATAATCTAATCTTAATTGTTTGGATTAATTCTTAGTGATGAAATTTAATGTCTGAATTATTATTACGTGTGAAATGTTTTCGAATGTACATAAAAATTGTAAAATGAATAAATAAATGAATTAATTCCCAAAAGAAACAAATTCTACTGAACCTACTGGTCTCTGGAGAGCTTCTTTTTGCTCTGTTTTTACAAGTTTAGTTGTCAAAATATGTACTAGCTATTAAATTATAAACTGTAATGTAATCTTGTGCTGCCTCTAACTCGGGATTCGTTTGAACCATTAACGTGATGAGTTGAGAGAGAGACGCTAACTTAAACGATTAATATTGCATTTCTCAAAATTAAAAAATTACTGAGCAAGCATTCTTCTGCCGCCAATTCCGTTTGGAACGACAGAAATGCAGTATATAAACCGAATATTTATTTGAAATAATTGTAAATTTCAGTTACTAATAGCGTTCGAGTCGGGTCTGGTTGTTGTGTGGG